>CM020058.1:0-371677 GCA_009769605.1 Bucorvus abyssinicus
GCCGAGGCTCCGAAGTCATTACGTCCAGCCATTGCTCCCCAACCAAAAGCACCACAACAGAATCTCTAGCTTGCTTTTCATCCTCCTTTAGCAGCCTCTCAAACGCCATGAGAAATTTTGGGGCTAACACGTTTCCTTCAGCCACTAACCTTCATCATCTGCTCTCCGGGCTCCAATCACTCGCACCCAAGCCGAGGCTCCAAAGTCATTACGTCCAGCCATTGCTCCCCAACCAAAAGGGACAGACCACAATCTCGAGCTTGCTTTTCATCCTCCTTTAGCAGCCTCTCAAATGGCACCAGAAATTGGGGGCTAACACTTTTCCTTCAGCCACTAACCCTCATCATCTACTCTCCGGGATCAGTTCAATCAGGCCCAAGCCGAGGCTCCAAAGTCATTACGTCCAGCCATTGCTCCCCAACCAAAAGGGACAGCCCACAATCTCTAGCTTGCTTTTCAGCCTCCTTTAGCAGCCTCTCAAATGGCACCAGAAATTGGGGCTAACACTTTGCCTTCAGCCACTAACCTTCATCATCTGCTCTCCGGGCTCGCTTCTAACGAGCCCAAGCCGAGGCTCCAAAGTCATTACGTCCAGCCATTGCTCCCCAACCAAAAGGGACAGCCCACAATCTCTAGCTTGCTTTTCATCCTCCTTTAGCAGCCTCTCAAATGGCACCAGAAATTGGGGCTAACACTTTTCCTTCAGCCACTAACCTTCATCATCTGCTCTCCGGGCTCAGTTCAATCAGGCCCAAGCCGAGGCTCCAAAGTCATTACGTCCAGCCATTGCTCCCCAACCAAAAGTGCCAGCCCACAATCTCTAGCTTGCTTTTCATCCTCCTTTAGCAGCCTCTCAAATGGCACCAGAAATTGGGGCTAACACTTTTCCTTCAGCCACTAACCTTCATCATCTGCTCTCCGGGCTCAGCTTCACTCGCGCCCAAGCCGAGGCTCCAAAGTCATTACGTCCAGCCATTGCTCCCCAACCAAAAGGGCCAGCCCACAATCTCTAGCTTGCTTTTCATCCTCCTTTAGCAGCCTCTCAAATGGCACCAGAAATTTGGGGCTAACACTTTTCCTTCAGCCACTAACCTTCATCATCTGCTCTCCGGGCTCCATTCACTCGCGCCCAAGCCGAGGCTCCAAAGTCATTACGTCCAGCCATTGCTCCCCAACCAAAAGTGCCAGCCCACAATCTCTAGCTTGCTTTTCATCCTCCTTTAGCAGCCTCTCAAATGGCACCAGAAATTGGGGGCTAACACTTTTCCTTCAGCCACTAACCTTCATCATCTGCTCTCCGGGCTCGCTTCACTCGCGCCCAAGCCGAGGCTCCAAAGTCATTACGTCCAGCCATTGCTCCCCAACCAAAGTGCCAGCCCACAATCTCTAGCTTGCTTTTCATCCTCCTTTAGCAGCCTCTCAAATGGCACCAGAAATTGGGGGCTAACACTTTTCCTTCAGCCACTAACCTTCATCATCTGCTCTCCGGGCTCGCTTCACTCGCGCCCAAGCCGAGGCTCCAAAGTCATTACGTCCAGCCATTGCTCCCCAACCAAAAGTGCCAGCCCACAATCTCTAGCTTGCTTTTCATCCTCCTTTAGCAGCCTCTCAAATGGCACCAGAAATTGGGGCTAACACTTTTCCTTCAGCCACTAACCTTCATCATCTGCTCTCCGGGCTCCCTTCACTCGCGCCCAAGCCGAGGCTCCAAAGTCATTACGTCCAGCCATTGCTCCCCAACCAAAAGTGCCAGCCCACAATCTCTAGCTTGCTTTTCATCCTCCTTTAGCAGCCTCTCAAATGGCACCAGAAATTTGGGGCTAACACTTTTCCTTCAGCCACTAACCTTCATCATCTGCTCTCCGGGCTCGCTTCACTCGCGCCCAAGCCGAGGCTCCAAAGTCATTACGTCCAGCCATTGCTCCCCAACCAAAAGTGCCAGCCCACAATCTCTAGCTTGCTTTTCATCCTCCTTTAGCAGCCTCTCAAATGGCACCAGAAATTGGGGCTAACACTTTTCCTTCAGCCACTAACCTTCATCATCTGCTCTCCGGGCTCCCTTCACTCGCGCCCAAGCCCAGGCTCCAAAGTCATTACGTCCAGCCATTGCTCCCCAACCAAAAGTGCCAGCCCACAATCTCTAGCTTGCTTTTCATCCTCCTTTAGCAGCCTCTCAAATGGCACCAGAAATTGGGGCTAACACTTTCCTTCAGCCACTAACCTTCATCATCTGCTCTCCGGGCTCCCTTCACTCGCGCCCAAGCCGAGGCTCCAAAGTCATTACGTCCAGCCATTGCTCCCCAACCAAAAGTGCCAGCCCACAATCTCTAGCTTGCTTTTCATCCTCCTTTAGCAGCCTCTCAAATGGCACCAGAAATTTGGGGCTAACACTTTTCCTTCAGCCACTAACCTTCATCATCTGCTCTCCGGGCTCGCTTCACTCGCGCCCAAGCCGAGGCTCCAAAGTCATTACGTCCAGCCATTGCTCCCCAACCAAAAGTGCCAGCCCACAATCTCTAGCTTGCTTTTCATCCTCCTTTAGCAGCCTCTCAAATGGCACCAGAAATTTGGGGCTAACACTTTTCCTTCAGCCACTAACCTTCATCATCTGCTCTCCGGGCTCCCTTCACTCGCGCCCAAGCCGAGGCTCCAAAGTCATTACGTCCAGCCATTGCTCCCCAACCAAAAGGGCCAGCCCACAATCTCTAGCTTGCTTTTCATCCTCCTTTAGCAGCCTCTCAAATGGCACCAGAAATTGGGGGCTAACACTTTTCCTTCAGCCACTAACCTTCATCATCTGCTCTCCGGGCTCGCTTCACTCAGGCCCAAGCCGAGGCTCCAAAGTCATTACGTCCAGCCATTGCTCCCCAACCAAAAGGGCCAGCCCACAATCTCTAGCTTGCTTTTCATCCTCCTTTAGCAGCCTCTCAAATGGCACCAGAAATTGGGGCTAACACTTTTCCTTCAGCCACTAACCTTCATCATCTGCTCTCCGGGCTCCCTTCACTCGCGCCCAAGCCGAGGCTCCAAAGTCATTACGTCCAGCCATTGCTCCCCAACCAAAAGTGCCAGCCCACAATCTCTAGCTTGCTTTTCATCCTCCTTTAGCAGCCTCTCAAATGGCACCAGAAATTGGGGGCTAACACTTTTCCTTCAGCCACTAACCTTCATCATCTGCTCTCCGGACTCCCTTCACTCGCGCCCAAGCCCAGGCTCCAAAGTCATTACGTCCAGCCATTGCTCCCCAACCAAAAGTGCCAGCCCACAATCTCTAGCTTGCTTTTCATCCTCCTTTAGCAGCCTCTCAAATCGCACTAGAAATCTGGGGCTAACACTTTTCCTTCAGCCACTAACCTTCATCATCTGCTCTCCGGGCTCAGTACACTCACGCCCAAGCCAAGGCTCCAAAGTCATTACGTCCAGCCATTGCTCCCCAACCAAAAGGGACAGCCCACAATCTCTAGCTTGCTTTTCAGCCTCCTTTAGCAGCCTCTCAAATGGCACCAGAAATTGGGGGCTAACACTTTTCCTTCAGCCACTAACCTTCATCATCTGCTCTCCAGGCTCCCTTCACTCACGCCCAAGCCGAGGCTCCAAAGTCATTACGTCCAGCCATTGCTCCCCAACCAAAAGTGCCAGCCCACAATCTCTAGCTTGCTTTTCATCCTCCTTTAGCAGCCTCTCAAATGGCACCAGAAATTGGGGCTAACACTTTTCCTTCAGCCACTATCCTTCATCATCTGCTCTCCGGGCTCGCTTCTCTCAGCGCCCAAGCCGAGCCTCCAAAGTCATTACGTCCAGCCATTGCTCCCCAACCAAAAGTGCCAGCCCACAATCTCTAGCTTGCTTTTCATCCTCCTTTAGCAGCCTCTCAAATGGCACCAGAAATCTGGGGCTAACACTTTTCCTTCAGCCACTAACCTTCATCATCTGCTCTCCGGGCTCCCATTCACTCCCGCCCAAGCCGAGGCTCCAAAGTCATTACGTCCAGCCATTGCTCCCCAACCAAAAGTGCCAGCCCACAATCTCTAGCTTGCTTTTCATCCTCCTTTAGCAGCCTCTCAAATGGCACCAGAAATTGGGGCTAACACTTTTCCTTCAGCCACTAACCTTCATCATCTGCTCTCCGGGCTCGCTTCTCTCATGCCCAAGCCGAGCCTCCAAAGTCATTACGTCCAGCCATTGCTCCCCAACCAAAAGGGACAGCCCACAATCTCTAGCTTGCTTTTCATCCTCCTTTAGCAGCCTCTCAAATGGCACCAGAAATTGGGGGCTAACACTTTTCCTTCAGCCACTAACCTTCATCATCTGCTCTCCGGGCTCCCTTCACTCGCGCCCAAGTCTGTTGTACTTCCACTTCAAGGCTTGCAGACCCCCATGGACCGGACACTCGCTCCTCCCCGGCAAGCACCAAATGAGACACTGACTCTAATGTAGAGGAAGCTCAAATGGTATTTATTGCGTAGTTACAAAGCCTTATATACTAGGGGCTGCTGATAACCCTGCCCTTAGTCTGCCTTCATGGGAGGGTGCTTATTCTTTCCGTACATCGCGAGATCTTCCGAGTGCCCATCCCTGCCTGTTACTCCCTATAACATTTCCCCCTCCCCTTGCAGTAATAAGGCATAGTTTACAACTAAAACTTGTATTTGTCTTATTTTGCTGACACAAACTTTATAATTGCTATCAAAAGGCTTGGCAATACAGCTATTATAATAATAATAATAAAAATGACACACCACACTATAATTGTCGTAAAATTCCGCCCTCCCAAACACCTTAAGACTCCATTCAGAAGGTTTGTAATATTGCCCGTTCTCTCCCATATAGATCCCAACAATTTTTCAACGTTACACAACACAAAGACAAGTTCTTAACCTTGGGTGAATTACATCCCTAATTCATAGTCAATACTAAGCAATCTAAAGCTTATTTGTGCACTTTCGAAAGCGATGATACTCTTTCAAATCATCTTTGACATCCCCTCCCTAGACACTGCTCCTTTATGTCATTACCAACAAGGCACGGTTGCCATCTTAATTCCTGACTAGTTATCCAACTCACGAAAGGCTGAGACTCCTTCGTTATTACTGTACTGTTAATACGTTGCATATAGATCTTCCCAAAGGGCAGGGTCACATTGCTCAAAGCCCATTTTTGTGCTATATCCGCGGCCGATGTCTTATTATCCGTATCAAATTCATCTAGTGGGATAAAGATCGCACACGTTTGCCCAACTGACCCCACTGCTGGCAAGTATAAACATACTTCAGAGAGTCCTTTCGTTGCAGCCCATTGTTGCCAATAATTATCTGCTCTTTGCAGAAATTGCTCCCAGCATCTCCACCACCATCAGCAATAATGCGCTCAGGAAGAGACCCTGCAAAACAATCATCACATTATCCCGTTGAGCCAGATCCTTGTTGTCCTCCTTCCGACTTGTCCAAATCTTCCACTTATACCACGTCGCTTTGACATATCATTTCACAAATGGCTTGTGCTATGCATGATCCCTTCTTTCCTGTGAAAGACTCAGCAGAATGGTTATACAACAGCACTTTAATTTCTCCAGTATAGTCAGAATCTATTACTCCAGCCCCCACTTCAATTCCATGCTTCAGTGCTAACCCAGATCTTACTGCTATTCGCAGGTACGGTCCTTTCGGTACCTGTATGCTAAGTCCTGTACTCACTAACTTTCTTTCTCCCGGTTCGATTACAAAATCTTCAATCGCTGTCAGATCTAGGCCTGCAGAGCCCTCAGTTGCTCTGCGCGGCAATACTGCTTCTTCGCTCCTTTTCTGCACTTTGATTGTTTCTCGATCTTCCCTTTTCACTGTTATATTCGCCTGTATTTCCTGTTTTTCTTCCTTACCCTTTTTGTCTGGTTGAATACTCTTTGCTGGCACCCATCTAGTACCTTCCTCCGCCTTTTCCACCGCTGCATAACCTCGCCCTAAGGCCCTGAGCGTCCACCCTGGTGTCCAGACTGTTGTTTCAGGTAACTTTACTTCAACCCTTGGATACTCCTGATCTACACCCGCCGTTTGTGAAAAATGTTTGTGAATTGGAGAGATGTTGGGTTGAGAGGGTCGGACATATTGATTCCAGGCACATAGAGCTTTTGCCAACAACTCGTCTTGTACTTCAGGTGGCACACTCTTTCCTTCGCCATATCCTTCCCCCTCCCCTAGACGCCTTAAGAGGGTTTTTAGCGACTGGTGAGTCCGCTCTACGATCACCTGACCTGTACTGTTATATGGAATTCCATGTTTCAAGGTTATACCCCATTTCTCTGCCCATTCTGCCGTTTTGTGCGCTGTATAATTCGGCCCATTGTCTGTTTTAATCGTTGTTGGTTTTCCTAACCATGCCATACATGTGAGCCAATGTGTGATTGTGACTTTCGCGGTTGTTTTCTTAGATAATGTGGCGACCACTACTGCACTAAAGGTGTCTATAGTAACATGCAGAAATTTTCGTCGTGCATATTCTTTTCTTTCTGTGACATCAGTCTGCCAAATCTCATTAGCTTCCAGGCCCCTGGGGTTGACTCCTGCTTGCCATAGGGGCGTTTTCTGACAATACGGACATGCCTGGACTACTTCTTTTGCTTGGCACTTTTGTATATTGCAATGCTTCGCCAGTGCATCTGCTCCTAAGTGTAATTCCTCATGCAGCCTTTTCGCTTCAGAAATAGTCCATATCCGCTTTTTGGTTTTGTGATAGCAATAAAAAAATCTATGGCTGCTCTATTTTGAAGCGTGGCATGTCTAATAGAATCGGTGTCTAATAATAATCCACTCAATGCTCGTGAAGTAGCGTTACTCTGCTTTGCTAACCAACACCCTAATTTATTGAATATCACCAGGGCTTTGGCAGTAGCCACCCCGGGCATGAAAAGAAGTAGCGATTACTTTGCTACAACTCCAAAACTTAATCCGGTCATCACATTGGTTGCTACATGTATGTAAGCTTCGTGATGACCGTCATGACCTTTGGAGATTTAAAATCATAGATGTGTTTGGCGTTAATAAAGTTAATCGATCCAAACTACAGGAATCACCTACAGCGTTGAAGGGGATGATAACTGAATAATCATCCAATGGGTGGCCTCCTAAACAGGTGTAGAAGGGATTTTCTGGCGATGCTGTCACAAGACAAAGGGAGTCTTGACCCGTCATGTTTGCTAATGTTATCCAGACGTCGGTCTTTGGTTGTGGTGGGATCCAGGCAGCACTGCTCACAGCTATTTGGATCCATCCGATGATGACATGTACGGTCGCACACATGGTGCTGGTGTCCACCGTGGTCTGCTACCTGTGGAAACACAAGCATCGCCTCTTCCCCAAGTTACTAAAGGAAATGGACCATCCCATTGTCTCGTTTCCAAATTTTTCACTTTCACTAAAGCTTTTCTTTCCACTTGTTTGTGGCTTCCCTCCATGGACATAAAATGTTTAACAAATGGAGGTGCCATTCATGCCAGAGATTTAAAAAATTGAGTACATATAAGACTTTAGCCAGTCTTTCATGAGGGTTCATACTGTCCATTCCTGCTCCCCCTTTTTGTTTTAAAAGCGTATTTTTCAGAGTGCCATGAGCCCGTTCAACGATTGCTTGACCTGTGGGGGAATGGGGAATACCTGTAACATGTCGAATCCCCCAGAGTTGCAAAAACGTGTTAAAGTGTTGTGCACTATACCCAGGTCCATTGTCTGTTTTGACTTTTTGTGGTACTCTTCAAGTTGCAAAGGCATATAGCAAGTGATGTTCAAATCCACAGTGTCCCCAGCATAGACTGTTTTTGGGATGAGGCGTCGGTAGGTACCGGTCCACTACCTTGCCCCTGTGCTCAAACAGCACTACCTTGATAGCAGAGGTTAGAGCCGCCCCTCACATAACGTGTGGCCAGTACGTATGTGTGGACCGTCCCAAACTCCACTTGTCAATTATATAATCTGTAACTTCACGCATGCCCAATTTCACTACTGGGGTCGCTGTTCAGTGGTCATTTGACTTCATCTTTATCACAAACAGGGTAAACAACAAGCAATACACAGGAAAATACCACAGAGATAGGATCTAATTAATAATAAATTGCGTGATCGTGGCCAGCCCCAAGATCATCTGGCAAACGGATTCCATCCGGTACTGACAGTCAGTTGGTTTGTTAAGTCCTGTAACGACTGGATTTATTGATGAATCGATGTTGATGTTTTCCATGCCTTGAGGGAGGACAGTCCAATCGTAAAAACAAACAATCTTTCAAATCAATAACTGTCAAACGTCAATTTTTTTAAATCATAGATGGGGAGGGCAGCCCTGGCTGCAGGGCCCCCATGTCTTTGAGGATGGCATTGATTCGCCGTAAATCATGCAACAAACACCACTTTCCACTCTTTTTCTTTATAATGAAGACAGGAGAATTTCATGGACTCGTAGTAGGAATTATGTGTTCAGCATGTCGCTGTTTTTTCCCGTTTTCCAGTAGAGAGATAACGTGCTTCCCTGCATTTCGGACACAACTCACTGATACTGTCTGCTGCGCAGACCGAGGTCACCACTAAATCCTGTGGGCCACGGTGGGGCGCAGCAAGTCAGAACCACTGAACCAAAACACCATCCCACAGTTACTGCCATCCTGCAAGTGGGAAGAAAACATCGCTTTGTTTTTCATTTTTAGAGATCAAGGTCGCTCACTGCGCCACACTGGACAAACAGCCTACCAAGCACACAGAGGCGTTCCTCCCACAGGCAGCTGCAGTGGGGGAGGCTCTGATCTTCAACGGCAAGAGCAGGGGGGGAAAAACTCAGCTGCACAAGCCAGAGTGGGGGGGGCCAGGGTGGGTGCACGAGCGTCGGCTGTCCTGCTTCAACTTCTCAATAGCTTTTTGCACCGCTGCATCTCTCCACATCCCACTCCAAATCATATATTGAGCACTCGTCCACAATAACGGAGCTGTCGTCTGACAGTCATGAGGACACAATACGTACATTTCAAACACCGTTTTAAGTAAGCTCATCGCATGCGGGGATTTGACCCCATAGTCTTTGACCGTGCATCAGAGTTCTTCCACAATACCAAAGCTGATGGGCTCCCACCTCGGTCGCTGATTCGCTTCATAGGTCACCGGGCATACGGTGAGGTCCTTTAAGAAGCCCAAATCACCCTCTTTTACTGCCTGTTGCGAATGTTGAGCCATGCTTTGCGAGGGTCTGGCGGATACAGATCTGGCTCCTTTTCTGGGTCTGCCGGTCCGGGATCTAAAGGATCCTCCTCCTCATCATCATCATCATGATTCCCACCCCCCATCGTCCCAGCCACGGGCGGACGAGTTCGTTGTGGGATCTTTTTTGACCGGCAGGATACCGAAGATAAATCAGGGTATTCAGGCAGAGCCAAAGGCTCACAGGCTGGAAGGGTTGAGTCAGGGGGGGCCCCGGGGCGGGGGGGGTGAGGGATCCGTGGGCGCTTGTGCCACATCTCCTGTTTTTCCTACGTGAGTTTTCAAAGTTTAAAACAGCGTGCGCCACGGCCCCAAAAGACCAGCCGCAACACTGTCATAACGAGTGGCAGCATCCCACAGTTTGATTCCTATTGCATCCCAAGTCTCAGGGTTGTAAACCGTACTAGATGTCAGAGAAGGGCATTCCTTAGATGCCCAAATCAACAATCGTTTCAAGTCATTCACATCAGTTTTTGCTCCTTGTTTGGCAAGAATTTGGCTCATTAATTCTAAAAACTGTCTTTTGTTCCTGGGACATATTACCGACCATCCTTCCCCGCTGCTCACCTCCCTTCGCTTCAGAGAGATGATCGTCTCTGCGCAGCTTCTGCTTCCTTTCAGCAGTCTCCCGTTCAGCAGGGCTACGCCACCAGAGCAGCACTTGAGGCTGCTGTCAGGCCCGACCTATTCGGGTGCCATTTGTGGCATATTAACTTCACGGACTCCGAGGGGTGATCGAAGACCCTTATTTAGCGACACAGCAAGCCTTATAAATCCTCTGACCCTGAAGCAGTAATTTTCCACTAAAGCAGTAACTTCACATTATCTTATCAGTTCAGCCTTACTCCCTTTTATCCCAGCACTTGCCTGTTACAGGTATTTGCAGTCTTCAGCAGCGGTTTCTAACTTGCGGTTTTCCCTTCTCCCGTGTCGGCTCCAGCCGCCCCAGTTCTTGCTGCGGTTTACACAACCCTCATGCCGGAACGGAGCAGATCCAGACGCCAATACGGTGTGCAGAAAGCTCCCCCCAACCCCTTAGTAAATATCTCGGTCGGACTCGAAATCAGTCTTCGTCTCATTATACGTAGGATACAGTTTTTTGTCTCCGTTGACTTTATCTTCACCCCCGAACCTCTCGCAGCCTCCTTCAGACATAAAATCACTTGCTGCAGTACCTGGGGGATCGCCATGGCCTCTCTCCGCTCCCGATGCCAGTCGGGGCCGTCCCTAAATCACGTCGGGGGTCACCACTTGTTGTGCTTCCACTTCAAGGCTTGCAGACCCCCTTGTGCCGGACACTCGCTCCTCCCCGGCAAGCACCAAATGAGACACTGACTCTAATGTAGAGGAAGCTCAAATGGCATTTATTGAGTAGTTACAAAGCCTTATATACTAGGGGCTGCTGATAACCCTGCCCTTAGTCTGCCTTCGTGGGAGGGTGCCTATTCTTTCCGTACATCGCGAGATCTTCCGAGCGCCCATCCCTGCCTGTTACTCCCTATAACACAAGCCGAGGCTCCGAAGTCATTACGTCCAGCCATTGCTCCCCAACCAAAAGGGACAGCCCACAACCTAGCTTGCTTTTCATCCTCCTTTAGCAGCCTCTCAAATGGCACCAGAAATTGGGGGCTAACACTTTGCCTTCAGACACTAACCTTCATCATCTGCTCTCCGAGCTCCCTTCACTCGTGCCCAAGCCAAGCCTCCAAAGTCATTACGTCCAGCCATTGCTCCCCAACCAAAAGTGCCAGCCCACAATCTCTACCTTGCTTTTCATCCTCCTTTAGCAGCCTCTCAAACGGCACCAGAAATTTGGGGCTAACACCTTTTCTTCAGCCACTAACTGTGGGTTCCTTTCCCGAGCAATAGGCCTTGTTGCTGTCACAGCTTTAATGTGGACTGTGGCTGAAGGCTGTGTCCCGAGGTCACAGAAGAGACGAATCAGAATGACTCAGCTGAAGAGACAAGAATGAGGAAGTAAAGTGAAGAATATCACGTACTCTTCGAGAAGCTAACTCGCCAATTGCTTTGTCATAACAGGCGCGTGAATCTCACCAGCAAACCAATCAAATGTAACCTTGAAGCACGTGGACAGCCTTATAGACTTTAAAGCCCTGATAGGAGCTGAAATAAATCATCTGCGTTATCACTTTCATAAAGTGTGTGCAGTCCGTCATTATCCATCCCTGACAAGTGGTTACCCCAACGTGATTACGACGGGAAATAGTCTGCTCCCCGGAGGGCACCGCAGGACGAGGTGTGGTGGGAGCCGAGCTCGGTGAAGCTGAGAGCAGCGGAGTTCTGCCTGTTCCGGACCTGGAAAAGGTGAGCCACCGAGAACGATGGGTCAGCAAATTACTGGGAGGAGGACGACCCTCAGGGGAAGACTGCTACTGACTTCAGAAGCAGCGCAGGGAGACTGTGGGGAGACTGCACCCGAACCAAAGAGGCACTGGGGACCAGTGACAGAGAAGAGGAGCGGGGGATATCTGCAGGGACCTTAAGTAAGGTGAGCACCTGAGGCGCGGTATGGGGCAAACTTTGTCGACTCCAGAAGAGGCGGCGATAGCCAGACTCCTGCTGCATATCCTTTCTAAGAGAGCGATCAAATACGAGGAACATGCCGTGTGACGCCTGTTGCAATGGCAAGGATGCAAGGTTTGCCAGCAGAAACAGCAAAGGCCTTCGATCCCACCGTGTGGGATGAAGCGGGCAAACCGTTGTGGGATGCAGTCTCGCGCGGGGACAAAAGCACGGAGAGACTGGCGACCACATGGAAACTAATGACTGAAGCAGTTAAGAGCGTGAGAGCAGAGAGGAAAACTGCGGCGGAGGTGGAGGCCACACTGGGGGCCGTGGCACATGCTGTTTGAAACATTGTAAGCTCATGTAGGAAACAAAGCAGCAGAAAAAGAAAAAGCGGTGCCCACGGATCCCTCAACCCCCTGACTCGGAGCAAAGCAGCAGAAATAGGAAAAGCGGCGCGGGCGCCCACGGATCCTTCACACCCCGGCCCCTCTCCCCACCCCGCCCCGACTTGACCCTTCAAGCCCTGTGAGCCTTCGGCTCCACCTGATACCCTGATTAAGACTGAAACGTACATATTGTGTCCTCACAATTGTAAGATAATAGCTCAGTTATTGTTGACGAGTGCTCAATATATGACTTGGAGTGAGATGTGCAGATGTGGGAACAGCTGGCAATCTATCATCGGCAGAAAATCGAGACATAATTGCGTTGGTAAGCAAGAAGCCGTGGGATCGGTGAGCGGCTGCAGAAGTCACGGGAGAAAGAAAAACCGCAAGTTAGAAACCACTGCTAAGGACTGCAAATACCTGTAACAGGCAAGTGCTGGGAAAAAAGGGAGTAGAGGCTGAACTGATAAGATAATGGGAAGTTACTGCTTTAGTGGAAAATTACTGCTCCAGGGTCAGAGGATATATAAGGCTTGCTGTGTCGCTAAATAAGGGTCTTCGATCACCCCTCGGAGTCCGTGAGGTTAATACGTCACATGCAGAGATGCAGCGGTGCAAAAAGCGCTTGAGAAGTTGGAGCGGGACAGCCGACGGTCGTGCACCCACCCTCGCCCCATCCTCCAGCTTGCGCACACCGCACAACCTGCCAGGCACCCAGCTTGATCCGGGCACTGCCTCTGCCCTGGGCCCGTCGGGGGATCTCGACTGCCCGCACCCCTCCCCCCCCCCCCCACTCTTGGTGTTGAAGATCAGAACCTCCCCCACTGCAGCTGCCCCCCTCCTTGGCTGGGGGGTGGTGCACGCCTATGTGCTCAGTACGCCATTTGTCCAGCGCAGCGCACCGAGCGCCCTTGATCTCTTAAAGTGAAAAACAAAGTGATGTTTTCTTCCCGCATGCAGGATGGCAGTGACTGTGGGATGGTGTTTTGGGTCAGTGCTTCTGACTTGCTGCGCCCCACCGTGGCCCACGTGATTTAGTGGTGACCTCGGTCTGCACAGCAGACAGTATCAGCGAGTTGTGTCCGAAATGCAGGAAAGCACGTTATCTCTCTCCTGGAAAACTGATGACCCCATATGGGTCGGTCAGTGGCCCCTAAATTCTGAAAAACTGCACCATCTTCATCAGCTTCTGAAAAAACAGCGACATGCTGAACACATAATTCCTACCATGAGTCCGTGGAATTCTCCTGTCTTCATTATAAAGAAAAAGAGTGGAAAGTGGTGTTTGTTGCATGATTTACGGCGAATCAATGCCATCCTCAAAGACATGGGGGCCTGCAGCCAGGGCTGCCCTCCCCATCTATGATTCCAAAAAATTGACATTTGACAGTTATTGATTTGAAAGGGGTTTTTTGGTTTTGGTTTTGGTTTTTTTTTTATTATTGGACTGTCCCCCCTCAAGGCATGAAAAACATCAACATCGATTCATCAACAAATCCAGTTGTTACAGGACTTCACAAAACAACTGACTGTCAGTACCGGATGGAATCCGTTTGCCAGGTGAACTTGGGGCTGGCCATGGTCACGCAATTTATTATTAATTGCATCCTATCTCTGTGGTATTTTCCTGTGTATTGCTTGTTGTTTACCCTGTTTGTGATAAAGATGAAGTCAAACGACCACTGAACAGCGACCCCAGTAGTGAAATCGGGCATGCGTGAAGTTACAGATTACGTAATTGACAGGTGGGGCTTGGGACGGTCCACACGTACGGACTGGCCACACGTTATGTGAGGGGCGGCTCTAACCTCTGCTATAAAGGTCGTGCTGTTTGGGCACAGGGGTGAGGTAGTGGACCGGTACCTACCAATGCCTCATCCCAAAAGCAATCTATGCTGGGGACGCAGTGGGTTTGAACATCACTTGCTATATGCCTTTGCAACTTCAGGAGTACCACAAAAAGACAGACAATGGACCTGGGTATAGTGCACAACGCACTAACAGATTTTTGCAACAACCAAAGACTAAGGTCTGGATAACCTTTAGCAAACATGACGGGCCAAGACTCCCTTTGTCTTGCAACAGCATCGCCAGAAAATCCCTTCTACACCTGTTTAGGAGGCCACCCATTGGATGATTATTCAATTATCATCCCCTCCAATGCTGTGGGTGGTCCCTGTAGTTTGGATCGATTACCTTTATTGATGCCAAACACATCTATGGTTTTTAATCTCCGAAGGTCATGACGGACATCACGAAGCTTACATACATGTAGCAACCGATGTGATGACCAGACTGAGTTTTGGAGTTGTAGCAAAATAATTGCTACTTGTTTTTATGCCTGGGGTGGCTACTGCCAAAGCCCTGGCGACATTAAATAAATTGGGGTGTTGGTTAGCAAAGCAGAGTAACGCTACTTCACGAGCTTTAAGAGGATTATTATTAGACACCGATTCCATTAGACATGCCATGCTTCAAAATAGAGCAGCCATAGATTTTTTATTGTTAGCACAAAAACAAAAAGGGGGAATTGTGGGAGACTTTCAGGAGCAGCAGGACTTGTTGCTGTCAGACCTTTAATGTGGACTGTGGCTGAAGGCTGTGTCCCGAGGCCACAGAAGAGACAAGTCAGAATGACTCAGCCAAAGAGACAAGAATGAGGAAGTAAAATGAAGAATAACATGTACACGAGGAAAAGCTAACTCGCCAATTGCTTTGTTAGAACAGGCGCGTGAATCTCACCAGCACACCAATTAGATGTAACCTTGAAGCGCGTGGACAGCTCTGTAGACTATAAAAGCACTGATAGGAGCTGAAATAAAGCGTCTGCGTTACCACTTTCATAAAGTGTGTGCAGCCTGTCCGTTTCGTCCACCGACAGAGAGCCAAACAGCTTTGTCCTCCCCACTTAAACTGCATTTCAAACCAGCTTTGCGACTCATCTTGCAAATTAGGATGGCTTCAGAATGCAGATTTCACTCTACAAGCAGCGTTGTGAATCTGCGGGGTGCTGATGAAGACACAGGCACACACACGGTGCCTGAAAGAACCCCGGCTTCGGTCTGCGGGCACTGCTGTAACGCCCAACAAAACCAGTCCTGAGCAATCACTGCTCAAGATACGGCCGGGGAAACAAACACTCCTCCGCTGTTAAATCCACAAAACGCTGCCCTAGATGCGTTCATCCCACAGTTAATCCTGAGACACCGTCCCTACGGGAAGCTCGCTGGGTTAGGTTATCGGATCTGGTACCGGACGGGTGATACTCACACAAGCTGGTCTAAGCGAACAAGCAGCATGTGAATTGTCCCGGGGAACAATAGCTCTGCTGCCCACACTGCCAACACCAGTCCTGACGGGGCTCGCTGTGCCCTGCAGAGCCACACTTACGTCCTGAGCACTAGGTGGGGCTCAACGGAACTCGGGGGTCCATCTCCTTCACAGCTTGAGATGTCCATGTTCCCACACCTGAAAAAGGAGATGGGTGTCCAGAGGAACGTCCACCGAACAAAAGCAAAAGCCCAAACAGCGTAATTCATATACAAGTATCATAAACCACCAGAACGTGTTTCTAGCTCAAACTGCACCTATGGAATCCAACAGTTGGGCAAAACAAAGGAGCTTGAAGATTATTTCATTTAGGAGGGAAAAAAATCCTCAAGAGACGGCCAGTGTCTTCTAACCTCATTCGTTATTTTGTATGAAGCAACCTGCACACGGGAGGAATCAACCCAAACAGTTCCTTTGCTCACAGCTCCAGGCCCCTTTCTGCCCCCTGGTCACTCCGTCCTTTCCCAGAGCCACATTCCAGAGAGCAGTGAGGCTGGAACGCAGCCGCTGGCTCCAGCACGGCTCCTGTGTCTCCAGTACTTGTCGTTCCTTCTAACTCCGAGTGTGATTTCGCACCAAGTTTTGTAAGTGGCAAGTGCCCGCTCGTGCCAAAGCTACTGACGCCGCTGTCAGGAGTGGGAATGGCCCGTGGCACGGTGAAAATGCCACTGGGAAGAGGAAGCCATGGGCAGGGAGAAGCTCTATTAATTTTCTGTGTCGGTCCCAGTTGGGTTCCTTAGTGGTCAGACACGGGACACTTTCCCTACCTGGGGACTATGTTTGAAGGACAGCTGGGATGTGGGCAGCAGACACTGACACACTTCATGCTGAAATTCTGAATTTTGCAGTATTCTTGACATCTGCCCATTGGGTGATTAAGTCCATATCCGCTAAAAGGAATGGAAGACATTCCTGACAGCACCCTCCTATCACATCAAGGATGACTCAGTTTCCATTACATGCTGGCTCTTACCTGTCCAGAAGTTCCAGCACTTCCTTAGTAGAAGCAAAGGCTCTGTATGTTGAGAGGAAGATGCTGGTGTAGGTACAATCATGATCCTCATAAGGTGTCACCAGGTTCTCCACGAGTTTCTCCAGAGTTCCAGCTTTTATTGTCCTGATCTTGCGTGTTTCATACTGGTTGCCAGTGGGTTCTGGAGGTCACTGCTCCTCTGCAGCCTACGAAGGGCAGACAAGAACCGAGCGCACCAATCAGACAGAAGCCAGATCCCGGACATAGCTTCTCATCATGAAACACAGGTTAAATTCCATCTTTTCACAGAATAGTCCATCTTCTGTTACTAAAAGATTTTGTTGATCTTGGATTCCCGAACACCAAGTGCTGGATCAAATTAATGGAGCGCGTTATTAAGTTTATCTTTAAGGTATTTCTCTGACATGCGCCACAAAGTATTTTGTAGCCTGACTGCTATCAAGTTCTCTTACGAACCCACCAGACGTTGTTATCTAAAAGAAAACCCGTTATCCCACAACGAATAATATTCCTGGAGGGAACACCAGTGCAGGCACTCGGACATAAAATGACTCTCCACAGAGCTCCCTCCACTAACTCCCATCTCCCCGGTTTGGATCCTGCTGAAAATGGGAATTCTGCACGTGGACTGCACCAGGGCCAGAAGCCAAGGTAACTGTGTGAGCTCCTGCCTACGACCGGACAGCGAGGGGTGTTCCTGGATTTCCACAGCACCACCCTTTTCCTCTCCTTCCTTACCACACGAATAACCTTTCTGGGCAGCAACCCCAAGTTTCCAGGGCAAATTAATTCCACCATCGTTATACAAACAGCGTTCTCATTTGCTGGTATCCTCAGAGCTCCCAGCCTGGCCGGTACCTGTCTGCAGAGCTGGCAAACAGCAACAAAAGCTGCCGGTCAGATTTAAAGGGGGAAAAAAGGGGGAGAAGAGAAGAAAGAAAACGGCCTCGGGCACAAATGCTGCTGCTCACTCAGAACCCTTCACTCAGGCACCTTGCGGCTACTTAAAGCCACTCTGGGGAACACCAGAGGGTGCTGAGCTGGGCATTGTCACCCCTGCTGAAGTGACACAGACGGAGACTCAGCTGGGTCCCGGGGAACTCTGCGGGACCAGCTCTGGATGGACCAAAGCCAAAGCAAAGCAGCCGAATTTACCCATCACCGCTGACTGCGGGTGTCTAAAGGGGGTGAAGCAAGTGCAGGGGGAACCGGAACCTTCACAGAGGTCTGCGCTGAAATGGCATTGTCCAGCACTGACAGATGGTGGAACTTATTCCACCATGAGAACACACAAATTCCTCCTCTGCTTTTGGCCCACTCTGAGAAGCTTCTGTGCAGCGAAGGAGCGCAGCCACCTTACTCAGCGAGGATCAAGTCCTCCCAGCGGTTCACTGGGTAGCACACGGGCTTTGGAAAGAGACCAAAAATTGCCCCAACAGCTGAGCCCCAAATCTCCACCTCTCGTTCTCTTGTGTGAGTTCTGCACTCACCTTCCCTCCGCTTCCTACCCACCACAAGTTCCTTCTCACCCTGTCTCTTGGCTCTCGTTGCATAATGACTTTTAACCCAACCAGACAAGCCCTCCCACCCTCTTCTTCCTCTTCACAACTGACCCTGCCCCAGCAGATTCCTGACACCCTTCCCACGGCTGTTGGACATGTCCCACAGCTCTGCAGCCCACCGCAGCCTTGCTCTCTCGTAAGCAGGCCAGGGACGTGCTATTTTTGTAACACGTCAGTACGTGTAAATACTCCTCGTGGGGGTTTTGATTGGACACTGAAGCTCAGCAAGTTCCTAATTTAAAATAGAAAAGCAAGAAAAAGAAACCCGTGAGCGAGGTGAGACCTGTGCACCCTGTGCTGGGTGAGGAACAGCTGTCACCTAATGGCAGGTATTGGACACGCTCGGCTAACCCAGCAAACACACGTGTCCCACACTGAGAATCTTCCCAAAGCCCGTCAGCATTAGGGGAGAATTCCCACAGCATCGTCCTCTCCTCGGGGCACAGGAAGCCCACGGTGTCCCATCACCAGTCTGAGCAGGAAATAGATACTCAAAATAAACAGCGCCGTGAGCAGGGCACCAGAACAGAGGCAAGTAATGGGTTTTACGGCCCATTTGGCAGTAAAATCAGCCCATTTTGTAAAATATTTTGACTTCTGGAGATGGAGGAAGTGTTACACAGTGTCTCCTTGAGGGAAGCACTCTACAAGGAGTCTTTGGACTTGCATAAAACAGTCAGTGACGGACTGTCGAAACTAATAAAAGCTTTGACAGGTCTGGATTATGGAGGGCCCCCAAGAGAGGGCAACAGGCAGCAGGGGCAGCTCCCCTGTGCCCCAGAAGCAGTAAATAGTAATGACTGTTTCTGCTAACAGCCCTTCTCTTAACTTCTGCTCCTGTCCCACACTCTCAGGGCTTCCCCTCTGCCCTGGAAATCCACAGGAGCCAAAGCCTGCCCCCCGTCCCCAGGCTGACTGACTCGCTGGGAACCACAAAGGAGAAACAAAGGGGTGTTGAGGGGGAAAAACAGTACGGAAAGGTGGCAGACAGCCACTCTGGAAGTCCCTCCTGGGAGGTCCTCAAAGGTGGTCAAGAGAGTCTCAGCACTCTGGAAATGGTCGCATTAGCCTGGGGAGGAGCCGTACACAAGACCTCTGTGTGCCTCAGTTTCCCCAGCTATGGAAGGGCAGATGGACACTGACCTCCTCTGTAAAGTACTTCAGAGCCCAGAGATGACAAGGACTCGACAGCACTCAGCAATCGCATTTTGACACTGGGTCCATACAGCAGATGCACAAGGCCATCAAACCAACCCAATTTTGTTCCAACAAGCAGAGGGCAGAAGCTAAAAATGGCAACTGAAAACATGCCAAACCCACACCTTCAGCTCCAAAGACCAGACCCCAGCTCAGCTCTTCGTAAGGTCCACTGGGAGCTTGAGAACAAACCATCTCTTACCAAAATGAGAACTTCTCCCCAGTTACTCCTCACCATTTTACCATCTTTGGAGGAGTCACCTACCATTGCCATGTCATACCCGTCAGTCTCAATCTTACCGCAGGGCTGAGATGCCAGAGTGTTCCACAGCAGAGACCTTACACAGCCTGAGCTTTTGCGCTGCTCCCGAGCGGATGCCACGAGCCAACGGCTCAGGGCACGGCACGGAGCAGCACAAACCCAGGGACGGACCAATTCTGTGAAAACAGAACCCTGTCACAAACCACTGTGCTGTTCCTGTTACACAACGGGACGGCTGAGCCGTGCTGTCCGCAGCCAGGTCGGACGCACCCCGCAGAACTCACTGACGAGGGTGTAAGTCTGCTGAGCTCCGAGCACAGGGCTATGGCCAGCTGAACCTCCCACCTGAAGAGCGTTCCCAACTCCAACCGGTCAGGCAGCTCCGGCCACAGTACCGACCCGAGAGCCCACATCAGCCCCTTCTCGTCCCCCCAGGACTCCTGTGGCACGCAAACACTGAAGAACTTGGCCCCAGGCAGGCTGATAAGCTGACACAAGGCAGGTTCCCTGGTGCAGCACTGTCCGTGCCCCCACACGGACACTTGTTCCTATTTTAAACTAATCTCAGTTACAAAGGCCTGCAACACTGGACCCTTCTCCCCACGTTACCACACCAATATCCTCCCAGATACAAAAAACAGCTGCTGAAGTCACCGTCCAGGCCCACAAATAACTTGGAGCCTGCCGTGACATTGCAGGTCTTGTCCTTCCAGTCTGTGTGTGTCCCCCTGTCCCCACCTCGCCTCCACCCCAACGCTTCTGCTGCAGCCACTGTACAACCACACACTCAACGCTGCGTCCCCCCCTCTCCCCAACAGCCTATCTCATCGTTATAAGACCCTTGACTATTCTGACCCAAGGCTGGGATTGTTTCCAGTGCAGCTGAACTTGGACACCACATTGTACCGCTGTGGTGCCGGCCCCGAGACATCACCACTGCACAGAAGTTCAAAATTCTCCGTGACTCTCACCTTTAAAAGCTGCCTGGCTTTTACAGATGACAGGGACCCCCTGGATCCCCTAGGGGCCATCAGAGGAAAGCCAGGGTTGCTCAGTGAAGCCATCTGCCAGGCGTCTTCCATGGCCAACGCTACACGGAGACGTGCTGTCACTTCGTTCCACAAACACCAGGTACGGCACAGAGAGGGATGGCTGGTGTTCCCACTGACACCGTCACACTCCTTTCACACGGCAAGAGTCACTCCATGGAACGAGAGTTGTGGAGCAACACCAACAAACTGCATTTTGACCATTCGGAGAGGTAAAGACCCTTGTCACTGGTACCTGGTGGTGGTGGTCAAAAACTGCCATCCTTTTCCCGTGAACAGTCACACCACTGTCTCCTCTTCCAGGAATGTGATTTAATTTAATTGTGGAGCTCATCATCACTTTGTGCTCAGTCAGCAGAAACACAGAACGTCCCTTACCAGACAATCCAAATGGATTTAAGGATGCCGCAAGGAATAATTCTGTTGCTTAACAGTGGCATGAATGCACATACATAACCCAAAATGGTTTTATTCATCCTGACTGTACTGGGGGCTTTGCTTTCACACTGTAAAGCTGGCTCAAACAGTACCCAGAAACTAAAATTACACTGTCTCGGGAAATCAGGGTCAATGGCTACGGCAAGAGCGATAGATTTTAACAGCACGAATAGCTGGAAAATAAAACTGCAGGTGCAGGGAGATTAAATACGTTCTGACAGAGGAGAAACCATTTAGCAGAAGACTGATTCAGACTTCAAAATAAACTGAACTTGAAACATACGGTGTTCTTGTGGAAGAAAAATTAGCCAGGAAACATTTCACAGTCATGACTGTGAGCGATCTCTGTTGCCCAGCGGGTTTAATCTGTTAGAAAAGACGCGGGTTAGCAGTAGGTAACCGTTTTCATGACCGCGGCATGAACACGTACCCAAACTGCACTATAAACGGCATGTCAGTGGCTGTGCTCTCTGCTGCCCCTTGTTTTGAAACTAAGAGACTTCTCGGAGGTGGGGGCTGGGTCGAAGCAGCAGTAACAGTGAGCGAATGTTAAATACTGACAGCCTGAGCATTTATTTAAGGGCTGAAAGAGTCCAAACCTCTTAGTTCAGTCATTCCTTGTCATCTGGATGCCATCTGGACATCACGGGGGACCCGATCATGGAACCCCACAGGATTCTCCTCTCGTACACACACACACGGAGCAAGGGAGCGCCAGTGCACGCTTACATACGTGTCTGTACGCACCACACCTGTGACGGCAGCATCCTCGTGCCGATTCTACAGGCATCTTCTCTAGGGCTGTCCCAGTTTGAGCCAAGACTCCCTTGTTTCAGAAATGTGCCCAATAGAGTATCGGGATTATTCCATACAAGTTCCATAAACCCGGCATCCCATTGGCTAAAAGTGCAGGTCAGAAGATTTCTTCTGGCAGATACTCCTCAAAACCTGCAGCCAGGAGGAGTCTCCTCCTCTTTGGACACCGGGCAGCTTCGGAGAAAGAGCCGCAGCGAGAGGGCTGGCTGCCGTCCAGGCCGAAAGCCTGCGGCCTGCCCCCCCACCCGGGGCCTAACTCAGAACTGGTTCTGTCTATCAGCCCAGCTCGACTCAGTCAGCATCTCTCTCTCATATCGGGTAAGAGAAGAGCTATTTTTCACTCGGCGAGAATCTACCGCTGGAATCGGACGCGGGGGAAGCTCACCCCCCTTCGCGTTCCGGCCACGAGGGCTTCACCTTTATCTGAAGCTGCCGCCACCATTTCTGGCAGGAAGATACTGAAAAAGGTCTCCCTGCGAACTCGTTAAAATACTTCTCTAAGCTGTTAAAAACTTTTAATCACTTGGCCCGCCGCCATTTTAGATAGACGCCATCTTCTGAGCTACCATCCCGGCGTGACGTCATCTCCTGGCCTGTGGCCAATCGGCCATAACTGTAGTTTTTTTCCTTTTCCTCCCTTTGCAGTGTGTTAACCCTTACTGTATTGTTTTCCTGTTTTGCGTTTAATATATAGTTGTGTGATATGATAGTACTTTAGAATTTTTATTAAAAGTTTGTTTCAGTTTCCCATCCATATATTCCGAGATTTGAGTTTTGTTTCCCTTTCCCCTGTACCATTAAGGGATTTAAGGAGCGTTAGGGACCTTGAGTTCTACTCGGAAACTCAACCCCTAACAAGGGCAAACTCCTCATTTCGTATGAGGGGCTGCAGAAGCACACGGTAACGGAACGTCCCACGTACCCACCCCATTGACTGCGCCCTTGTAACCACGGCACCCGGCCACCGACCAGCTCTTCTGACACTGCAGAACGCAGTGTGGCTCTGCATGAGCTGGTGAGGAACCTGCTGCAGACACCTGTGGCTCAGTTTAAGAATGCGATGGCATGGTTGAACTTAAATCCTTCCACAATGGACACCAATCAAAACACACACGTAATTATGGGCGAGTATCGAGTCAGAAGGCAAAATACACACAGCCTATAAGTGGGGGGGAAAGGAAGAGCAAAAAAAAGTCGAACTGTAAGATAAGAGAGAAATTGTCCATGTTTACCGTCTGGGGTTCTCTGTGGTTTGTTTTCTGGGTTTTTTGTTGTTGTTTAATCACCCCTCAGGAGCTGACAGCACTGCACACCTCTGCTCTGCTCTGTCCTCTTCTAACCGTATGGACACCTGATGTTTTCTGACCAAAACGCCTGGTTTTGCACGAAGGCGGCGAGCCTCATGGTGTCAGTAAGCGTGCGAGAGTTCACTCTCGTGTTGTGTGCTACAGGGAGCCAGCAGAGCGAACGCACGGCCAGAGCCAACCTGAAACACTCCATGGGAGGAACGCCAAGGCCCAAGATCTGCCTTCCAAACCAGATACGTTATTGTGACTTATGAAACGTTTCCAACAGCAGCACAACGGCTGCCACGTCGGAATGGAACACACCATCCCTGCCCTGAAGGGTTTCTGCTCTAAAAACGCACATCGTGCTGCAGGTAGAGCCAGAGATTACCACAAACCAAGCAAACGGACAGAAGGATGCGTACGCGTCTCCTCACAATCACTTTCTCACTGTATTTGCATGTTATATCTCAACCGCCTTCCAAACACACCTCAGGAGCATTCAGTCCACCCAACTCTTCCGCGCTGAAGACACGGTTAATCCCGAAGGATGAACTGACTTGTCATTTGCATCCCAACCTCAACAACGCTTTGAGACGTTACCAACCTCGGCTCATCAGTTCTACCCACACGAAGACTATAAACCACCGAAGGACATTCTGCGCTCGATTCGAATCAGGGCAGAAGCTCAATGTGACTCAGCGCGTGCAAGCGTTTAGGCAGCGTGGGGCACAGACTATGCACAGAAGGAAAGGAGAGCATAGATGGCTCTTTAACACACGATGGCCTGTTTCTGCCTTGGCATATGGAGATACTCAGATCAGTCATGTTCAAGGAGCAGCCACTGAGATGAGAAGACTAAGTTACTACAGGAGACACATCACCGGTCTCTGGCGGGAAGCCCAGGAGCTGAGATCATCTGAACACGTCTCAAAGCATCCAGTCATTCCACGCTGTTCCATCGTTCTGAGACCTTTCAGTAGAAAATGCCACTTGATAATAAAAACATGTTGTTTTACGGGCACAAAGAGCCCACGGGCTCCCTAGAAAGGAAGAAACAGCTGCTGACTGGGAGGAAGGTTGAGCCTTCAGAAGGAGAAAGACAACTGTACAAAACAGCTGAGGCGGTGGGAGGGGAAAAGAAAACAATCCTTTAAACCGCTTTCAGAACATAAAGGTGGGAAGAACATAAGAGGGAAACAGACGAAAGAATAGAATATGACAACAGGATCACGCTGCAGAAGGGTTTCAAACGCCTGCACCTCCCTAGCGCCACCGCGGCCCAGCAGCAGCGTTGCCGGCTGCAGCCCGTGTGCTGGAGACCCTCGCAACCACCACAACCCAACCCAACCCAACCCAGCCGCCCAGCCACGGGAGAGGCTCTCTGCAGCGGGCTGGGGTCCTGCTGGGAGGGCTGAGGAAGGAGGAGGCAAACTCCGGTGTCTCTCCCAACGTCCTTTCTCTTCACAGAAGGGATGAGAAGAGCCAAGCCTCTGCAACTGTCAGGAACAGAGTGCACCGCTCTCCAAAACCTCAGTGGTAAAGACCGTACAACGGAGTCACAGGGCGCATCAAATCCCATCCTGTCGGGAACTGAAGCACAAGAGCTCCCCGCTGCACTCCCCGGATCACCACACCTCAGACTGACCAGTCCGTGTATTACCGGAGAGGAAATTAAACCCCAGGAGATCAGGAGGTCAGTTCAGGCCACAGGGGGAGTCACGAGCACGTGGACACCGAGCACGGGACTCCTGACCTGCAGCACCTTGGCAAAGCCAGGACCACAGCTGTCCTCAGACTGGTGTGACAGGGCCAGGACACATCACCATTCACGTGCTCGATGCCACAGGCAGCAACCAGTGTATTCTCCGTGAAGATTTCACCTTGGGTTTGGGCCGCGGGAGACGAGGGGAGCAGCAGCAGCTAAGGACCACCACCACAAGTTTCAGTGGTGTTTGCAGCCGGCAATAACTTCTGCACCGACGCAGGGCTGAGCCACACAGAGATGACCGCAAAAATTTGGACACAAGCTGGTATTTGGACACAAATTGGTGGCAAAGAGGACCAAGTAAAAACTCCATCAGGCTGTAACCCAGTAACCCGAGAGAGGACAAGGTTAACGAGCGCTACCACGCAAAACGGCGGAGAGCTTCCCAGCTAAGGTGGAGGCTGCCAAAGTGTCACTTGGATTGCCAAAGCTGGTGGAGGGTAGCTACCCTCTGATGGGCCACAGATGGCTTCTGCGAGGACATGTCGAGAAATGTGAGAGGCCAGCAGCGCAGGCTGTGGAGAGTGCCTCAAAGGTCAGGCTGTGGCACCCAGATCAGAGAAAAGATGTGCAGGGTTCGAGCAGGCAGAACATTCCATCTTTCAGCACAACCCTTGGAAGCAGCAACAAAAAGCAAACAATTGCGCAAAGCATAAACAAAGGGGGCCGAAGTCAAGGGACATTGTTCTTCCAGTGCACAGCAGGTCTGACGAGAGCACCCGTAGAGCACCACCCCCTGCTCAGGCTGCCTTAGTTTGACAGCGGCCGTCGTGAAGCTGAACGGGGTGAAGCCAAGAGCAACCCCCACGATTCCTACCTTTGCAGAGCTAAACCAGCAAGGACACAAAGTGCTGTTTTACACGCAAAAAAGCACGATCTGAGCTCCCAGAGTTCCCACTGACCGGGGGGAGGCTGCGGGGCTGCTGGGAGAGATGGTCCATGTCAAACTCCCACACCGTGTTGAGATCCGGCCCTGACGTCCTCTGGACACCTCAGTTCTCAAGATCCTTTGTACGAGTGCCTCTGCTCAGCTTCATTGTGCCTCGTTAAATATTTGCTGCAACAAACTGAAAGCAGAACTTCATGAACAGCAACACCCGATAACTGTCATTTTAAACGAAACTAGAGGGTTTTCCCTCTGACGATGGCCAGACGCTACAGAGGCAGGTGAAGGACTAACCCATGGACTAACCAGTGTAAAGGAAAGACTTCTCAGCCGCAGGAGGTGCTTGTTCTACACCTACAGCACCACGCGTCACCCGCCGTGTGTTTTAAATCTCCGACAGGATTCACGCATCTGTTCTCGTTATTCATACAAACCTCTAAGCCTTTCTGAACCCTCCCAGACTCCCTTGGACTCAGTTACTCCTTCCAACAGCGAGTCCTTCAGGTTAATGACACACAGTGTAAAATCACACATTTCTTCCCACCCCGCCTTGCTCTCAAACCCACCCCACACTCCCGGGAGTGCCCCTTCTCCACTCACCGCCTTTGCTGTCTCCTCCGACTCGTTGCCAGTGTCGAGCCTCAGTCCTGTGAAGATTTACCAAATCTTCAGGGCTTTCTGTGAAACCTGCACATCACCCCGAGTTGCCCCAAGACACAAAGTGAGCAGTCCTCACCTTCTCAGTGCCTCCAAATGCCCACACAGTCTTTTCCCATCGGTGGATCCCTTTTCTAGTTCCACTATCTTTGAGTTGAGGCAACGAGCATCAGCAGCGAGTGACGTGCTACTGTAATCTCCGTAACAGTATTTTCTAAGCTTCACTTCGTTCTCTGCTCCACCTCCAGACCTGAGCTTGCTCTCACAACTGCTGTTGCATGCTGGGCAAACGCTTCCACAGAACTCTGGACTCCTGAGCCCGGCTCTTCTCCCCAAGCGGCTTTAACTAGTTCACTCCTGCTCCTAAACTGCTCCAATGTGCTGCTGTGCGTTGTTAAGCAGCTGCTCCTCACGGCATACGCAGCACGTGTGGAGAAGACGTCCATGTGGTAACCCTATGAACCCACTAAATAAATATTACCGTGCAACTCTGACAGCTAATCCATCTCCTCCGAGCTTTTTCTGATGCTCTGAACTCTTAAGCAACCTCAAAACCCAGCCTTTTTAAAGTCACCTTGGCCCAGAAACACTTGTTTCTCCTCTCCTTCCCCCAAACAAAGGGGAACGCTACCAAACCCCAGCCCACAGCACTGCGGCTGAGTTTTAAGCCCCACCCAGATCATAATTCTGTGACATTACAACATTAGTTCACACAGTCTGTCTGGCGAAAATTTGTGGCCATGCTTTGAAAGTTTTTTGGATGAGAGATGCCGTAAGAATTCAAGATCATTTCCCTCTCATCTGGACAGGTTGCTACTTCCCGTCTGATCCCTTGATTATCGGTGGCGTGGTGCTGAACCGAACCGCAGCGCCGCTGTGCTCGGGCACCAGCAGGAGCTCAGTCTGGTCAACTCTGGTTTCCATAAGCACCAAATGGATTTTTATAACCAAACCCCCCAACTCTTCACTACAGCTTTAAAACTTTGTTTAAAAAAGCCAAAAAACAAAACAAGCCAACCCACATCCTCACACGTCTCAAGACAATCCTTATTCCAGGAGGTGTAAAGATGTAACAGACTCTATACTCTGGCCCTAAATGTAAACCTACATGTTCGTGCACCACCCAGGAAGAACTACAAGTCACTTCTCCAGAGCCTGCATGGCCACTGAACATGGAAAGAGAGTATCTGGGGGTGATTCCGGGGCAGAAGAAGTTCTGGGAGCCTGCAGGGGCAAACCACAACTCCCTGCAGACAGCTACTGGTCAGCTGCTCGGCCCTGTAGGAGCGAGGTCGAGGTGCCTCTGTGTTACCCGTGAGGAGATGCGGAAAAGCAGGCAAATAAACCGCGTCACGGTGAGCTCTCACCCACCAGGTTTTACCATCCCTGGTACTGCCGCACCGGGGTGACAAACACCACTACGACATCACACACGTTCTGCCTCTGGTGGGGATGCTACAGACCGGCTACACAGGGACGAGCGAGAAGAGGATTCCCACCGAGGTGGTGGTCATTTACCCCTTCCACACAAGGTCCCCCCATGGTCTTCGGGGAGCCGGGCCATGACCTGATCACGCCGGACCCCCGTACAGTGCTGCCCACAGGAAGCCCTACGTTTAGAGGACAGACCCTACAGCAGCAGGAAAAGATGCGAGTTCAAAGCGCGCATTTACACGCTGTCACTAAACACGTTTTTCATTCGCTGTGCCAAGGCCTAATTTAAGTCCAAGCGTGACAAACGCGCTCGCAACGCTCCAGCCTGTTTCTGAAATGAGAACATCCAAACCAGAACTGTCAGACTAAGGGTTCTCCAGGGCTATTCTCTTCCCAGCATCCCAGCCCAGCTCGTGCGCTGCTTCTGCCAGGCTTTCCGACGACACATCGCCACCTTCCTTGCCAACGCTTCTTTAACCCAACGAGTGACCTAGATCTTTGAGCGGTCGGAAAGAACATGCCCGTTGGGAAGCTGTGGAACTGCTGACGGCTGTGTAAGTCACAGCCTGCTTGTCTTTTATTAGCTGTAGGAGTTTGAAACACAAGCGCAGACATTTCTGTATTTAAACAGGCAAGTGTTTACGGTGGTTAAGCTGTAATCTTATGACTGGCTTTTCAACAGACCGTTCCCTCCTCACAGGGACAACCATCCAAGAGCCCTGGATGGGTTCTTAGGAGAGAGAATTTTAAGAAGACTAGACTTCTTGAAACGGAAAAGATCTGGCTCATTCCTCACCAGTACCCGTGCAAGTATTTAAGCAAGATTTCAAGATTCTCAGTAATTGAAGGAATCGATAAGAAATCCCAACACACTCAGAATAAATAAGACCTTGTCTCTTCCCTTCGACAGAGGTTCCCTGAGATTTTCCGTTAGATCCCTAGTTCTCTCAGACACAATCCAATAATTCAGCAGAAAAGCCTCCAAATCTCTTGACAAACGCAGCACCCCTAAGACCTAACCGCTGTGGAACCACTGGAGCTCCCGCTCTGACACCGCACAGCGTTTGACAGCCACACCAACAGCGAGGTTTGCAACGACCTGGGCTTTTCGAGGCACAAAGAACCGGACTGCACCAATAACCCACGAGAAGCTCAGCGTCTCAGAGCAGGTCAAACCACGACGGAGACCTTTACAGGACACAAACCGCCTTCGGAAAAGGAACTTTTTAGTAAGTAAACCCACACTTGGATAGGACCATAGCAGAGCTCCAAGGAAGGCTCAGCACCTGCTGAAGTGCAAACAGGTTGTTCCCAAACTCTTCTGTTGACCCTGAGTCTTCAACCTAAGCCTGACTCAGAGCACCTCCAAAAAAACTAAGACCAACACCGATAAATCCAACGGCTGATTAATTTAGTGCTAGGAATTTCAAAGCATAGAAAAAACCATTAACGCCATAAACCCCCATGAGCTCCAGATTAGGGAAAAGAAAGTCACCTGATGACAATCGTAAGAGAGGCAATCACGCTTTTCAAGGCAAAACTGCTGGGGGCAGTATTTCATAATTAATTCATAATTAATGGGCTGGGTTAGAGGCTATTGATTGCCTTCAGGGCCACAGTGAAGTCAAATGGGATGAGGGTATGTATGCGGGTATGGTTTTCACTTTGCGAAATCATCCGGAGTGCCAGAGGCTTGGAGAACCTATAGAAATAGAGAACATAATGATAGAAGAAATTTAGGGAAAACAATAGCTACGGCCACTGTTGCAGCATTAGAACAACTAGGTCAGGGAAATCAGGGACCTCCCCGAGGAAGAGGCCGGGGGGGACCCATAAGAGGCCGCGGAGGATTTAAGCCTTCTGTAAGATCAGATCCATGTGCCTATTGCGAGGAGACAGGACACTGGGAACGGGAAAGTCCTCAATTAGGAAAACCCCGGACGGTTAACGTCTCGGAGTTAGAGTGACGGGGATCGCGGAATCCACCCTAGCGGCCAGGGACACAGGGAAAGGAGGTGGGACTTCTGGTAGATACGGGAGCCTCTTACTCTGTTTTGAATCAGGAATTCATACCCGTAGATAAGGACTTTGTGACTCTTAGAGGAGCTACCGGCCATCAAGAGCAAGCTTTCTTCTGGAAACCAATTAGATACGAATTAGGAAAACAAAGAGGGGTACACAAGTTTTGGTATATGCCAAAATCTCTGAAATCTTTACTTGGGCGGGATTTCTTGGAACAACGGGAAGCAGAAATAACCCTCAAGGAAGGGAAGATGGAATTGAAAATTAAAGAAAAACAGTTAATTGGAATCTTAAGTTTAGCATTAATACAGCTCAACAAAGAAGTTCAGGTTTCCCCAGAAGCTGAGGAAATTTTCAGTCAGGTTTGTCCAGGAGTGTGGGCATCACGAATACCAGGCAAGGCAAAGAATGCTGCACCAGTGAGGACAGAATTAAACCCAGGAGCTCACCCTGTTAGGATCAAACAATACCCTCTGAAATTAGAAGATCAAAAAAGGATTAAAGAAGTAATTGACAACTTTCTGCAGCACGGGCTATTGGAAGATCGGGAATCGGAACATAATACTCCCATCTTGCCAGTCCAGAAACCCGATGGAAAAAGTTACAGACTAGTACAGGACTGAAGAGCAATAAATCGAATTGCAGAGGATTTATGTCCAGCGGTAGCAAACCCCTACACCTTATTAACCAAACTGAAAGATAATCAGATACGGTTTACTGTCTTGGACTTAAAAGATGCCTTCTTCTGTCTAACCTTGGCCAGAGAAAGTCAAAAATCATTTGCATTTGAATGGGAAAACCCTGATACAGGGAGAAAAGCCCAATTAACTTGGACAGTGTTGCCTCGAGGTTTCAAAAATAGTCCCGCCATTTTTGGAAACCAGCTGGCACGAGAACTTGAGACCCAGAATCCCCCAACTCAAAATGGAACTTCATTACAACACGTAGATGATCTTTTGATTCCTACAGAGACTAAGGCGCAATGTGCACAATGGCCTGTGAGCTGGCTGAACTTTCTGGGACTGAGTGGACATCGAGTCTCTCAGCAGCAAGCCCAGCTGATTCAGGCCCAAGGGACTGACTTAGGATTTGAGATACCGGGGGACAACGGGAATTTGGAACCAAACGAAAAGAAGCCATTTGCCGCACACCTGAACCCAGGACGGGAAAAGAACGTCGAACCTTCCCTGGAATGACTGGTTGGTGTCGACTGTGGATCTATAATTACGGACTATGGGTAAGAGCTCTACATGACATACTGCAGAGGAATCCTTCAGCACTGATGTGGGCTGGAGAGGCCAGAAGGGCATTGGAACAGTTAAAGAAAGAACTAACGGGAGCTCCGGCTCTAGGACTGCCAGATGTTTCCAAACCCTTTTGGCTGTTCTCTCATGAGAAACAGGGAATAGCTTTGGGAGCGCTGGCACAACGGCTAGGAGCCCACAAGAGAGCAGTCGCTTACCTCTCTGAACAACTGCATGAGGTACGCAGAGGCTGGTCGGGATGTTTGAGAGCAGTCGCCGCAGTTGTTCTCAGTATCCAAGAAGCCCAAAATTCACTGTGGGTCAGAAGATGACCATGCGAATCTCTCACACTGTTTCAACCGTTTTGGAACAAAAAGGGAGTCATTGGCTCTCTCCCTCCCAATTCCTGCCATATCAGGCAATATTAGTAGAGCAAGATGACATGAATATCGTCGTCACGAACGTTGTCAACCCAGCCTCTTCCCTCAGTGAGACCGTTGAAGATCCGGTGACACACGATTGTCTGGAGACCCGGGAGGCCGTCGACTCCAGCAGACCCGATTTAAAAGAAGAACCGCTTGATGACGCCGAAGACTCGTGGTTCATGGACGGGAGTAGCTTGGTAACACGGGGACACCGTAAAGCTGGGTATGCTGTGACAACTGCCTCTCAGGTAATCGAAGCTAAACCACTACCTGCGGGGACATCTGCCCAGGAAGCTGAAATAACCGCCTTGACCAGAGCCTTGGAACGGGGCAAAGGTAAAAAGATCAACAGTGAGACTGATTCCAAATATGCATTTGGGGTAGTACCCGCCCGTGGTGCTACGTGGAAGGAACAAGGATTACTTACAGCACGGGGCAGACAGATAAAACACGCCAGAGAAGTCTTACAGCTGTCGGAAGCTGTCCAGCTGCCAGAGAAAGCAGCTGTTCTGCTTTGCAAAGGAGACTGAAAAGGCAACACTGAGCCAGAAACTGGAAATAAATTGGCTGGTTATGAAGCTGAACAGGCTGCAGAGGGGACAGAAATCTTGTCCTTAAGCCCTCCTGGCAAAATCCAGGTATTAAACTCAGACTTCAAGCCAAATTATTCAACAGAAGATAAGGAATTAATTGAAGACTTAGATGGAAAGAACAGGTGGATGGGCTCCAACACCCGACAGATGTGTAATAGCGCCCTTCAGCATTACACGGGAATTGGTCTCAGAAGAACACAACAAAACTCACGGGGGAGCAGATGCATTAGATAGAAGTTTAAATCGGAAAACAATAGGATGCAATCTATATACAACAGTAAAACAAGTGACACAACAATGCCAAATTTGTTTAAAAAATAACCCCAAACTGTCAAACAGAGAAATGGGGACCATCAGACAAGGCAATATGTCAGGGCAACAGCGGCAAACAGACTTTTCTGAACTTCCTACAAAAGGAAGAGGTTTTTGTTAGTGCTAACAGACACTTTCCCGAGTGAGCCAGACGCTTTTCCTTGTGGAACTAATGAGGCAAGGGAAGTTTCCAGCATATTACTGAACGAAATTCTCCCTCGGTTTGGAGTACCGGAGGTAATTTCCTCCGATAGAGGGTCACACTCTTGTGCACAAGTTGCACAACAGGTCAGCAACGTATTAAAAACTGACTGGCAGTTGCTCACCCCTTACCAGCCACAGGCCAGCGGGCAAGTGGAGAAGATGAACCGTTTGATCAAACAACAAACAGCTCCAATAGAGCAGGAAACAGCCTTGTCTTGGTGTCAGGCACTGCCTCCTGCTTTACTGAGCATGAGGGCCAAGCCCAGACTGAAGGGGGAACTCAGCCCTTTGGAAATCCTTGATGGCAGAACCCTCTCAGCCACAAGAGAAAGGAGAAGCTTTACATCAGACAGGAGACAATTATCTCAGACCATATGCAATTGCTCGAGGAAAACAGACAACTGAAATGGATAAGAGAGTTCTAGGAACCAAAGCCAGAGGCCTCCATCAGCCGATTCACCCTTTTAAACCGGGAGATGAGATCGATATCAGAGCTTTTCCAGGTCAGCCGCTGGAGAGAAGTGGAAGGGACCGTTCCAGGGGCTGTTAACAACCTTCACTGTACTCAGAACTGGAGAGCACCCTGCCGGAATTCACCCTGCCCGAGTGAAGAGAGCTCCTGAACAACGATGGACGGCAAAACCCGCACAACAGCGACGTTAACATCCTCCCAACGGTGACAATTTTGGTAAGGGCACGAGCTCTAACTAAAGCCTCTACCCCAAGCTGATCTTTGATACCAGCTGACATTCACCATCCGCTACCAAAATATTGAACATATTCATCCACCCTTTACTGATACTACTAATAATTGTTATAGTCCTGACAATAACGAGGGCATTTTTTTTTTTGGTGCAAGCTGGAAAGATTAACTAGAAAAATTTGGGCATTGCCCACTGTTACCAAGCACGAACAATATGAGCTTTAGCGAAAGAATTCGCTAGTTTATGGAAAAAGGGGGGATTGAAAGGAAGAGACTCAGCTGTGTCTATCTCTATTGATGTGTGTTCTTGGATCATTAGCCATAAAGTTAACAAACATTAACGAACTCATTTAGGATGAGTGAATTCAAAGGGAACCAGGTCTGGAGAAACACGGATGTTGCCATGGAAGACTTGGTTTCTCAAGCCCTCATGACGTTCTGAAGGGATGTGCTGTTCAGGACCAGGATGCTTTAAGTCCAGCCCAGCAGATGTTCAGGGTCCAGGCTGGCGGAACGGACAGGACACACGGGAACCCATCGCTGCGGTAAGCGAAGGCGCAGTGCGCACGCTTTACAGACCGCCAGCGGGGAAAAGTTCACCGGGAGGACAACGGATGAAGAAGAAGATATGATCCCGGATGAAGTAACCGACCCCCCGAGTGACTGTCATTCCGATAAAAGGACACCAGATGGCAGCAAAGATCGGGGAATAAAGGGACCGCGACATGCTCAGTATTTCTGGGGACAGGCGTATCTATGTCACTCATTCCCAGGAAAAATCACGAGTATGGAACGAACCCTGTAACTATGAACTGTTCGAGATCGCCGTTTCGTCGGGAGCTCTTACGGTGGAGAAGGCCCACGTGGCCCCAGCGCTGCTCTAACGAACACCCGCTGAGCAGGGAGACAGCCGGCCCTTGGGTCCCGGTGTCTCCGTGCCCCTCTCCACCTGCCCGGGCAGCAGACGCCCGCAGCTCCTCCCGGCCACCCCGCCGACACCGGACCCCACGGGCTGGGGCCGGGGCCGGGGCCAGGGCCGAGGCTGGGACCGGGACCGGGGCACGGGATGCCTGCTCGTTACCGGTTTAGCTTTCCGCAGCAGTTCCACTCCCGATGCCTGCCGGGCGCCTCGACGGGGCGTTCCACCGCTGCCCTGCCCTGCTCCGCCCCGCTCCGCCCCGCTCCGCCCCGCTCCGCTCCGCCCCGCTCCGCCCCGCCGCGGAGCCGAGGGGCCACAAGGCTCAGCCTAGCCCGGCCTGGCCGGCCTGAGGGGCTGCCTGGTTCCGCGGCCGAACAGCTCCGCCGGGGGAAGGCGGGGCTGCAGCTCCCCTGGGCCGCCGCCCGCAGCGCGGCGCTCACCCAGCCCGCCCCGGTGTCCCGGCCAGGGGGAGAAGGTGCGAGCGTCCCGCCCGGCTCCCCGCAGGGCCGGGCACGGAGCAAACGCCGCCTCCAGCCCCCGGCAGCCGCCGGGCGGGAGCAGCCCGCGCTCCGGCGCCCAGGCGCGGCAGCGGGGAGCGGCCGGCGGGGCCGGGGCCGGGGCCGGTGCGAGAGCCGGGGGCCGGTGCGAGAGCCGGGGGCCGGCCCCGCTTGGGCTCCCTGCCCACTGCTGGCGGCGTTCGGTCTGTTCGAGCCCCCAACAGCAGCTTCACAAGAGGCGGGACCTTGAGCCGAGCCCAGCTCTAAACACTGATTTCTACCGGCGGCAGCGACGGCAACACGGTGAGCACCGCAGAAACCCTCCCCCGCAAAGGGAGCTGCCGGAGGGGACGGGGTGGTGCGGGACACGGCAGGCGGGACACCGGCAGGCGGGACACCCGGTGATAAGGGCCCGGGGGAACGAGGAGCAGAGCTGCCGGAACCGGGCTGAGCTCCGGGCTGAGGGAGGGGAGGTTCGGGGTGATGGGACCTGGAGCCGCAGGGAAAGCATTCCTACCCCTTCCGACCTGTTCCACTGGCATTAGGAGACAAACCCTGACTCTTGTCCCCTGCCTCGCCGCAAGAGAACGACTCCTCCTATTCGAGAAGGAAAGTTTCTCAAACCACCTTAAAACCATTCACTGGAGTTGCCTCCTGAGCTGTTACCTGCGGGTGTTTGCGCTGGTACATGAAAGCAGAGAGGAGCTGGGGGCGCAAACTGCTGTAGAGTCACGGGCAGCAGTAACTGGACCAGAGCTCAGCCCTCCTGAACCCGTGTAGTAACAAATCCCCACCCAAGCGTTAGTACCGGTATCTCGGGAGCAGCTCTGGAGCAGGGCACTGGTACCACTGGCAGCTGGTAGCAGGAGGCAGCTTCTGAAGCAGGGAGCAGTAGTCCAAGCTACGACACCACGCTCGAGAGCAGCGTTGTCACAGGCGCGCTGCTCTGATTGTTGGCCAGGCTGGGCAGTTAGTTTATTTGTGTAATGCTGAAGTGATCCGGAATGTGCTGAGGCAGATACAGACGTTAAGAATTGGACTAAGATAGTCTCGATTTTCCGGAGTCCCTGGGCTTCTCCTGTAAAGCCGCACAGCGCATTCCCAATGCTTGAGATTTCGCAAACTGCTTCTCCACGTCACAATGTTTAGGTGCAAACCCACAGAGTCTGCACCGAATTCACGCTGTGGGCCCAGCAGGCGCGCGAGCGGATGCGGAACACATTGCTACCGGAACGGGACAAACGTAGTGAGCGTATGGAAATGGATCTTCGGCTACAAGGAATATAATGCCAAAGCCAAGTAATTATTCTGCACTGAAATCAAAGCTCTATCGTGGGACCATGTTCTGGTGCCACAGAACGTGCTTTTGCACCGTACTGTGAATGGAATACGGCGATGTCTCTCGGACTGGTAGAATTGTTCCAAGTGACTGGAACGTGCTGTTCTGACTGCAAATTTACCAGAAGGACCCATTTAACCTCCATCTCCTGTCGTTAAACGCTCACCGACACACAGTGTCTGTGTGCGTATCCACAACACACTGCAGTTTACTTGATCTTATAAAGAGAAAGGACTGTGGTCAGTCCGGGCTCCTAAAATCCTGCTTACCCCCAAACACCTGATGATTTAATACTAGAAGGGAGAGAAGCGCATGTCACATTTAACTTCCAGCAGGTGCGTTCTAAGGCCATTACGCAGGGTTCGACCACTTGCTGGAGACCAAGAGACAGGATGGGAATGCGCAGGAGAACACGAAGACAAAAGCACGCTCTGATTATCTAAAGATGTTCTGTAACGATGGCAAGGACCGACGGGAGCACGCCCAAGGGCCAGCACAGTCTGCAGCTCAGCTGAGGAGAACCGCTGCTCTGCTCGTTCTAACAGACTCGAACCGCAAACCCACCTGGACCAATGAGCCCCCCCGTGGCCAGCGCTGGGTAACTATTTGGTTCTCATCCCTGTCAGGTTCACAGCAACTAAGTACATTCCTGCCACAGTGGAGACCTGCACCTGCCCCTTCTACGGCATCGGGATGTTCCTACGAACCATCAGCACGTATTCCGCTGCCCCGACGCAACGAGAAACCAGGACAGATCCGCTTGTGCGGGCACCCTACCACCTCTCACAGAGAAATGTGCTGTAGTAAAAGACTCCTGAGGTCTGGCAAGTTCTCCAGCTGCAGATCAGTGACTGCTCCCAGCCCAACCGGACCTCGGCGACTCTGCAGAGAAGTAAGTCAGTGGCGGAGTGATGATGTTCCCTTGTGTTCAGCCGTTCCTAGAGCAGGCACGCAGACGCCTTCATGAGGAGACAAAGCAAAGACTTACAACAAATGCCAGTAACCCCACGTGTGCCGTGGCACCTCTGAAAGTGACTCCATCACTTAGACTGGAAACATGAGGAAAACCTGCACAAAGCGACCTGGTGAGTTGTGAACCCCGGACCAAAGTCTGGCATTTCTGAACGCTGGGCACAAACACCACACTTCACCTCTGAGATGGCATTCAATTAACGGCGAGAAATGAATCATCAATCCTTGTCTTACTGTCGTAGTTTGTCTTACTTGCTATTTTATCCTAAATGAGCCACATTAAACTTAAAAACCACGTCCCCTGTACTGTGGGACACCTTTCAAAATCCTCAGAAATCCTGGAGCCCGCTTTAAGCGGCTGCGGAATGCCAGAGCCACCAGAGAGCTCTGCCGGAGGCTGAGCACCGTTAAACACCGTGGCCAGATTGCTCAGACCAGCTCGCACAAGCTTTCGTGTCGGATGGGCGCTCTGTGAGCCTCTCTGCTCCGGGGTCGCCGCGCTGTTAACCCAGGCCAGCAGAGGGTTCCCACCAGCGCAGCAGAAACTGAACCCAGGCTTCAGTTCGGCTGGCAGCAGAGACAGGAGAGAGAATTTCTGCTCCCAGCTGGCTTGAGCTGCTGCCCCTGCCTTCTTCCCCGTGCTCGAGCAACAGTCCGCCAGAGCTGTCGCCTTTTTTTCTTCTCTTCATTGGGTTAAAAGGGAAATAATTGGAGGGAAGCCAGAATTCAGCTTCTCTGTGGGTCTCGTTTTCTTTAGGGCATTCTCTCTGACCGCCCCAAATCCTACAAGGATTTTATCACCCTCTTACAGCCCCGCTGCAGAGCCAAGCAGGCACCAGTAAATCACATCCTCCTCCACAGCTTTCTGTGGAGTGCTGGGAGGAGCAAAGAACGAGAAAACTGTACCAAACACGTCGCAATTCACTTCAGAGATATACCCGCTGGTCCCTCTGCAAGCACACAATGTTTTTCCATCACACCTGCCACTCCAACAATTAACATTCCAGGGCTTGACTAACTCCCACAGCCTCGAACAGAGAGATCTCTCCCTTGGGAAGGGTATCTTCCGAGCGCAGTGCTGTGAAACCCGAGGCTGGGGAGGCTGGGGTTTGGGTTTCGGGCTGTTTTTCAAACAACATGTTAGTTCTTACCTCCTCCATCTCTAAAGAATCCCCCCGTTGGACATGGCAGCCCCTGTGCTCGCGGCTTTCATTCTGCACGGCTCGCTCAGGGGAGTTTCTCCTTGGTCTCCTACAAAGTCGACGGAACAGGTTCCTGAAGGATTTTGCCGGCTGTTTGGGAACAGCAGAGAGGCCGTTTTGAAGTGCAGGGAGGAACAGTGACCTGTAACGCCCATCCAGCATAGGTCAGCTCCAACCTTTTTCCCTTCATGCTGCTGTGACTCATCTTCCCCCTCTTGCGCACTCTGAGCTTTCCAAAGCCCGCGTTCCTACCCCCAGCTCAGTCAAAAGGCAGCATTGATCTGTCCTTCTCATTCGGTTATTTAATAGTCCCTTGTAAGGTCCCTCAGAACCTGATCTCTCTTCTGGCTCTCCTTATTTTCATCTCTTAGAAGCTTCTCCCCTCTGCTGACACTTCTTCCCACGGATCGACGCCTGCCGGAAGCTCCAAGTGGTAAAGTTCACGGCTGGGTTTTTTCTTTCCTGTGCTGCCGATAGACCCTGGGTAACCACTTCGCACGGATAAACCCAGCTCTGAGACGCACCTTTACTGTGATGCCAAAAGTGCATCTGCAGTTCACAACCGTGACGTGAAGATCCTGTGGGGCACAAGCACCATGTCCTTTGCTAACTGGAGTTTAAATGATTTTCAGCCTGCAGCTGATGCGTCTCACTGGGGATCTACCACTACCCGCTCTCGCTGGTATTTACCTCCATATTTGCCCTACATGCCCCGTTGTTCGCTCTACCCACGCCCTGCCTTCTCACTTCCATCACATTCTTGAAGACTGAACTCCTACCCGCGTGCAAATGTTCCGGGACAAGGCGATACAAACCCTGCTGGGAGCTTTAGGCGCTGCTACAATGCCAAAACGGATTCTACGAGGGGTCCAGAGAGTCCGGCAGTCGCGCCCACCGATGCCGTCTGATGTACGATAGTAGAGCGCAACCCTCTGGAGCACACTGAGGCCACTCCCTGTTCAAAACTCCGTAAGCTGTCCCGTACCGCCCGCGGGTCCGCAGGGAGAGGCCGCCCCTGGCCGGGCAGACGTGGCCGCGCCCCAGACAATGGCTCGGGCGGCAACGGCGACCCCTGGCAGCCGCCGCTCGCCCTCCCGCCGAGCACCTCCTCGTGCCGTGGGCCACAGCGGCCCGCAGTGGAGCGCTCCGCCTCGGGGTGGGGGCGGGGACGGGGAGCGGGGCGGCCGTGGGCGAGCAGCAGCTGTCGGTGGCGCGGTCCCACTGGGCGGGTGTGGGCAAGTACGGCAAGAACATGCTCGTGGGCGCGGGGGAAGGAGGAGGGCGGGCGAGCGGGGGCCCGGCGCGGGTGAGGGGCAGTTGTGCCTGCGGCCGTATCGTTCCGCCAACGGGCGGGAAAGAGTCCCTGCAGGAGCGGGTGTGGAGCTGCCGTGTAGGGTCCAGCCGTGCCCGGCGCTCCACCGAGAGGGGACCCGGCCAGGGGCGGCTGGCGGGTGCCTGGGACCGGCCGGAGCGAAGGGCCTGGGGCAGGCAGGAGGAAGGCGGCTCCGGAGCCCCCCGCGCCCGGCAGAGGCAGCGCTGTCCCAGGCCTGCGGTTTCCGGAGGGTCCAAAGGAAGCGGGGCGAGGGAAGGGGTTTCCCCGGCACAGGGGAACGTTACAGTGCCGGTGTCCCGCGGTCTTTGCTGCCATCCCATGTCCCTTGGTGGGAATCAGCCACGGCGGGGGCCGTTTACCTCAGCCGAGGGCCGCAGCTCCCTCCCCAGGTGGAGCTGCCCTGGGGTGCGGCCAGGAGCTGGATGGGCCTGTACGAAATGGGTTCTGCCACTGCGGGACCCCTTCAGCAGCTGGAGACAGGCGAAGGGCCGAGATCTGGGCTCCGCAGGCCTCGTGCTCTCGTTCTGCCCGGGCGTCCCCTGCCCACGGCGTGGGTGACACCACGGCAGGCCTCAGAGAGGGCCTGAAGAACATGCGGCACCTCTGGCGCGCTGTGGCGTGGAGGCCGATGGAAGAGCCCTGTGAGCAGAACCGCCGTGCGCGGCTGGCTGACGCTCTTGGCCGTCCGTGTCCAGTCTGGCAGGTTTTCTGTTTCCCAACCAGGAGGAGCACTAAATGTCCAAGCAGTAAAATGGGGGGGTTGTTGTCGTTGTGGGGTCTGTCCCATTAAAACCACGTCCTCAGGGACCCCATAAAAAGGTCTCTGACTCTGGTGAAGCAACTCCTGCAGAACTTTGGAGAAGAGAGCGTTTTCCATGCGGTTATTGAGCAGCTGCTCTCTTTGCACGGTAAACAAATGACATCCAAAGCTACGGGGAATAACAACGGTCGTTCTTCATTTGCGAGGAAGTGGAGCAATTGCAGCCCGTTCCTGTAGCGTCTATGAAAATTCCGCCCAAGACAAGGAATGTTCAGCAGGTTCCAAGCCAGAGAACTCGGTTTCATTCTGTGTGTTACGCCCTTGCATGACTTGCAGGGTCGTTGCTTTGAAATGGGACCTTGGGTGCGTTGGGTTTTTATTGCTTTTTAAAATTTGTTTGTTTGTTTAAGATCAGCTGTTCCTTGTCTTGATCTCTCTTCTATTTCTTCCATCGAGGATGAATACATCGGTTTCCCCTTTCTTTAGGCTGGCTTTTCCTGTCGAGGTCCCCAGGGCAGGGGTGGGGCATTCGTGGGACAAACCCACAGGAAATGCTGGTTTCATTGACTTTTTAATCCTTTAATTGGAATTGAGTTTGCTTAATCCTGTCAAACTCGGCTTGTTTTAAGTTCTGTGTAAAGTTTTTGAAATTCTTAGCTCCTTCCCTGGCTTATGCTGGCGCTGTTTCAAAGCCCTGCATTTTTCTTCCCCGCAGGGCTCTGTCCCTAAGTGTTCTTCCATCTTTGCTACAGAGCGTTTGCTTTTGGACCCGATCCTGGAAACAGGGACATGCGCGTGACCTCGCTCACGTGGTCGGGCTCGCGGGGTTGGCTGTTGGGTGTTGGTAGATTGAAGAGCTGTTACTGGGCTCGCGGGGTTGGCGCTGGGGTGTTGGTAGATTGAAGAGCTGTTACTGGGCTGTGGGAACAGTTGGCAATAATGCCCAGACCCCGAGGGAATTCACGCTGCCTTCAGCTCCACATCCTCAGCTTGGAGTCTGCTGGGCTTGAGGAAGCTGCATGTCCAGTCTTGAAGCCCAGCAGAGGACAGGTGACTTTGCTCCAGAGGGTCTGGGGAGGTGAATCAGCTTCGGTTCGTTCTGGTGGGGTAACCTCTGCTCACGTCAGGAGAGGGCCTGCCACTGCAGAAGGAACTCCTGGGTGTGATGGTGCTGTTCTGCTTGCGGCCGCGTGGTCGGCGGGAAATGCTGCAGCGCTGCTTGTTCTGCAGTGCCCTGGGTACACGTGCCAGCACGAAACCTGGAACCGTTCTGCTTCAGAACCTCTCCTGGGTGGCCTGAGGTGACTCTAACACTGTTGTTCTACTGGAAAGAAGGCAGCAAGGGAACTCTTTTTTCTTTTGACTGCTGTAATGGGGCCTACCATGGCTTACAATCACTTGGGGTTTTTTTTGCCAGGTCTTACCCAGAAGAAATTGGGCCAAAGCCTTGAAACCCCTTAACAAATGAAATGTCCTGAGCCCCTTTCAACCACTGTGCAGTGTTGGACATCACCAGGCAAGCTGAAGAACACGCACAGGCTAAATCTTGCTCGCGGCCAGGATAAGGGCCATCACCCCACCAAAGAGGAACATTCCTGACGGTGTCATCCGCTCAGCACAGCCCTGCCAAACGTCACCTACAACAGGGAGTAAAACCCGTGAGTTTTGGGTAGGAAAATTGGGAGTGTATGGAGACCCTTCCCCCTTGGCCAGCACCGGCCACTGTCGCTCTGCTGGGATTCGGAACCCTTCCCTGGAGGGGTGCGTGGATGTTCAGCATGTTGTGAGTTCGTGAACGTGAGTGGTTAAGTAATGTATGTGTGATTTTTGGTGCGTTTTGGGTCATTACAGTGGATTCTTGCTTTTTCAAGTACTAACAGTGCATTCTTCCGTTGTATCTGTGAAAACCTGCAACAGTGGCGTAATAAACCTGGAAGTGAGGTTCAGTGAGTAGTTTGCTTGAACCTTGCAGTGCTGTTTTGTCACAGGGTAAGAACATAACGGCTGTGCTGGGTGGGAGCAAAGGTCTGTCTGACAGCAGTGGGCTGTAGCAGATGTCTAGGGAAAAGTGTAGAAACACGGCAAACGAGTGAGTGAGTGATAAGTCTTTGGTATTTTCCTATCCTCTGGCAATCTCCTGCTCTAGGATTTCTTGGGCAAGGCCGTTGCCTTTGAAACTCTCTGTGTTTTTTTTCTTTTCAGAGAAATCACTGTCTGAATCTTTTGGTTGCACCCACCCCATCTTACGGCAAAGAGCTCCACAGTTCAGACTACACCACGGAGTAAAAATAGCAGGAAAAGGCCCTGAACTTTCCGGATCCTCAGGAAGTAAATAGATGGATCAGGAAAGGGGGGTGGGGGGTGTTTCCTTGTTTCGGTTTTGTTTGCAGATGGAGGTCTGGACTCCACAGCGAAGGCGTTCTCCTCTCAGTTGTGAAGGTTCACTCCTTGGACAGCCAGGTTTTCCCCTTATGTAAGTCATCATTGCTCCATGTGCTGGAGCACCAGCCCCAGCCCTGGCCCCTGGTGTGACCTCTCCACTTAGCGAGTTTCCATCATTACCAGCGTGAGCTGAGCAAAGGAGAGGGGAAAAAAACAGCAGCAAATGCACGTGCAGAACTTGGTGAAAAAAGCTGCTCAAATGAACAGGATCGTTCCCACTTTATTTTTTTTTCCTTTTCTCTTAGTTGCTGCTGCTTGTTTCTGCCAGTCCCACAGCTTTGTGCTCTCAGCCTTGCTCTCCCTGAGGACTTGGGGAGGGAGTAACTGCTGAGGCACGGCCTGAAACATGGCCTCTGGCGCTGAGCCCCAGCGAGGCAAACCAGCTCCTGACAGCTGACGTGTGGTTGTCATGAAGCCAACTGTGGGAGAGCACTGCTGAGCGTTGGAGTCTTTCTTGACTACTCGTGATTTATGAGCAGTGAAGAGCCCCCAACCTCACTAGTGGGTGACTGGAGGAGGACAGAGGAGTTTCCAGCACCTGTAACCTGTGGTCATTCTCAGAGGTCTGTTAAACGTGGCATGTCGTCACCCTTCCCGCAGCGGCAATGCTAGTAAGAGCCTGCTCCTTCCTGTCCACGAGCATCGGCCCGGCTGATGACGTTGGCTTTTGTCCAGGCCAAGTTCTGCGCTTAACGTCTCAGCTCAACCCGTCGATTTTCAACAGTGCATCTACTGCTGGAAGCAACTGTTTTGTGATGCTCCAAAGAGACCGTCCCACTGCTGCTGGGGGGACATGGCCTGTGGTGGGAGTCCTGACTCAGCACAAAACTCAGTGCGGGTGTTTGATTGGCAGAGGTGGACTCTGCAGAGCCCTTTGTGCTCACAAGACAGCATTTAGCCAGCCAGGTCTCCTGAGCTTCCTTCCAGTCTGAGGCTCTGAAGACCCAGAGCTGGCCAGCAGGAAGGTCTGGTCAGGGGGATGTGGGGGAAATTTCAGTCACCTAGGTATGGCTGTAAGTTTAGGGCATGGCCATGAACCCTGGTCACCGCCTTGCAAAGGCTGAGGACAACACAAGTGTCAATGGCTTTTCTGTGCCTCGTAGCACTCGTTTATTTTACTCTAAAACAGAGCTGGAGAGCGAGTGCCCCTCCTGTTTGACGGTGGCTTTACCAGTCTGAAGTAGCTTTTGTTCCAGGAGGAGGAGGAGGAGTGCTGGCATGAGTCTACGCAGAGGAACTGTGTTGAAGCCAGCGGAAGGTCAGAGGGAGATCAGAGAGCTGAGGTGATGAGGTCAGTGCCAAATCCATTACTGTCAGCAGGGGGTATTGTTTATTCTGCTGGTGACCTGAATCGCAGCTGACTGCTGAACGTGTGGGGCAAGTCACGTATCAGCGATTTACCGCAGAACTTCAATGGTAGAAACACCGGGGTCATGACTGTAGACGGTGCTGCTGTGCTGAAAGTGCCGAGGATTAGGGGGACTAAGACATGAGAGCACCAACACACCAAGTAGAGTCTGCTTTGCCTTTATTTCCTGGGGCGGGGGGGTGTGTGCGTGTGTGTTTCCTTAAAAAAAAAAAAAAAGGGAAAGGCAGGTTTGTATTTTCCTTTGAATCGGCTTGGCCAGTCATGGGGCCTCTGGCAGCAGGTTCATCAATAAAGGGCCCTACCAGAGCTCAGGGAAAACCAACAGCAATGCTTTCCCGTGGCTTCGCTGGATGTGGCTTTGGCGAGTGCTGCCTGAGGTGACCCCAGGCCCAGCGCTGCTGCAGTGACAGCCGGTGGTGAGCGACCCCGGGGGCGGCGCAGAGGGAGCAGCGTTTCGCTGATCGCTCGGTGCTGGGACATTCCTGGTGAACAAGCTCAGTGGTGGGCTGGTCTCTCTCTTGCCAAGGCATCTGCTCCCAGGAGAGGCTTTGCGTCTGCTCTTTGTTCCACACCTTCAGGTTCAGCTCCTTGAACAAGCTTTTGAGTAGAAGCTCCTTGAAGAAACTCCTGGGGTTATCAACTCTTTTGGAAAGCGTCTCTTCTCCTTGCTGGTGTCTCTCTAGGATTTTCCTTTAATCTTCAGGTCACTCTAAGAAAGCTGGGGAGGGGCTGTTCAGCAGGGGCTGTGGGGACAGGACAAGGGGTGATGTGTTAAACTGAAAGAGGGAGGTTCAGACCAGAGAGAAGGAAGAGATGTTTTACCCTGAGGCTGATGAGACCCTGGCCCAGGTTGCCCCAAGAGGTGGTAGAAGCCCCATCCCTGGAACGCAACCCAGGTCAGGTTGGACCCTGGGGCTCCAGGCAACCTGCTCTGGTTGCAGATGTCCCTGCTCCCTGCAGGGGGGTTGGACTGGAGGAGCTCTGAAGGTCCCTTCCCACCCAGAACATTCTATGATTCTGTGTTTGGGTCGTGGACTTGGCCCCACCAGGATGGTTCTCGTACATATTCCTCAAATCCTTGGCCAGCACAGGTGACAATGTCTGTTTTGTTGCCAAAGCAAACAGAAGCAGGAAGATGCTTGACTGCAAAACCAGGCTGAATGCTGGGCTGGGCTGGTAGCAGACCCTGCAGCTAGACCAATGCCTTGGGCCTTGCAGCTTTACCCCCGGGGAACTGAACTGCCTGCGCCCACGTGTGGCCAGGGCCGTGCTCTTGAAGCCGGGGACCAGGCTTGGCTCCTCCACCCTGGAAGAATGATTCCATATTTATCACGGTCTGACAGAGGATCCTCGCAAAGCTCAGACAAAAGGTTTCATCACCTCCAGCCGCGCTGGGCTGTGGGAATTTTTCCCGCTCTGATGGACCTGCACCCCTCTTTGCCCAGTGTGCAGGACAGGGCGTCCTTCTCGCCCCACAGGAGCAGGGTGTCGAGTGGGGCTGCTTCCCTTTCGCCTGAACCACTTCACCCCACGCAGGTTTGCAGCAGGCTTGGGGGTTGAAAAGCTGTTTCTGCATTTGGATGCTTGGGATTTCTTCTCTCTTTCGGTCGATTGTCCTCCCGTTGAACCCTCCCAGTATGTCTCTGTTCCTCTGAAGAACCCTGACAAGACGGGATTTGGTGAAGTAAGGAACCTGTCTTGCTGCTGTTGTCTTGCCTTCCTAGTTATCACTTGGAGGATCTGGGGTCCCCTGTACCTAACTTCCAGCTGTTTCTCCTGCAGAAGCTGGCCCTGAACACCCGGTGCTTCCAGCTATGGGGTCACTGTGACTTGTGTTCCCTCCTGCCACTGCTCGCAGCCAGGCCCCTGGACCCACCCCTTGAACCCCCTAGTGCTGGAATAGCAGAGGACCCCCAGGAGACCAGTTGTCCTCCCTAAGGCCGCCTTGTGTCTGCTGTGAGCAGATGTGGGGCACCAACCACCAGGTCCAGTTTCACAAACACATAGCCCCCTGGGGACAGTGTGTTTGGGGCCTAGTTCTGGTCCTCTGAAGCCATGCTGCACCTCCAGGGCCTGGAGAGCAGCTGTTCCCCTGCCAGACAGAACCTGCCCTGTCATCCTGGGGATCAGGCCGTGTGCTCAGCTGGGTGCCTCATGTGCAGCCTGGAGCAGAGAAGGCTCCAGGGAGACCTTAGTGTGGCCTTTCAGTGCTTCAAGGGGGCTGTCAGAAAGCTGGGGAGGGGCTGTTCAGCAGGGGCTGTGGGGACAGGGTGAGGGATGATGGGTTCAACTGGGAGAGGGAGGTTCAGACCAGAGAGAAGGAAGAAATGTTTTACCCTGAGGCTGGTGAGACCCTGGCCCAGGTTGTCCAGAGAAGCAGTAGAAGCCCCATGCCTGGATCCATCCCAGGTCAGGTTGGACCCTGGGCTCTGAGCAACCTGCCCTAGTTGATGATGTCCCTGCTCCTTGCAGGGGGTTGAACTGGAGGAGCTCTGAAGGTCCCTTCCAACCCAAACCGTTCTGTGACTCTATGGAATCACCTCCTGCCACTGGCAATCACTCCATGCACATCTTCCTCATTTCCTGATCTACACCCGACAGCAGTGCTCTTGCACATTCCGTAAACAGCAGCAGGATGTTCTCGAGGTGATGCACCACCAACGCACCCCTGACACACCAGCAGAACTCACCCTGCACTCCCATGGAGAGGCAGCAGCTGCCCCCGGCAGAGATGGAGAAGAACCCCCTTGTCCCCCCTCCAAGAAAGACCAGGTCACAGCGGTGTCACAGAGGCTACCAGAATGACGAGTATGGCCATGGCCAGATGTTGCCATGACAATCAGGTGGCAGAGGTGTCACAAAGGGTACCAGGATGGTCAGGACTTTGGTCGGGACAGCCAGGACTGAGGTCAGTATGGCCAGGACTGCGGTGAGTGGGGCAGTGAGTGGGGCAGGCTCATGCAAGGCTGGGCTGGACGAGGGCCAGGGCACAAGTGCCGGCCCCCAGGGGGGTTTCCAAGGCTGGGGCAAGGGCGCAGCCGTGGTGGGAAGGACCGTGGGCAGGGCAGGGGCCAGCCCCAGGGCTGGGCGCAGCAGTGCCCAAGGGCTGCAGAGATGTGCCCCTCTTCCCAGTGCCATCACCACCCCCCTCCCCCACGCTGCCTCCCAGCTCCCTCAGCCCCTCTCCCAGCCATCCCCAGGACCCTGAGTCTCCTGCTGCCGTCTCCCTTCCACCCAGCCCCACTGAGACCCTTCTTTCCCTCCTCCTCCAGGCCATGGCTCTGGGCATCAGGCATGTCCTCATCCTCAGCATTCTGCAAATGCTGGTGACACAGGGTGGCCCAGATGACACCACACTGGAAGAACTGAGGCAGCACGAGCAGCAACAGAGGGAGAAGATGGAGTGGCTGCGGAAGAATATGGAGCAGCTGGAGAAGAGGAGCCAGCTGCTGCCCAGCATCCTTCAGGAAATCTTGCCCCTCACCATGTTGGAGAACCCGTGGCTTTGGGCCTTTGTTGAAGTCCTAATCATGATGAGCTGGCTGTGCTGGACAGCAGTGAAGATGTGGCAGACAAGGAGAAGCAGAGGTGCTTCCAAGACCCTGGGTGATGACAAGGCTCTGGATAAGGTGGACACCTCTGTGTCGCCGGTCGGCTGAGGCAAGCCAAGCACGGGGACGAGTCCTTTCCTATCCCTGAACCCCTCTCCTCCAGGAGAGAAAAGGGTTCGAAAGCAGAGATACGAAAAGGAAAATAAAGATTTTGTGAGACCTCTGAACGTTTGGAAAACTGAAACAAACTTTATTAAAACTAGAACAATATATATATAATATGCAGGGAAAAACCAATGCAAAATCTGAGAGTCTGTGCAGGATGGAAAGGCGAGGGTTAAATGCGAGAGAAGGGAGAAAGGGGGACGGTACCACGTGCATTCTGGAAATGGCACCGGCCCCGTGTGCGCTTTCGTGGAGTGAACAAAGGGAAACCGCGGCTGTTACGAACGTGGGACTGCAATGTGCAAAGCGCTGTCAGGCAAAGAGAGGGTAAAGCCTTACGGCAGCAGGCAAAAAGCAGCCTCCAGGCGAGCAGTCTGTCCAGGCGGCGTGGCGGGGGCTGCCCCGGCGCAAAGTCTCTTTCCCGGAGTGAAGCTGAGGTCCTGCAGTGCCTCTCGCAGCGCGGACCCGGGAGTGTCCGGAGGGCAGAAAAACGCGAAAAGCCGAGAAAGCCCCGAAAGCCGGGAAAGCTGCGAAAGCAGAGAATGCCGCGAATGCCCCCAAGCCGTCCGGAAAGCAGCCCAGGAAGTCCGGGGAAGCCGCCCAAGCCTGCGGCTTCTTAAAGGCGCAGTACCCTCGCGAGAAACTTTCTCATCCAATGAGATGCTGCGAATCATAACATGGAAGGGAATAATTCAATTGGTCAGTTTAAAACAAAAGCCTTCGAGCAGGTTTTTTTTTCCTTCAAACTGCCACATTCCACCTCTTTATTCATACCATGTACGTTATGCGCATCTCATTTACATTGTATTATACAGGAATTAACAGCATGAGACTCTGGTTCAGGGTGTTTCAGCAGGATTAACTTCCCCTGGGGTACACAGCGGACTTCACCATCCTCCTGCATTACCCACCAGGTGTGTCCAGGGCCTTGGGCTGAGACAACACCACGGATGGGTCTGTCTGGGGTTGCAGCAGGGGAAACCCAGACAGCTTTTCCCAGCAGATTACTCTCATATACCACAGGAACTCTATCCCCCTCTATGGTATGTAAAGGTCCTGATTGGGCAGGGCCGGCTCGATTGATTGATCCCCTCGTGTTCACTTGCCAGGTGGCTTCTGCCAGATGTTTATCCCAGTTTCTGAAAGTTCCACCACCCAATGCCTTCAGGGTGGTTTTCAGCAAGCCATTATAGCGTTCTATTTTACCGGAGGCTGGTGCATGGTATGGAAGTGATAAATCCATCGATACCATGTTCTTTGGCCCAATTGGCCACCAGATGGTTTTTGAAATGAGTCCCATTATCAGACTAAATTCTTCCTGGAGTGCCATGCCGCCACAAAATCTGCCTTTCAAGGCCCAGAATAGTATTAGGGCAGTGGCATGAGGCACGAATAGGTTTTCAAGCCATCCGGTGCTTGCTTCCACCATTGTCAGAACATAGCACTTACCCTGGCGAGTTCGAGGGAGAGTGATGTAATCAATCTGCCAGGCCTCTCCGTACTTGTACTTCGACCACCGTCCACTGTACCATAAAGTTTGTAACCTTTTGGCCTGTTCAATTGCAGCACAAATCTTACAGTCTGGATAACCTGGGTAATTGCATCCATGGTAAATCCACCCCTCGGTCACGAGCCCATCGATAGTTGCATCTCTTCCCTGGTGACCGGAAGAGTCATGGCCCACGAGCAAGAATAGTTCACCTTTGTGTTCCCAGTCCAGATCTATCTGGAACACTCTGGCTGCTTTGTCCACTTGGTGGTTATTTCTATGTTCCTCAGTGGCTCTGCTTTTGGGACATGGGCATCTACATGCCTTACCTTTACAACTAACCTTTTCAGCCGGGCAGCAATATCTTGCACAGAGTGGCAGCCCAAATAGGCTTACCTTTACGCTGCCAATTGTATCTTTCTGCCACCTCTCCAGCCATACCCCACAAGGCATTTGCACCATCCAGGAGTCTGTATACAGTTACAGCCGTGGCCAGTTCTCCCTTTCAGCAATGTCCATGGCCAGCTGGATGGCTTTGACCTCTGCAAATTGACTCGATTCACCTTCTCCTTCCGCTGCTTCTGCAACTTGGCGCATAGGACTCCATACGGCAGCTTTCCACTTCCGTTGGTTCCCTATGAGGCGGCAGGATCCATCGGTGAAGAGAGCATATTTCTTCTTCCTGCTCTGAGAGGTCTTTATATGGGGGTTGCTTCATCAGTACGAGTGACTATCTCGTTCGGTGGCATCCCAAAATCTTCTCCTGCAGGCCAGTCTGTAATGGCTTCCACAAGTCCTGGGCGACCAGAGTTACCTATCCTAGCTCTCTGTACAATCAGGGGCAGTCCACTTACTCCAGGTAGCATCTGTGACATGGTGGGTAGATGCTATCTTCCCTTTGAACATCCAGCCTAGGACTGGCAGTCGGGGACTAGGAGGAGCTGTGCTTCAGTGCCAATTACTTCTGAGGCAGCTCGAACTCCCTCATAGGCAGCCAATATCTCCTGCCTCAGTGGGAGTATAATGGCCTCTGAGCCTTTATATCCACGACTTCCAAAATCCTAGGGGACGACCACGGGTTTCTCCTGTTGCCCTTCTGCCAAAGGCCTCCAGGTAGGACACAGTCCCCAGCTGAAGTGTACAGAATGTTTTAATCTCTGTCCTGTTCGCACAGGTCCCAGGGGCCATAGCAGGTGCTGTTTCCCTTTTGATTAATTCAAAGGCATGTTGTTGTCAGAGCCCCATGTGAAATAATTCTTCTTCCGGGTAACAGTATAGAGAGGTTTAACAATCTGACTATACCCGGGAATATGGCATTCTCCAGAAGCCTATGACTCCTAAAAAAGACTGTGTCTCTTTCTTGTTGTAGACGGAGACATAGCTGTGATCTTGTTGATGACATCGTGTGGGGATGTGGCGGCGTCCATCCTGCCACTTAACCCCCAAGAACTGATCTCTCGGGCAGGGTCCTTTGACCTTACTTCCTCTTGATGGAGAAACCAGCATCCACCAAAATGCGGATTATCTTCCTACCTTTCTCATAGACTTCTTCTGCGGTATCACCCCATACAATGAGTCATCGATGTACTGAAGATGTTCAGGAGCAACCACCTTTCTCCAGGGTAGCCTGGATCAGTCCATGGCAGATGGTCGGGCTGTGCTTCCACCCCTGGAGCAATCGATTCCAGGTATACTGGATACCTCTCCAGGTGAAGGCAAACTGTGGCCTACACTCTGGTGCTATGGGAAGGAAAAGAAAGCGTTAGCATGTCTATCGTGGCATACCACTTGGCTGCCTTGTACTCCAGTTTCGTACTGAGCTCCAAGATATCAGGACAGCAGCACTCATCGGTGGTGTCACTTCATCAGCCCACGATAGTCCACTGGTCAGTCTCCATTCCCCGTTGGTCTTCGCACTGGCCATATGAGGACTGGTTGAAAGGTGAGCGAGCTCTGCTGAGGGACATCTCGTCTCTCAACTCTCGAATCATTTTCCTCTAAGGGGGCGCAGAGAGTCTCGGTTGGTGCGGTATTGCCGGCGGTGAACTGGTGGGGATGCAGTAGGCAATTTTTGATCTTCCACCTTCATTCTGCTAACAACAAAAGGGGTCATCCGAAAGTTTCGGGCCGATGTGGACAACCGAATAATGCCATCGGCTCCCATGGTTGCTATCCCAAGGCCCTTTATAACCTTTCGGGGTCCTTAAATACCCTTTCCGGAGGAAGTCTATGCCTAAATGCAAGGAGCATCTGGGCCAGTCACAATTCGGTGAGTTTCCCAGTTATGCCCGTGAGGCTGACCTCAGCTTCTACCAAGGTAAGCTCTTGTGATCCTCCTGTCACAACCCGAGATCGTGATAGACTCAGTTCCTTGAGTGATCCGATGGTAGCAAGGTACACGTGCGCCTGTATCTACGAGGGCCTTTGTACCTCGGTGGTTCTATGTGCCAGGCCATCGAATCCACACAGTCCAGTACACTCTGTTATCCCTTTCCTCCACCTGGCTAGAGGCAGGGCCCCTCTAATGCCTAGGGTGTGGTCCACAGTCAGTGGAAGGGTCTATCCGGCTTGTGGTACCTTCATCATAGGAGTTGCTCCTTTGGCTGCAGCACTGTTCGCCAAAGACTGGAGTGACAATTCTTCGATTGCAGTCGTCATGTTGGTGTGGTCTGCTCTGCAGCTCATGTGCTGGTACCCCGTGGTTAGCGGCAGGTCGTTGTTCCCATCTCCTCGTGTCTTCACGACCTCTCGAGCAGCACTGGCGGTCACATCGTGGCCTGTCCTGTCTGTTGCGCATTGCTCTGGGAGGACGATTTCTCCTAACAGCTGACACGTGGGTATACAGGAGAGGAAACGGTTCTTTGTTCTAACCTATTAATAGAGTCCAATATTTTCTCTGTCATTTTGTCTGTCACTTTCTCCACTGCTGCAATGAAGGCAGAGGTATGAGAAAGACTGTCCTCATACTGGCGAATCCTGTTAGACACCTGTTCTATGGTGAGTGGCCGATTTTCACCCGATCTCTCCCACAGCATTGTGGCCAATGTATGGGCATATGACTGGGGTGCACTCTGCACAAATTTGCGCAGCAAAGGCTCGTTACTCTGCACCTGGTCCGGGTTGACATTAACATTCCAGTCACCATAGATGACCTCTTTCATAGCCAGCTCTCTCAGGTAGTTAATACCTTTGCTCAGGACAGTCCATTTAGTAGGGCGGCATTCGATGTCATCTCTGAAAGGGTACCTGCCCTTCACAGCAGTCAGAAGCCGCTTCCAGAGACTGAGTTTTGCCTTTTTGCCAATTGCCCTATCAATAGCACCTTCCCGGGCCACATTTCCTAACTGCCTGGCTTCTTTAGTGCTCAAATCAATGTTATCAGCTCCATTGTCCCAGCAGCAAAGCAACCAAATCATCAGTGACTCACCATCATGCCTGCTAAATTCCTTTCTAATGCTTCTCAGGTCCTTCCTGGACTGAGGCTGGGTGTTTACCTCTTGATCTGATGGCTCATCCCGTGATGAGGATCCTTGGGAGGGCGGTGCTGTTGGAGTCGCTGAGGCAGTTTTCCCTGAGGGCTTTCCTGGAAGCTTTTGAGAGGTGCTTGGTCCTGCATCGTCATCAGAGCTATCTGTTGCATAATTAGTCTTTTCTGGTGTTTAGCACCAGAGGGCTGATTTTTCTTTTTCACAGGGGCAACCTGTGCTTGTTTGGGTGGAGAGGCAGCAGCGGCTGATTTGGTGGGTGTAGTGCCCATGTGATACCTATTCTTGATAATTATCCACCCTGGACCATGTTAGAGGTAACTGATAACAAAATTATCAAATACAGGAGAATAATACCATTTGCTGAATATCCAGTTTCAATTGCCATTGGTCCAGTATCGAATGGAGAAGTGTTATTTCTCATCATCCATTCAGTAGTGGAATTATAAGCAGCCACTATCATGTACTGTGCAAAATATACTGGGAGCATTAAACTGACTGAGTACAGACCAAAACACTGAAATTAGGCATGCCAGGGTGAACACCTTCCTTGCTAAGTGCCCCAGACCAGCAAACCATAAACCAGTACCAATTAAAAACAAGTAATTTGACATCACAGTTGGTGTGCCAGGCACCAGATCATAAAGCATTTTTAAACTGTACTGCTTAAGAGCTTCAAACAGAAGCTCGCTTAGCACCATCCTGGAAAAAACCTCGTTTGTTTCAGTTTCCAAACTTTAATAAAAATATGAATATTAAATTATTCAGCCCACCCAGGGACGTCAATTATGTCGCCGGTCGGCTGAGGCAAGCCGAGCACGGGGACGAGTCCTTTCCTATCCCTGAACCCCTCTCCTCCGGGAGAGAAAAGGGTTCGAAAGCAGAGATACGAAAAGGAAAAGAAAGATTTTGTGAGACCTCTGAACGTTTGGAAAACTGAAACAAACTTTATTAAAACTAGAACAAAATATATAAAATACGCAGGGAAGAACCAATGCAAAATCTGAGAGTCTGTGCAGGATGGAAAGGCGAGGGTTAAACGCGAGAGAAGGGAGAAAGGGGGACGGTACCACGTGCAGTCTGGAAATGGCACCGGCCACGTGTGCGCTTTCGTGGAGTGAACAAAGGGAAAACCGCGGCTGTTACGAACGCGGGACTGCAATGTGCAAAGCGCTGTCAGGCAAAGAGAGGGTAAAGCCTTACGGCAGCAGGCAAAAAGCAGCCTCCAGGCGAGCAGTCTGTCCCAGGCAGCGTGGCGGGGGCTGCCCCGGCGCAAAGTCTCTTTCCCGGAGCGAAGCTGAGGTCCTGCAGTGCCTCCCGCAGCGCAGAGCCGGGAGTGTCCGGAGAGCAGAAAGACGCGAAAAGAGAAAGCAGCGAATGCCGTGAATGCCCCCAAGCCGTCCGGAAAGCAGCCCAGGAAGTCCGGGGAAGCCGCCCAAGCCTGCGGCTTCTTAAAGGCGCAGTACCCTCGCGAGAAACTTTCTCATCCAATGAGATGGGCGAATCGTAACATGGAAGGGAATAATTCAATTGGTCAGTTTAAAACAAAAGCCTTCGAGCAGTTTTTTTTCCTTCAAACTGCCACACTCTGCCATGTTTGCCAAAGCCCTTCCCCAGAACAACTTTCTGACGAGATGGTCTGAAAGGTCTTTTCTAAACAATTCTCTCATCCCAGGCACTACTGGGGAGCTGCCAGCGCAACCCTCCTGCACCCATGGACAACACCAACCAGGGAACGTACTCCGCTTACTCCTCTGCCCCGTGATGAGGCAGACAGAGCCAGGTCCCTGCTCCCTGCGCCTGCCCCAAGCTGGGACACTCCTCCTGCCGGGAGTGTGGAGGGGCTGTGTAAATACCCTCTGTAAATACTTTGTCTGTTCTACAAAATCCCCTGTAAATACCCAATAAATTCCCTTGTTTGAAATCCCCCGTCTGAGAGTATCTGGGCAACGCTTTGCTGGGGAATGTTGCCCCCCGGCTCCATCTCCTCTCGGTCACAGAGAGGTGAAGCTCTGGCTGGAATTGCCCTTTGCCGGGGTGACGTTTTGGCTTGGCCGTTGAGCACCTCCATAGCCGCTGGGAAGGGCTGGGACCCGCCTGCCTGGCAGAGGCCGGGCAGTCTCTGGCAGCAGGCTGGCCAGCTGGGGGAGGCGCGCTTGGCACTGGAGGACCCGCAGGGCAGGGCCCTACGTGGCCACGCTCAGCTCATTGCCACCAGCTGGGGACTGAGCCAGGCCACCCACAGCGGGGACAAATGCTGCTCAGCTCCCTGCCAGCACGGGAACCAGAAGCCCAGCCAGCTCAAGGGCCTTTGGGCTGCTGTCTCAGTGGAGGTCGGGGCTGCAGATCCAGGCGGCAGCACAGACACGAGGCTTATTGCTGCGTTAGAAACCACAGAACAGCCTGAGAAGGGTCACGCAGGAGTTAGGGCTGTTCCCCCCAGAAAGGGGCGGGATCAATGGCGCAGCACGGGCGACAAAGGGGAGGAGCCGGAAGCCGTGGTGCAGAAGGAAAACTCTGATAAAGCCGCCATCACAGAAACATGGGGGATGACTGGCATAATGGCTGGGCAGCAGTGGAGGGCTCTAAGCTCTGGGGAAGGGCCAGGCCAGGAAGGAGAGGTGGTGGGGTGGTCCTATGTGTGAAGGAGTGTGTTGGTTGTCTAGAGCTGAATGACGCAGCTTGTCCGAGTCTTGCTGGGGCTTTAGAGCTGTTGCCTCAAAGCTGCGCTGTCCTCAGACTTGGGCTGAAATCTGATGCTTCCAAATCTTTATTCTGCTCTTTCTCAGGGACGACTTTAGACGTCATAGTCATCTGTGGCCTGATGACACCGAGTGGCAAACTGACTTCAAAATCAGTTTCCAGGCTAGTGAGAACCCCAGGGAGAGGTCTAAAGGGTTGTTGTAAAGCCAAAGAAGGAAAGGCAAGCCCAGTCCAGTACATCTATTTGATACGCCATGGAGCCAGCACTCCTCTGCCCAAAGACCCCCAGAGCAGAGGTGGCACCACAGTTGCCCAAAGCGCTGCGGTACCGTCCTGCCAGGCAAGGCGTTGCGGGCAGCAGGATATGGCTGTCCCCGAGGTGCTCTGAGAGTCTGGCGTTGGGTTTGATCAGCATCTGGCCAAGGTGCGAGAGTGCCCTGAGGGTTTCGACATCCTTCAAAGAGAACCTGGGTCACTGGTAGCGGTGGTGTAAGCGTTCACCGTGCAGTTGCCCACACGTCCGCCTGACTTCAGACGGTCTGAGCTCTTGCGCCTCCCCCTGCTTTAGCCAGAAAGGGCAGGTTTCTCAGCACCTCCTGCACCAGCTCACTAGAATGTGTGCCTTTCTAAGGGTGACCGTCCAAACGGTCACAGGCAGCCCTGCCTACACCGCAGAGCTTCCGCTGCCTGTCCGTAACCCTCACGGCTGTGTCTCGTCTCCTGGCCGTTCGCCTCCTCTTCCCCAGCGCTTGTTTCTGTAGGACTCGGAAACTGTCCAATCCATTCTCTTCTCCTTGCCTCTGAAAAGCTCCTCTCTGGGCAGCTGTCTCCTGCCACGGAGACGGAGTGACGGGGCAGAGCCCTGGGGAGCAGTGGCCGGCTGACACAAGGATCATCTCCATCTGGCACTGGCGGCTGTCTCGGAGCGGGGGCACGGCTGCTCAGGTAGGGCTCCCAAAGCAGAGGGAGGACGGGGATCCCGGCCCCCCACTGAGGAAAGCAGCTCTCACCATCTCTAGCAAAGGAAAGGGGACGTTGCCGAGGCCCAGAGCGATGCCACCTTTTCTCCTTTGAGACAAGCGTCTCTCAAGCCGTTTCTGGTTTTAACGTGCAAAACAACACAGAGTTCAGGACTTAAAGGGTACGGAGCAAACCCAGCTCCTGGTTTAAATGTAGCTCTGCAGTTGTTTTGGTGAGGAAAAAAATGAATATCCTTATTGACTGAGAATCCAGAGAGTCCGGCGAGGAGTCCGATAGAAAGTCCCAGCAGTGGGAGTGGCGTGCGCCTCACGGAGAGGTGGCATCTGCCCCCGGCAGACATGCAGGACAACCCCCTTGCCCCCCTCTCCAAGAAAGACCAAAGTCTCAGGATGCAAAGTTAACATTTTATTGAACAGAAATTGAGGTGGAACCGATGGACCACAATAGCTCAAGGGTTCATTAATGAAATGCCCCGGGATGTTGCACCTGCAGAGTCTTAATACAGTTTACATGGAAACAAGTAAAACAGTTTTAAAATACTCTCCAGAAAGGGGGATTCACAGACGGTTTTAAGCCTTCACGTTCCCAAACACCATCCTCCATCAGTTTCACACCTTCCCCAAGAGAAGGTTCCGGATTGCTGGCCACATCCCTCCTCCGTCAGATCCAGGAACAACGACAGTAAACTCATAAGAAGACCGAGCACAAATCGGCCATTGCATAGCAGGAGGACCGGTTGTGGCTTTAAAGAAGCCAACGAATGAGCAAAGTTATCAACACTCGAACCCAGCTTCTGTTTAAAACATGGTGAAGTAAATTGCCTCCAACACTTGTCTGCATCTTTCACAAAACCTTCAAGGATTTGAATATTTTTTTTTTTTTTTTTTTATAACTGAAGGTGAAGACTTAAAAGCAGCCAAGTAGCTGCATCAAGTGACAGGTCACAGCACAGCTACAACTTTAAAAATAAATTTACTTCAGGCACATTTTCCCTCTCAAACCCCAGCAGATTGGAACCCAATCCTCCTGACCGAGCTGGAGAGGGCGATTGCCTCCCTGCCAACAATCTATTTTTTTACATAAACTGATTCACAGTTTCCAGGAAGGAGACACGCGCAGTTGCCCCTTCTCTACATCAGTCGTTCCCTTCGGATCTGCAGTAGTGCAGGAGCCCAGGTGCCCCCGTGGGCGATGAAGGGCAGTAGCGCAGTCAGAGGCCCCGCTTCAGTGGGCTCCCGACCTTTGCTGGACGGGAACGTCACCTCCGGGCACGCAAGAGACTGCAGATCTACAGCTCTACTTTGCAGTACTCACAAGGCTTCGGAAACGCTCGCGTCAAAATCAACCAAAAATCTGCTTGAAATGGCAGTTGGTGCTGTTTGGCGATCGCAGTGTTTTACCGTTCAGTCAATCTTCTTTGTTAGAGTCCCGGCACCCAGGACAAAGGGCGTTAACCATCTATCTCATGTAGGCAACGGCTTCTGTACAGCTCTCTTTTCAAAAAACACTTCACAGCAGCACGTGCACAGGTCACCTACACGTTTAATTTTACAGTCCTGTCCAAATTCGCTCTGTACCATGTCTGTAAAGTCTCCATCTCCCCAGGGTTATTAAAGCTGACAAACTGTTGAAGTGGAAATGCTCTCATCTCCGCCACAGACATCGCGGTTTTAGAGGAGAAAACCCCAGCAGCACTCGCCAGCTGTTTTGACCCGAGCGTTGGCCCCGGCGGAGCAGCAGCTTTGGCTTTGGTCTCCCACCACGCACGCTCGCACCCACACGTCCTCGCTCGCACCCGCACGCTCCAGACACGGCAGGGCCAAGCCGTGCTGCCGGGCGCTGCGGCGAAGCGGGAAGCGCGGAGCTCATGATGGATCTGCGTGAAATCCCCCGAGCAAACCCCTTAAGGCACCCCCTGGCTGGCGGGTCTCAGCTGTAACAAACCCGGCTGTACCCAGCGCCCCCGCAGCCCTGGGGAACCACCGCACACTGAGGGTGGGGGGTGTTGAGTTTTTGTGCAAATTTCTAAAGTTTCTCCCATTTAAGGCAAAGAGTTTGCATTAACAGGAAAAGCCAGAAAATAGGCTTATACTTATCCAAGAGTATTTCACTTTGCTACAATATTTTCTTAAAATGGGTCTCCAGCACCTCCTGAAAATCGTTTCAAAGGACAAACACAAGTTGAAGAAAAGAAAGGACCTGAAAAAGCAGCTTCAATAAACAAGAACAAAAGAACAAAAGAACTTCATTTAAAACACAACAAAAGAACTTTAACTTAACACAACACACAACAGAAGTAGTAAGTCGGTTGCAACACAAAGTAAAACAAAATGCAATAATTAAGTTCATGAGTGCAGGAAGCAGAGGACTAGTGCTGCTGGTCAAAGTCCTCCACGAGCCCCTTAACGTGCGCCAGCTTCCCGCGGAGGTACTCGCATCTGCGCTTCCCTTGGTGGTAGCCGGGGCTCGCCTGTAACGGTAAAATCAGGGCCTGAGGACATCGCTGCAGAGTTCGTATTTCATGTCCTGTGCTGAAGAAGAGCCTTGAGCCGGTCTCGGTGATGACCAATCCGGTGTGGCACGTACCTCTCTTATCTGCCAGTACTCTGCCACGATCTTCTCATGAAGCTCCTTCAAGAAAAACACCAGGAAGACAAAATGAAAAACATTTCACTTCTACCAGAAAATGTGGATTTACCTGAAACACTAAAAATTCACTCAGTTTTAGCCAAGACATTTTCCTGTCCGTGAGCCACCACTGCGAAAATAACCCCCAGCCCCCCGTGTCACCCAACTAAACCTGTCAATAGGCTCAAAAGGAGCGTGTGTCGAGATGCCCTCTGCGCGGTCGCTCACGCCGCTGCCTCACAGCCGCTCGACGGGGGCAGGCTGGGGCTGAACGGCTTTTCGCAGGGTTCTGTCAGGCTGCACCAAGCAGAGATGGCCCGTGCAGGTCTAAGCCGGTTCTGCAGGGTTTCCCCTCCTCTGACTGAGCAGGACCAGGGATTTGCACAGAACCACAGACTGGTTTGGGTGGGAAGGGACCTTTAAAACTCATCTAGTCCAACCCTTGGCCACTTCTGCTCTCCAACACAGTTGCTTTCTGCCCCAAACCTCCATAAAAGCCAACCCAATACCCTCAGCCTGCACAGGAATTAAGGAGTTCTGGTAGGGAATATGTGGGATTTTTATGTCCAGTCAGGGAATTCCTGGCTGGAAAGCCAGAAGAGCAGGGTTTAACACTCTTCTCAGCTGAAGTCGTGGCCAGGATCAGCCACCTGGAAGATGAGGGAGTTGTGGCTGTGAACCTGCAGTGAAGTGTATGAAGTAGTGGGAAACAGCAGGTCAGGAAAGCCTGGGGACTGCGGCCGCTGGCTTCCACGTGCTGCTGATCTTCTCCCCACCTGTACCACACCGCCCACCTCCAGGACACGGCGGTGGCCAGCACAGCCTGAGCCAGCCCGGTAATCCAGCCACGCAGCCGGCACGTGGCCTCAGGCGCTGACCCTGGCCAGTCTTTGAAAACCACATCAGTGGAACTTCACCGATAGCTGCACTGAGGACTCGGCCTGTGCTGACCGTGGGGACTCATGGAAGAGAGAAGAGGGCGGGGTGAAACACCATCTTCACTGGTCCATCCTTCCATACCTGATATTCTTTGGACCCTGGAGAAAGGAGCTTCCGCTGCTCCCTGAGCTCCGCGAATCTCTGGTGACGCTCTCTATCTGCACGTGCAGGGTCCGGTACTCGTCGTACTCGGCGTTGAAGTCCCTTGTAACTCTCGCGCTGCCCAACGAGGTGACAGCCACGTATTTTCTAAGGGGAAAATAAGGAAACGTGCGATTTTAGAGCAGGGACATTTCACACTGAATGCCGAGTGCAGACCCTGAGCTTCCACCAGTTAACGACGAGACGGACTGGCTGCTGCACGTCAGCACAGGCAGAAGGTACTCAGGGAACTACAGAAACCCACCACGTTTGGGTGACAACTACTTGCTAATATTTTACTTTTTAGAGCTTCCTCCTGCACCGCCTCACCGCCACAGAGACAACTGCATGTCTGCATGTGCCTCTGGGAACAGCCGGCGATCGATCATGGACAGAAATTTAAGGATCGCCAGAAATTCAAGATATAATCGCTTTGGTAAGCAAGAAGCCGTGGGACCCGTGAGCTGCAGAAGACACGGGAGAAAAACATCATGCAAGAAGCCGTGGGATCAGTGAGCAGCTGCAGAAGACACGGGAGAAAGAAAACTACCAGTTAAAAATAGCAGGCAACAGCTGGGAAATAGCAGACAAGTGCTGGGAAGTACAGGGAGTAGAGGCTGAACTGATAAGATAATGGGAAGGTGCTGTTTAGTGGAAAATCACTGCTGGAGAGACTGAGAGTATATAAGGCTTGCTGTGGCACTAAATAAAGGTCTGTGTTATCACTTTCATAAAGTGCGTGCAGTCCATCATTATCGTTCTCCGACATGTGCCTTTTTTGTTGTGTCCTTGAATAGATCAAACGCTTTCAGTTTTTCTGAAGTGTATTAGAAACTCTTTTTAACTCTTCTTTACCCTACAACAGCTACGGGACAACCCCAGAGCTGAACACTTCCAGGTACTCGAATAAGGCAGCTGGGGGATTTAAACGAAGCTGCCCTTATCCTAGAATTGCCGTTTTTGTAGCTAAAAGAGAGTTTTTGTAGGCGATTTTCAACTGCGTCAATGGTTGGCAAGAGTTAATCATCATTCTACTCACAGGAAGTAATCTGATCATTCACCGGTGATGTAGCGTCATCTTCGGGGGCAGCGCAAGTTTCTTTAACTCCTACAGAAAAGCAGAATTCTGACTCTTGTGATAAACAGATTTTTGACATATCCAACACCACCAACCTGACGGCTTGAAGAAATCCTTTCGTTTTATTCTCCCTAATGCCAGTGTTTTAGAGGATTTCAGCACCTCCCTATTTTTTGATCAATAATAGGTGCCATAAGGAAACGTGAGCTGGAACAGGAAGGAACACACCTGGTCATCTTCTCTGCTTCTCTTCTGGGTTTGGTGGCAAGATTAAAACACACCATCCTTTACACTCGTTATTATCTTGCACTGCCCTATTTAAACACACTATTTCTGCTCAAGCTCCAACATTCTCGCTAATCTCTAAGCTACCTGAGCTGTAATTCACAGGGAGAGAAAAGAGCCACTGTGTGATGTTCTACTCGGTGCCTTTGCTGTTAACATTCAGATGATTACGTGGTGCAGCGGGAGTACCGAAGGCATAAAACGGGACCAAGGGAAATGCCAACAGTCCCACGAACAGTCGCAGCACGTGCAGTACAGTCGAGGTGAGCAGTTCTGCTGCCAGCGTTTAATGCCCCAAATTCAAGCGTGTTTGCTGACCCTGCTCAGTCCATTCGAAAGGTTCGGCGTGAGCACCAGCTTCACACGTAGACAGCTTTTCCTCCCCGAGCTGTCCAGTATTTCATTGCCTGCTTCTGGGAAAGACCCTCACATGTTCATAAACTCGAGCGTCAGTGTTTTCAAAGCAGTCCCAAGCCCCGTGGGCATGGTGCAGTATGTCCAGGGTGAATGTGAAGAGACCCCCTCAAAGCCCCCTGATCCACCAGCGCAAGGCGTCAAAGAGGCACCCGGTGTGCTCTAAAGCTGCCTGCAGGCTGTGACAGAAAGGGCTAAACCTGCCTTCTCCTTTTCGAGTCAAACCTCTGAAATCAGACACCACCGATTTAACAAAGGAACGAATCCTGCCCTGGTTGGTGTGTGTGAAGACATCAAGTGTTCTTTTTTGGGCTTTGTTGCGTTGTTTTTTAAACTTACCGTTACAAAGTACTGCAATGGCAGAAAAAAAAATTCATTCCTCATGACCATAAAGTCAGAAAATGGCAAAGTGCTCAACAGACAGTGAGTGAGAAAATAGAGCCTTGGCGTTTCCAGTCCCTGGTTGTGCTGGTCCCATTCCACCAGGGTTACCCACACAGTAAAAGCAGTGTAGCATCACCTGCACCTGAATCCAAGCGGCTTCTCGGCTTGGCACTTTCTTCTCCACCGAGGTCTTTCTCCTCCCCGTTGGCACTGGTGGTATCTGCTGTTTTGCTTTCACCGTGCTTTTGTTTGGTGGTTTTCAGCACAGGCTTCTTGTCTGCCGGCTTGGGAGGCTCCACCAGCACCGCAGCAGGCGTGGGATTCCCAAAGGAGCCCGAGAGGTCTCTGCTGGTTGCCGGTCCTCACAGATGCCACTGACGCTCTCCACCGGCAGGTCTTGTGTCCCCCGGCCCTCAGGGTGCTGGGGGTCAGAGGTAACGCCTTGAAGAAGGTTGGACATGGGAAGGAGTGTGGGATGCAGCGGCAGAGGAGCTGGAGTTGTGGCGGCAGCGGCTTTCTCTCTGGAGATGAGCGAGCGGCCACTGAACGATGACTGCACCCGGCTGGTCAGGTGAGATATCCTCTGCTGCTGGTTTGGAGGACTGGTATAACTGACATTCGAAAGCTGTTTTTGTAATAATGATAATAATAATAATAATAATATTCAAACCATGATCAGAATTACGTTTTGCTCCTGTTCTGAAAAAGGCATTTCTGAAGAGGCAACAATTGAAAACACATCTTTCTTATCTAAAATAGCTGTCAAATGAGGAAACGCTGCAGCTAAAGACAAGGTTCACATCACAGATTTTAAACCAATAAAAAGTGTGATAATCTTAACACACTGTAAATAATGTTTAAAAAAATCACACAATACCTCAGAAGCTGACGGAGCGTCTCCGTGGGAAGTCTCAGGAGGCTGCAAACTGGTGCTGGTGGCACTCTGAGATGAATTTAATTTGCTGTAAGGAGGACCCAACAGGTCAGGGTACGAGGCAAAGAGGTGGATGTCACAGTTCTCTCATCACAGTGCAGAGAGACGTTCACTTCCCAGAACAAAGCTGTTTTAAAGGGCTCTTTTCCTGTCCCCGGAGACTGAACTCACCTAGAAAGGATTAACTGCAGCGACTGTTTCTCTGTCTCGCTGCACCCAGGCCAGTCTTTCTGGATAAATTTAAATAGAGAATCCTTCAGGCTGTACGTGTGCTCCTTTGGGTTCAGCCTCGCTACCTACAGGCGGACATTTAAGAAAAGAAATGTTCACTACACCTACGTGTTCACTACACCTACGTGTCCGTTACACCTAAAACTACAGAGATAAGGTCAGTGCTGCAAAGCTAAACCAAAGCTCAACACTCCATCGCGCAGCAGCTTTCCAGGTTCTTTAGATGTGAACATCAACGTAGCTCTCATGGAATGAGCACTGGTTTTAACAAATGTGGCCAATCTGGGACGTGGAAATTGGGACGTAGAGAATCCCAAACTGCTGTGAGCACGTTTAAAACGTCCTCTAGGAAAACCTCTCTCTGCACCACGTAGCTGGTCTCTTATCTGTCACTCAGCTTTGAGAATCGAGGCAAACTACGCCAAACCTGTAAATCTTCACTGCAGGAAATACGTGGATAGGCCTCGTGGGTCTGTTTATTTTCCTTTTTCAGCACTGAAGAACGCCATCTCCACGTACAAACTGGAGTTGTTCCTCTTCAGGAGGACACCCGCTGTTCTTCTGTCTTAGGCAGCCACACTGCGGTGGCCGAGCACAGACTGTGGCTGGAACAGCGCGTGTGTTCCATTGTCACATTCTCGACCGCAGTGTGGTGTCATTTGCCTCCCCAAACAGAATTTCAGTTCTTCCTCAAGTGCCTGAGACACGAGGAACTACAGCTTTCCCCTGAGCAGTACACAGGAGCCAGACTCCAAGAAAGTCTCCTTCAACATTGCCCAGCACAGTGGGACAGGAGAAAACTTCTGCACCTTTCACCCTTCTGCGAGCGGAGCTGCTGGAATTGTGGCATCAACTTGCGGTATAAATGGAGCACTTCAAGCTGCATGTAAGAACACGGCTCTGGTTACACTGTGTGTGCCTTTGGGGTGGAAAAAACCGCCCCGGTGCTGGGCAAACAAAGCAACAACCCTTCCCATAGTCAAGGAAGGATTTAAATTCACTGCAGGGTCAACCAAAGCCGTACAAATGTTGGATTTCACTCACTTGAATGAGTTCCAAACCAGCGTTTTCCCCAGATGTCGCCGGTTGGCTGAGGCAAGCCGAGCACGGGGACGAGTCCTTTCCTATCCCTGAACCCCTCTCCTCCGGGAGAGAAAAGGGTTAGAAAGCAGAGATACGAAAAGGAAAGAAAGATTTTGTGAGACCTCTGAACGTTTGGAAAACTGAAACAAACTTTATTAAAACTAGAACAAATATATAAAATACGCAGGGAAAAACCAATGCAAAATCTGAGAGTCTGTGCAGGATGGAAAGGCGAGGGTTAAACACGAGAAAAGAGAGAAGGGGGACGGTACCACGTGCAGTCTGGAAATGGCACCGGCCACGTGGGCGTTTTCGTGGGGTGAACAAAGGGAAACCGCGGCTGTTATGAACGCGGGACTGCAATGTGCAAAGCGCTGTCAGGCAAGAGAGGGTAAAGCCTTACGGCAGCAGGCAAAAAGCAGCCTCCAGGCGAGCAGTCTGTCCCAGGTGGCGTGGCGGGGGCTGCCCCGGCGCAAAGTCTCTTTCCCGGAGCGAAGCCGAGGTCCTGCAGTGCCTCCCGCAGCGCGGAGCCGGAAGTGTCCAGAGAGCAGAAAGACGCGAAAAGCCGAGAAAGCCGCGAATGCCCCGAAAGCCGTCCGGAAAGCAGCCCAGGAAGTCCCGAATGCCCCAAGCCGCCCGAGCCCGCAGCTTCTTAAAGGGGCAGTACCCTCGCGAGAAACTTTCTCATCCAATGAGATGGGTGAATCGTAACATGGAAGGGAATAATTCAATTGGTCAGTTTAAAACAAAAGCCTTCGAGCAGTTTTTTTTTCCTTCAAACTGCCACACCAGATAAATAGGAAATATTCCCACTTTACAGAGTTCTGCAGGCATGGGTCAGCCACGGGCGACGGGTACAGGAGTATTTAAAAAGGAAGGGAGGAGCCACTGCACCTGACGATGCTTTAAGAAGCCTTTTCTGAACTGTTTTAGTAGAAAATTAGTGACTCTTGAACACCGAGCTGAAAGGTCTCACCTGCACAACATGACACAGTAATTGTGATGGAGAGGATAAAGAAACACAAGTGGGACTGAACTCAACGGGGCACTGGAAACGCTACGGAATAAAAAAGGGTTTCAAGGAAGATAAAGACACGATCCACACGGTAACGAAGCAGCGCTCTGCTCAAAACCGGAGACCACCACCGTTTTCACCCGCACTTTGCCTGGAACACCCTTCCCTGGACGGCAATTCTACCCGACCCCAAGAGATGCCAAGGATCAGTGACAGGCCACCAGCTGCGCTCCAACGGAACACTGACCTATGCCATTACCAACCTTCTCTCCTCACAAACCCATCACTCAGGCGGATGGCGTCACCCAAGTGGGCTGTAGGGAAACGTGGTGGCACAGGCAGAAGCCATTGGCATCTGGAGCCCAGTAACATCTGCTGGTGTCTGCACCTGAACCTGGACCTAGATGAACCCACTGAATTCGTCCACACAACGACCCACAGACACCTCCGGAGCCAATCGCCCCTGCATCTCGTCCAGCCCCATCCGCCACGGTCCAGCATGGACGGTGCAAGAGGAAGTCCTGGGGAAGGCAGGAGAACAAGGGGACACCTTTTCCTTTCTCACTGTTCCCATAAAGAAGGGCATCTGGTTTTTTCACCAGAAGAAAAAGAAACTGCTGGGAGGGAGTCAAGTGGATTTTGCTGCTCAGCAAAAGTCCATCCCTTGTTCAAAGCAGTCTCCTGTCCAGCCCAAACAGGGGCTGTTCACAACATTCTCCTCCAGAACCACTGCCGTGGCTTCTGAGCTTTGCATGGTCCTTGCTCTCCCCTACTCTTTCACCATGAGGGGTTACAGGGGTTTTCCCCTTCCTCACAGGCCCTCTGCCAGGTGCCACTGCTCTGGAGTTCAGGGCTTCCTCACACACGTTCTGCATTCAGGAGATACAGCGGAGAGACTTTCACGGCATTCATTTGGACTGAAAGGACTCCCCAGGGCCTGTGTGCAGAAGCCTTCGCACCCTCAGCAGACTTCACCCATGTGCCCGTAGCCTGGCTGAAGGGCTTCAGCTCCAGCGGGTCATTGCCTTCCTCTCTAGGAATGCCCTGCAGAGCTCTCTGCAGGTCACCTCTTCCTTGGCCTTCAACGAGAAGCTGCTCAACACCTCAGCATTATCCCCGTAGAGGAACCTTCAGGCTCCGGCTAAGACCATGCCGTGCTGGATGTTGGACTCCCAGGAACGGTCCCTGCTCCTCAGACTGACACGCACAATGCACAAGGCATGCCAGGATACCCAAAGACTCGTGGAGAGCAGGAGTGCAGATGGTCTTTGCGCAGCTGTTCCTCTGTCTGCAGAGAACAGCCTCTCCCAGCCAAGCAGAGGCCAGGCGTCCTTCTGACCACGGCAGCTCTGGCCGATGGGCAGCTCTGCCCTAGGCAGGCCCTTGGGGGGAATGCAGGAAACCCCCAGGATACAAAGAAGCCCCTGCGAGCTGTCAGTTCATTTTAATCCCAATCCTCCCTCTCCACTTCTCCAGGTCGTGTCCCCAGGGCCAGAACCATCTCCTCTCCTCAAAGAGAAAGAAAGGAATTAGACTCTGGAAACTTGTTCCAGCTGGGGGGCGGGGGGAGCATTTTTATTATTTTTCTCTCCAAACATCACACTTTTTCAGCCGTCGACTTCCCTGGGCAGCCGGCTCCAAAGCTTGACAGCCCTCGGCCCATCGATCCAGCCTGGCCACAGCCCTCGCTAGAGGCTTCCTGCCCTCCAAGAGATCCACACCCACCCGGCCCCTCCAAAGCTGCCCCACAGCCCCTTGCAGTCTCAGACACCCAAGCAGAGGCTCACGCTGCCTCAAAAGGCAGCTTCTTGCCAGGCCAGAGGCCATCTGCACCGTCCCTGCCGTATCTAGGTGCAGGCAGGCCAGCGGTGCTGTTGTCATGGTGGCCACTGTGACCCACGGGCCACGACCACCAAACAGAGGGTTGGGCACAGGACGCTGCTCAGTGCGACCTGGAGAGGTGAGGAGAAGGCAGGGAGGGGGCTGGTGCGGAGCTGCCGAGGGAGCGGGAGACCCCAGCCCTCGGGGCTCTGGCTCCGTGCTGAAGGCTGAGCCGTGTCCTGCTTCTTCCTCACCCCCACCCTGCTTCTCCCTCAGTCAGTGTTTGGAAGAGACAGCCCGGCACTGCTGGGACGTGCCCTCCAAACGCTTGCTGCTGGTGTGCACCATGTCAGAACGGTCGGAGAGAGCCCCCGAGGTGCTGCAGGAGCAGGGTGAGAGCAAAGCATCCCTCCCGCAGCCTGGCAGAGGGGCTGGCGGGTGGCCATTGTGGGGCCAAGAGCGCTGGCAGGGGGAGGCAGGAGCTGCCCAGTGCCCCGGGACAGGGAGCCTCCTCTCCTCGGCAGGCAGGACGCAGGCTGAGCAGTGGGCAGCTGCTGGGACACCCCTGCTGGCCATGGCCCCTGCTCTGCAGGGCTGCAGCCCTGCCCACCAGCCAGCGGGGCAGGGGGCAGCAGGGCCCTGGGGGCAATCCCTGTGGTGTGCCCCCGCCCTGCAGAGGTGCTCATTGCCGGGGCCGTTGGCTCTGTCTCCCCTGCAGCCTGCGTGCTGTGCCGCCGGGCAGATGCAGACCCCATCACCTGCGGGAGCAAAGTGCGATGCCGAACCTGTGGGATCCGTGTCCATCAGTATTGCCTAGGAGTTTCTCCAGGGTCCCTCCCACGTTCTCACAGACAGTCCCTGCCACGCCGTCCTTATCAGCTCCTCTCTTCTCTTCGGCAGTTTTTGCCGCCGTGGTCCCTCCTGCCCTGTTGGACCCAACTGCACCTGTGATATTCGTGTTGAGAATCTTCAACGGGCATGCAAGTTGGCTGAACAGAAGGTGAGGAACTGTCCAGAACGGGGCCGTTGGTGCCAGGAGAGGTTGGCAGGAGCTTAGCCCAGACCCCGACAAAGAAATCACAGCCCTTCCATCCAGCTGCAGGACAAGAGTCTCGCTCCCAGCAGCTCCACAGGGTCTCCAGCACAGGAGCCTGCTCCGCCCGGCAGATGCTGTTGTGACCCAGCAGCCGCACACTGGGCACTGCCCAGGGCATAAGGCTGGCTGTGGAGGCCCTGAGCTGCTGCTGACGGGGGCTGCTGTGCCCTTTGCAGGAGTGCTTCGTCTGCGGGGAGAGAGGGGCCACCATCCACTGCCAGGAGCTGAGCTGTGTCCGCAGGTTCCATCTCCCCTGTGCCGTGGAGGGCGGATGTGTCACCCAATACTTCGATGAGTACAGGTACCTCCTGTCCCTCCTCGCCGCCACCGTGCAAGCTCCCAGCCCTTCTCGCCTCAGCCGGCCCTCTCCTCTTCCCCACAGCTCGTTCTGCTGGCGCACCGGCCCCAGCAGGCACTGGACGTGGCCCCAGAGGCCAAACACCACCTGCCTCATCTGCATGGACCCAGTCGAGGACAGAAGGGGCTACGACACCATGGTGTGCCCGGCGTGCCAACACGCCTGGTTCCACCGGGGCTGCATCCAGGTAGAGCCGTTCCTTGGCCCTGTGGCACGGGCAGGCGCTCAAGCAGCACCAGGGCCTCACCTCCTGTTCCTCATCTTCCTCTGCAGGGACAGGCTGTGCGCAGCGGCTTTTCGGGCTTCCAGTGCCCACTCTGCAGGGACAGGCACCACTTCCGGAGGGAGATGCTCACTCTGGGCATCCGCATCCCTGACAGGTTGCTTTCTTCTCTTCCTGGCTCACAAGGCAGGAGGGTGCAGGGCTGTGCCATGCCAGGGAGTGCCCCTGCAGTGCTTAGCCCTCCGCTGTCCCCCCAGTCTGCGCTTCGGCTTCCCAGGCACTGGCACAGAGGGCAGGGGGGGAAGAGCCGGGACGCCTGGCAGCTGCCTTTTATGCCGCGGCAGGAGGGACTCATCCCTTTTCCTTTCTCCATCAGCCTGCCCACAGTGGGACCCCCAGGAGTTCGCAGAGCTCAACCAGAGGCACAGCCGCTGCGACACCAGCCAGTGCCGTTGTCCAGGGGGCAGGGAGCAGGCCGAGGAGGAGGGGTGAGTGGGCCAAAGCTGCACCCGGGGCTGCGCACAGCACCTCTGTCTTGCCCAGGGCTCGGAGCAGCAGGACGAGGAACGAGAGCTCTGCAGGGCTAGTGCCATGCTGCAGCCACTTGGTCCTCACAGCCACACACTCCTTTGCTTCCCCAGGCCCTGGCAACTCCTCCTCTGCCACTCCTGCGCTGCTGAGGGCACCCACCGGCGCTGCTCCCCACCTGGATGACAGCACCGAGAGCTGGGAGTGCCGCAGCTGCGCTGGCCCCAGCACTGGTAAGAGGCAAAGCACCCGCGTGCCCCTGGGCTGAGCAGCGGGGCCAGGCAAGGCCTGGCAGCAGGTGCCCAGGATGGGCTTGGCAGAGCCTCCCCTGCTCCAGGAGGGCTGCGGGCACCGCTCTGGCCGACCCTGCCGTGGGCCTGGGGGCTGTGCCCTTGACCTTCCCGCTTCCCCTTACAGCCTCCAGTGGCAGCTCGGAGCTCACCGGCCCCGGCACCCCCGGACAGGCAGCATTGGCGGACTGCGGTGCTGCAGCCCGTGTGGACTCCAGCCGCCCCAGCACCCCTGGGCCCATGTGGGTGCGAGATGGGACCCGCCTGCAGCGCCGCAGCCAAGCCCCGCACTGCGGCCTGCGACACGCGGTGAGAGCAACCGGCAGCAGCACCAAGTGTGAGAGCAGCGGCCCCAGCCCGGCAGCGCTGGGGCCAGACCCACAGCTCGCTGCTTCCTGACCCTCCTCCTTCCCCTTGCAGCCTCCCGTGCCAGCTCTCAGCTCGCCGGCCCCAGCACCCCCGGAGAGGCAGCATCGGCGGACTGCAGTGCTGCAGCCCGTGTGGACTCCAGCCGCCCCAGCAGCCCGGGGCCCACGTGGGTGCGAGACGGGACCCGCCTGCAGCGCCGCAGCCAAGCCCCGCACTGCCGGCCTGCGACACGCGGTGAGAGCAACCGTGCAGCAGCACCAAGTGTGAGAGCAGCGGCCCCAGCCCGGCAGCGCTGGGGCCAGACCCACAGCTCGCTGCTTCCTGACCCTCCTCCTTCCCCTTGCAGCCTCCCGTGACAGCTCGCAGCTCGCCGGCCCCAGCACCGCCGCCAGCTGCCGGCAGGGGCCTCCTGCTCCACCCCAGCTCGCGACAGCAGCCGCCGCTCCAGCCGCCCTGAGCCCGTGCAGACGCAAAGCCGCTCCTGCTCGCGACATCGGCCCAAGCCGCATATGGGCAGCAAGGACGATGCCGCAGGACCTGAGCTGTGCACCCCCAAGGGCTGGCCCTCAGCCCCCTCCACCGCACAGGCAAGTTGCTCCTTCACCTCGACACTCTCCCCTCCTCACCAGCACCGCGCAAGCTCCCAGCCCTTCTCACCTCAGCCAGCCCTCTCCTCTTCCCCACAGCTCCTGCTGCTGGCAGCACCGGCCCCAGCTGAAGGCTGACCCGCGTCCTGCTTCTTCCTCACCCGTGCTGATCCCTGCTTTGGATTTTAGGCCATCTCTTAGACACTGTTTGTTTCCTGGATTGTTCTATGTTGCACTCGTGGAGTCGGTCGGTTCTCTCCTGTAGTAAAGAAATGAAGCAGCCACAGCTGAGTTTTCCTGCGTGGTTCTGGGTTGGACCTTCAGTCACTGAAACGCTTTGAGTTGGTTGAGTTTAAAAACACTACTGAGTTTTTTCTGCTGGAGAACAGTGCAACCTGTCGACTAACCCAAGCCCTGTAACTCGGGGTTGTCCCATTCTTGTGTTGCACCCAGAAGGTCACAGGACGTTGGGTGCCCATCCACAAACTGTCTCAGAGTGGTGCTTGTCCCTGATGCTGGCTCGGGGTAATGGGCAGAGGCCCCCCCTCGCTGCTTTTACCGCATCAAATACTCGAGAAACCACTAGCCACAAACTCCGCTGCTGACTGCGGTGAGTGCCAGTGTGATGCCCTCTGTCCTGGGGCTGCCAATGCCCACTGTCACCCACCAGCCAGCCCAGGCCACTCTGGCATGGGGTGCCAGGGCCCTGGGGGCCCCGGGGCAGGTGCTGCAGCTGCCTCAAGGGCGGCAGCTCCCCCCTCTGCCTGCACCCTGTCCCCCTGCCTACGGCTGGGGACAGCAGGTGGTGACAGGGACGCTGGTGCACCACTAGCCGATGGGGCCTGGGACAGGGGCCATGGCCCAGGAGGAGCCCCTGCACCCCATGGGCTCCTGCACGCTGAACATCCCTGCCCATCCTGGCCCCCTGGCACCTCACCACCCCATGCCTCAGCATTGGGTGCAGGGCACCCCTGGGCACCACACCCTGCCCAGCAGCACGCAGAAGCCATCAGAAGCCTCCAACAAGCATGTAGTGTCCATTGAGAACAGCAACCCCGCTGCCAGCACCCACCAACCTGCCCTGGTCCCACCAACTGGCAGAACCACGGCGAAGCCCAAGGTGAGTTTTTAGGCATGTCAGAGCCCGTGGGCCGGTGACCCGTGCCAAGGAAAGCTGGCACTATCCTGGGGTCACCTTGGCTTTGTTTGCTTTTTCAGCAGGGGTGACCACCCCAGCAGCCCCAGAGAAGCCCACGCATCTGCCCATGCAGGGACCAGCTGCCCTGGCCAAAGCCTTTCCCCACCAGGTCCGTGACACCAACCAGCACCCTGCACCAGCTGGCAGCCCCAGGACGAACGAGACCTCCCTGAAGGATCAGGTGCCACCCAAGAAGGTGCCATAAAATGTGGAGCCCCACGATGTGACCCCAGGACAGGCTGCTGGGAGCAGAAGCCCGGGCTGAAACTCTGCAGGGCTGAAGATGCCCTGCACCAACCTGAGGCTGCACTTGTGGAACTGCAGCCAGACTTTCCACCTGCTGGGACAGAGAGTGAAGCTGGTGGGGACGGTGCACCAAGCGCCCGAACCAGAGCCCCAACCCATCCCTGGCTCTCCTGCCCTGGGCTCTGGTGCCACCTCCCAGCCTCTGCTTCTCTGCAGGCCTCTGAGGACACCCTCTTTGCCTGCGCAGACTTCCTGGTTGAGGTGTCCTAGAGGTCGGGGTCACCCAGGGTCCCCATGTCCCCCGTGGTATCGATGTCCTCAAGGGTCTGGGTGTTCCCCATGGTCCCGGTGGCCCCGTCCGGGTGACACTGGCTACACAGGAGGCTGTGGGAGTGGGTGATGGCCGCGGCCGCAGCGCCCTGTAGCTCTGCCAGCTCCACCCTTGGGGACATGGGAGGGGGGTCAGGGGTCACCATGGAGGACAGGGGCCATGGCAGAGGGACATCTGAGGTCATGACCTTTAGGTCCCCCCTTCTGTTTTGGGGACCCTCCTAGATTAGGGACACCCCCCATATTTTGGGGACAATCCCCATGGGTTTTGGGGACCCTCCAACATTTGGCCTTCCCCCAATTGTTGGGGACCCCTCCATGGCTTTGGGACATCTCCCGTTTTTGGGGAGCCCCTGAGGGTCCCCACCCCCTCCCACTGTGGGGACTCCCTTTAGGTTTCAGGACCCTCCCCACTTTTGGGGCCACCCCCTGGTTTTGGGCCTCCTCATCCTGCTGGAAGCTGCTGCAGGCTGGGGGGCACCAGCACCCTGAACCAGGCCAGGGGGTCGGGGGGTCGGGGGCAGGGGGCAGCATCTCCTTTCTTGGGGGACCTAAAGGTCATGACCCTCTGTCAGCTCCTTGTCCCTGTGTCACCTCAGATGTCCCCCTGCCATGGCTCCTGTCCTCCGTGGTGACCCCTGACCCCCTCCCGTGTCCCCAGGGGTGACGCTGGCGCTGGCGCTGGCGGGGCTGCAGGGTGCCGTGGCCCCGTTCCACAGCCCTGAGTGCGGGTCTGGTGATGCGATCAGGATTTCCGTGTCAGAGACAAACGTAGCAGGCTTTTTGGTGAGATGTGCCTTCGCATGAGGCCTCCTTGACTGCAACTGGAGCAGGAGTGCCGGTGTGGAGGGTGGCAGGACACTGGCCTGCCCCAGAGCAGGACTGCAGTGATTCCTGTGCCCAGAGGGATGTCCCTGAGCTGGGGGGACAGGGCAGCACCAGGTGAGGCAGAGCGGGCACGTTTTTGGTGCCAAGGGCTCCCTGCCAGTAGATGGCTTCTCCTGGATGAGGGACATCTTCAGGTGGGTGAACAGGGAGGGGGATTTACTCTGGCTGTGTGCTAAATGCATCCCCCTTTTGTCTTTCCCTGAAGAAAGATCGGCGTGTTTGTACATTTCCTTGGTGTTCTCCGGAGTGGGGAAATCAGACCTGGTGAGGGCACGTGATTCTCTGGCCCTTCTTGGGTGGGGATTTAAACTGGATTTAACCATTGGCCTCAGGAGATGGGAAATACGCTGGTGCTGCTGGTTTCTGCTCTCATTAACCACCTGGCTGAGGATTTTATGTAGACGTTAGGTAGGGAAACAGGAATTCTCCGGCTGTTCTTGCTTCTGAGCCATCGATGTGTTCATAGGCACACACACGCACACATACGTATATGCAGATGTACAGAATCTGTGCACCCCCAGTGGAGATGTAGAGGTTTTAGTGAAAAGTGGGAGGTTTGGAGGTGAATCTCCCCTCCTTTTACTCCAAGCGACGCACTCGCTGCCCCGCACAACACTGTACAGAGAATGAAACCTGGAGAGCTGTTTCCCCAAGCAAACAGAAAGGCTGTCGGTTGAGGTGGGAAGCTGCATTTCCAACCCAGAAATCTGCAGGAAAGACATTTGTACCGTGCCCTCTGCTCAAGGTTTGCATGGATGTGGAAAATAAAAAGTGACCAACAATTTCTTGGTGTTCCACGGCATAATCGTACCGTGGAGAAAACACTCGTGGTTCTACTTCCAGAGAACGAATAATGGACACTTACTTACAGTGGATGTGTAGACATAAACTCCAACTGAGAAACAAATACTCAAAACATTCATGGTTGGTTTTGTGGGTTAGTTTTATTCATTTAGAAGATTTCTCTTTTCTTGAAGCAGAGAGAGCAAGAGAGAATAAAGACAACGGATGAAGAAGAATGTCTGTGTGTTCTGAATGAGGGAGTCTTTCCTCCTGAACAAATAACAAGAAGGGCTTTTGAGGGGAACACAAGGAGCTGAGCATCCCTCTGGTCTGGTGCACACGACAGCGGAGTCCAGCTCTCTCTGTCCGTTTATAAACTTGCCAGCTGGGAAAAGCTTCCATGTAAAATTAAGCCACTGCCCTTGAATTCTTCATTTTGGACCACGCTCCTTTAGGTACTGGCTGTCACATAAGACATGAAGAATTTGCAGGAATAATTGAGAGTTCAGAAAATCACATTCTGCAAAAACTTCCAGGAACTATCATCACATATTTAGATAAATGACAAGCAATGGTTCTTTCAGGCCTCTTGGGCTTAAAAAGTTATTTTTAAATGCGGTTTTATGATGTTTTATGATGTTCAAAATTAAATTCTTGCTTTCAAGAAGGTATGCCTGTGTTTCGGTGCTTTTAAATTCTTGTCAAGGGCATGTAGAGCACTGACTGGGTATCCTGCAGCATGGAAGTTAAAAATGGGAATAAGTAAGCACTACCTTAGTGGATGGAGCAGGGTGATTTTCCAGTAAAGAGGAACAAGCAGCACAAGTCATCTGGCAAAATGTCATGCTGGCCTCTTAGGCTGAAGCAAAAAAAAAAAACACAACAAAATTATCCCAGAGCACACCTGTGTTAACCGTCACTGTCTTCTCATAGGTGATAAATCCCACATGGAAAAAACAACCTATTTTTCATCCATAACAAGGCACAAGGCTCCAGCACCACATGGCACCTTGAGGTCAGACAGAAAGCAGCTGCAAAGACCCTTGTGTGCACCATCAGGGTTACGAAGGGCTGGGGAAAAAAAAAACACTTGGAGAAGATGCATCAGATAGCCAAGAGCACCTCTACGTGCTGGAGAGAAGTGTCCTTCCCTGGATCTGCATGGCAAGGAACCGCAATGGTCACTTACGGAGAAGAAGAGAGGCCGCTCGACCTTTTGCAACGGTCATCCAAACTGTGGGGCTTTGAAAACCTCACCTGCACTTAATGGATGTCACCGAAGATCACCCAGGGCAAAGTCTGCGACTGTGGTGGCTGGACACACCTCAGCTGGACAGACAGGAGCTGCTGGGAGAAGGGGAGACTGGGAGCAAGGGGAGAACGCAGCCATTACTGGGAGTGCAGCTCGGATCGATATGATGTAGACAGGAATGTCCTTTCCACCCTCACTCAGCCCCTCGTGTTTTCCTCCTTTCTCTCTGTGTTTCATTTCCAGACCTGTAAGCATACGATCCACTAGGACACTGCACAAAGGATCATCCTGTTTCCCTTTTCTAGCCCACCCTCCTAAACAAAAAAGCAGAATTAAGTCCACATGCGTATTTTAATGACATGTGACCATTCCAACGCCATCACCACCTTGAACCCAGTGAGTTGAAGGTGGTGCTTTTGTCATCTTATCCTCTTCCAAGTCTCCAGTCTCAGGGAGTTCTGTGGCAGATCCAAAGTGGCTGCTATCCCTTTGCAGCTGCGCATCTGCAGGTCTGTAACTTGGCGTAATTCCCCGAGCTGAACCAAGTTGTTGTCCTGCAAGCTGTATTTGAGGGCAGTGCACTCCCGAGTTCCCTTTTTGTCTGGGCAGAGCGGAAACCAGCTCTCGTCCAGGCTGAGCCTCAGGGACTCGTCTGTGCAGGGACCTCAGCATCAGATCTCGCAGCCTTGCTGCCTGAGCACCTTCCTCTGTTCTGGTGGTGCTTCAGCACAGCTCCTTCCTCAGAGACACCAGACAGCTCAACACAGCTTCTGTAAAGGCTGTTCAGAAACAGCTGCTGATCACTTCCTGCGGCGTGAGAAAAGTGACAGGGTAAGGAACGCTTTCAAAACTGTAAATGCTTCACAAAATTCATTCATCCAGTAGCTTCATCTCTCCAGTTCAGCCATTTGCTTCCACTGAGTTTCACTTCTCAAGTGTGGGGTTTTCTTTCAGCCTGGCAGGGTTGCTAACGAAGCGTTAGTCGCTCTTGCTCTGCTGGGCAGTTTGCTGGAGTTACCCCAACGGTGCTCAGTCCATCGGACCAACCCGGGACGCCTTGTGATGAACGGAGGGCAGTCCGGCTTAGCAACGGACGTGGGCAGAGCTCTGCCTGGGTCCTCATCTGAGCCAGGGTTCGGGTAAAAAGTCAGCACAGAGGGTAACGATTATCACAAGTGCTGTTTTGTGAGCACGGCATCACAAATGCATTTAAAAAAGCAAACCAGGGTGTCCGTGTGCAGGGAGAGATTTCCCAGGGCACTACACTGGTTTTTCCTAGCGTCTGTGCTGACATTTTCTAAGAGTTTGTTCCTCTTTCAGGCTGGTATTTGGCCCAGAGATTTGTGCGGTGTGGTGCTGCGGTCACCTCCGAGCTGATACGGCACACCCGTCAGATTGCTCCCGCAGGACATCCAAATGTCCAGGGAATGTCCCAAGGGGCACGTTATAACTCCTGTCTCTGGGAGTTGAAGCCAGCCAAACCCAGCAGAGCTGCTCCCGGCTCTGCAGTCCGATTCCACCCGGGACGATGTCTTTGGGATCAAGCCGCCTGGTTTAAACGCTGTCCGTGTTCCCAAGTGCTCCATGTCTGGGGCAGCCGAACCCGGCAGCTCGGTGAACAGCACAGACGGCCTGACACTTCTTCCCTGTGGGGCCGGTCGGGGTGAAAAGCCGGGAGTGGGAAAACACCCTCACCCAGAGGCGTGCATGTACCAGGGGTCCCAGCGCTGTTTGGTGGGGGCACCCTCAGGTGCCCAGCTCTGCCCAGGGCCCAGCAGCCGGCTGCGTCAGTGCCGGAGGAGCACAGCCCTGCTCCGGCCGCGGGTTCAGGCCCCACGTGTGTCCGTGCGCACACACACAGACAGACAGACAGAGACACGTGCTGTGTCTGACCCGCCGTGACTCTCCTCACACACTCGGTCACACCAGTAACGGGTCGAGGACGGCCTTGTCTCCCAGTGACCTCCTGTGCAGACGCAGGCGGCTCCCTGGCCCACGCCGTGGCCTCTCCAGTAGCTGGCCCCTGCTCTCTCCCGTCTGTGGCCCAGGCTCACGGCCTGTCTCGTTCCCGGCTCCCACCACTTCAGCTACTTGCCAGCAGTGCCGGCGTGGTGACGGTGCAGGCTGTGGGCAGGGGTGGCCCCTCCTGCCACGCACTTGGGCCTCTGTGCCCCGGCACACAGGCAGAAAGGCCGTGAGACAAATAAGCCAGGACGGACGGTGGGGACCGATGGCCCACGGTGACTCCTCCTCCAGGCAGAGGCCCTGGCTCCATCTGTTCGGTGACCCCCCGAGGCCTGTCCTGCCCCTCACCCTGAAGCCGGGTCTTGGGCTGACCGATGGCCTCACGGGCAGTGGGGCTGGGCTGCTCCCCCAGCACTCAGTGACCAGGGTGCCGCTGCCCACCGGTGCTTCCCCGCTGCCTTTGGATCGTGCAGATTAGCCTTTAACTGCCTCACCCAACACTGCAGGGCATTCCCAGGCCCGCCTGTAGGTTTCTAAGGCTGACTGTCATCGTACCAGCTCTAGGAACCATACTGCGAGTGCACTGGCAGGTGAGAGAACAGCGTCATCGCTCTGTCTGAGTTTTTTTTCTAGTTGTCTCAGTGGCAAATGCTGGAATTTCGGTTTAAGTCTTTCTATACTGTGTGAGCATGCACAAACCCTGCCCTCTTCACATCAACCCAGGGTTCTGGCAAATTAAAAACAAGTTGAAAGGCTTTCTGTTACAATTTCTTTCCCCACGGACAGCGATCGTCCGTTGGAATCATCTCCCCAGGGAAGTGGTGGATTCCCCAACACTGAGCACTTTCAAGGTTCAGCGGAACAGGGTGCTGGGCCGTTTTGTCTAGACCGAGCTTTTGCCAAGAAAGGTTGAACCAGAGGAGGTCCCCTGCAACCTGCTATTCTATGGTTCTTTCTTCAACCTTTGAGAGGAAAAGTGTGAAAGGTGACTGACCCTCCAGGCCGCTTAATGCTTTCAGTCTTGTTACATCCATCTATGCTGGATCGGAGAAACAGAAGATGTTTTCAGGGATTTAATCTCAGATGCCCCAATTCAAAAGCCAGCCGTGGAAGGATCTCGGGAGGCCTCGCTCCACCATCCCAGAGAACAGCAGGAAGAGAGGTGCTCTTCAAACTGAGCGGCACAGGAAAGGTGATTGAAATCCTCCTTGTCAAAAGGCCTCTCTTATCACGACCAGTTGTCAGATGAACGTTGGAGATGGCTCGTTCAAGATTTTCTGAAGAGAAGACCATCAGACAGTTACAGGACTGCCCATCTCTGTGGCTCAGGGCTGACCCTTCAGCAGTGGGTGGCCACAGCTCTCACTGTGTGGCCCTGCAAGGGCCTTGCATGTGCATCATTGCCCTCCTGTAGTGACCTTCTTCATGCTTCTGTCATCATCAACTAGGAATCAACTAGGAATGGCAGCAGCTCTTGGTAAAGTTTGTCTCAAGAAGTAGAAGAATCTGGTCTGTTTTATGCCCTTTTCAGGGTGAGATTTGCTTTGGCGTGCTCTTAGTGAACCTTTGGGTTGTAAACTGAACAAGCCCTGTCTCATGGGCACCACAGCTTTCCTCACGCAGGGGAAGTGGGTAGTACTCCTCCTCCTTGCAGAAACACCAATGGGAAGAAGATCAGCAGCCAGGAAAAAGTGTAAAATGTATTTCCAGTTCCCTTTGGCTTCCTGGGCATAAATGCCATCCCCCTGAAGGGGATCTTTTAATGTCCCCCGGAATGCAGTTAGAAATGGAACAGAGAGAGGAGAAAAGCTCTCCTAACGAGATTTTAATCCCAGGACATGCAAGGTCAAGCTTGAACTGCTCCTCTGAACCAATTTTTGGTTTGTTCTTTTTTCCTGAGAGCTACTTCGTGGTGCAGAGGTGGTTCAAGGCTTACCTGCGGTGGTTGCACCACTATTGAGTCAGGAGAGTTCAGAATAAATGTGCATAAATGAGGCAGAATTTCCTCCGGAGCTCAACATACACGGTTCAGATAAACATGTTCTTACTTCCTTCTTTTCCTAGGAATTCTCCTCTGGCAAAACTGAATGTTTCGATGGCCACTGTTTAAGATCAATGCAAGAAAACATGCCACCCTGTTCAGACTCTGGTTTTGACAAAAGCCTGGAAATACCAAGTGACCATGTCAGTCGAAGACACTCGATGAGGTGTTATATTTCCAGGTGTTCCATCTCCGTTCAATTTACCGAATGAAGAGGACGGGTGAAGGCATGCCCAACGAGTCCCCTCATGATAAATCTACAGCTGAAAATCTGCAGGGGAATAAGATGGTGTTAATGTCAGTGCCGGCATCTTAGAACTAGAATCACTCTGCTCAGTAAAAGCCTTCTGCGTGTATCAAAACCACGGATCTTTTCCCAGCTCCTTGGAGTTCCCTCCTCCACTCTGGTTACTGAGATATTTTCTGCTCTGTTGAGACTCCAAGAAAAGCAGGTGAGGAAACGTGTCTCCTCGTAGAATGGTGTGCGTATGGGATGCTACACACTTGGGATCCGAATCTTCCCGGTGATCCATGGGCTGTTCTTTGCCTGACGTGGAGCACCGGATTCTTCACTTGGTGAAGTTCCCCTCAGTGCTGCACTACACGATACGATAGAATAACTTCTGCACCATGATTCTAATACAATAATTCTTTTCTCCTTTCCTCTGTCCTCTTTCTTCATGCAGGCAGTTGGCAAAGCCAAAATCAGACCAATACAAAGAACATAAAGGAGGTAAGTCGTGGTAATTCCTTAGGATTTCCTGTTTTTTTGATGGCATCACGTGATGCACAAGTAGATAGTAATTGATTTTACTGTTTTGGTAAAAGTAGTGTATTTCACAGAGGGAAATTCTTTAGTGGAAATTCTAATGTAGCTGAAATAACTTCTTCCAAAGAACGGTGTAGTCCAAAAGAACATTTGGTTTTGCTCTCTCGTTATCATGTAACATCTTACTGTTAGGGTCGTAGTACAGAGAAGTTCCAAGGGTGAAATCCGTATCTACCTCAGAAGCCATGGAATAGCAGCGGCACGCTGCCATACGTGCCTTACGCTGTGCTTTCTGCGTTGCCTTACGGTTTTGGAATGGGCACTTGTTTAGAAACAGCTGGTTCAGGGCTTGGATTTTCACTCCAAATCTCGCTGAAAGCTGAAGCCGTTGATGTCGGCTTCATCGATGCGCTTGTGCCAGCCCAGCCTCTGAGCAGACGTGGTCCTGTGTCCCTGGAGGAACATGCGTTAACTTTACATGCTTGGGCTGAAACGCAGCAATCATCTTTCCCCTGTCTTGGTTTTGCTCATTAAATCAAGCTCCTCCACTGTCTTTGTGAATGACAGGCACTTCATTTTTTAAACATCTTCATAGCCTGCTTCCACAGTTTTTCCTTTAGGTCTGAAATCCTTCTTTTAATTCATGAAACCAGAGTTGTCCCTAGTTCTTTGTACATCATCTTTCAAATGCCCATATTGATTTTTTTTTTTTGTGCTAGGAATTGCCTTTTCCCAGGTTCTACCACACTTACAGGGTTATTAACAGGGATTAACTGATACGCTCAGTTTTGTATCCAGGCTGGTATTTAACTATCCCGTGTCTTAAACACTATTTTAGAGCAGCAGTTCTTGTTACTAGTCCTGGGCGCCAGAATGACGTTCCTCTTCTCTCCACCTGTCCCTTCGTTTAATCTTTCCTGTGTGTGGAGTGCCTTGATGCTGTTCCTATCCAGGCACCAAACAGGCCCATGGCGGGTTTTCTGCGTATTTCTGACTGACCTTTCTTGTTTCCTTTCCTTAGGAAAACCGCAAGAGGTTCTCCCGAGGAAGGAAAAGAGCCCGAGGAGCTGATGAAGATGCTCATCAAGGTGCCATTGTAGCGAGTTTTGTTTCAAATTTTCTTTACTCTGCTCTAGCCTAAAGCCTTGTCTTAAACAATGGAGATGAGCTGAACTACGGGGTGGTTTTAATCTATTAGAAACCCCCTGTATTGCTCTTGACATTCCGAGCCGACGCCAGGGGCTCTGGAGCAGTGCTGTGGTGAGCTCAGAGCAGCGGGTCAGAGAGAAAAACAACCGGGGCTTTTCCAAAAGGCTTACGAGGTGAAAGGCAGCGGGTGGCGGTGGGCCGGTGGGAACATAAAGACATGGCCGGTGTTCCTCAGGATGAGAACGAGGGATCTTGGCACAGCAGGAGCGTGACGGTTTTCACGGTTTTGAGCGGCACAATGAGAATTGCCAGGAAGTCGGGTAGGCTGCCAGATGGAGATGGCATCTCCTCCTGCGCGTGAAGATCAGCAGGGGAGAAGATCGTATTGCCCGTTCCTGTGTTTAGCAAGGGGTCGGGGGAAGCTGCTGTCCGGGGCTCCGGTTAGGAGTTGTCAGCCCAGTGCTCTGTGGGAAATAACATGAGGAATAGGGTTAAACTGTAAACGGCCGTGTTAACTTTGTTTGAAGGGAGAGGGACAAACTTTAAGGTTTTAAGGAGAACAATGGTCCAACGATCCTCTTAGGAGCTTCCTGCACAGAACAGACTGGGGCGAGGCTGTGCTTAAGGACAGCAAAGGCTGTAGCAGTAGCTGAGCTGCTCAGCGTCAGGTTTTGTGATAGACCTCCTCTGGCCAGCCACTAGGGAGCTCAGAGAGATGGTGGCAGGAGGGCTGCCCCCAGGCCCATGCTGGGGCCATCAGCCCAGTGAAATCTTCTCTGCAGAAGCCCAGAGGAGCACAAGGGTGCACAATGGCAGGCAAGGACACTCATCAAGGAGGAGCACCCACCTTGTCTGGGCCCCTTCCAGGGCTGTCCCAGCAGAGCCATCAGCTCTAGTGTGCAGGCGTGAAAGCCCTCGGGATGAGGCGTCGGGGGCAGCTCTCCAGATCACCTTTCAGACTAAGGAGTCACTGCCGTGGGGCGGGACACACTGTGGGATGCAGGGGAAAAGCAGTTTGCAGGGGACTTCTTGTGGGATCTTTAGGGCAGCAACTAACGGTGGGACAAGGGAGGGGTTTGAGTGATTTGGGGAGGAACAAGGATGGGGAAAATAGAAGGGCAAGGGGATCAAAAGGGCCGGTCACATGTAAATCGCTTGCTGGTCGGTAAGCTTGACTCACTTTGCCCTCTGCCTGATCCCCTGTCTGACCTCAGAACTTGAATGATAGATGGTGTACGCAACACCCAGTGGGGGCAAGGTCTTGTGCATCTTACGTGGGCTGTAACACTCGACCACTGGCAATGGAGACCTACAAAAAGGTTTAAGCAAGACGTCCAGGTGTTAATGAGCACTGGAATGGTCTTGTTCCTGATCATGAACGGCCAGAGAACAGTCCGTGGCCTGTTGTTAGGCCTGTTGTTAGTTCAGATGTAGCCTGTGCCTGACAGGTGCACACCCTGGTGATCAGACCTCCTTGTAGAGCAGTGAGAGCACTTTGGAGTCCAGCAAGAGGCCAACCTGAAGAAACTAAGGTAGGGCAGAGCGTTGACAGAGAGAAACATGATCGATTGTGCCAAGGGCATTTGACTGGTAAGGGAGAAGGACAGCTGACTCATTATTTGGAGATCTAGCTAGGAGAAGATCAACTCAGGGCTTTAATAAAGCAGCTGGAATACAAGGCGTGGGCAGTCTGGTGTGGAGGAACTCTGTGGCTTGGTTCAAGTGTGTGGATCTCAGGGTGCTGGGCAGGAGAGACTTGTAGAAAGTAATTCTAAACTGTATGTTGTATGGGCAATATGACTGTGGAGCAATTCCCTTGTGATCAAAGTGAAGACTATGGAATTTTAAACAGGGAGAAGTTTTCTCTGTGCTGGCTGTAGAGCTTGAGTATTTTGCATTCAGAAAGCACTGTGACGTTTTGGGTGGAACTGAAAAAAAAAAGGTAGTGCTTTCTAAGCAATAAAATTCACTTAATTTTAGTGAGCAGGTAGATGAACAGAGCATGTACCTTCCTCACCTGGTGTGCAGCTGTTAATGTGTGAGGGTGTTATTAAGAATCTTCTAGAAAATTATACTCTGTTTGTATGCTCCTCTGTGGTTTATCATTTCTGGAACGTCCTGCACAAGTCGGTCTTAGGGTTTTGCAGGTTTTCAGATCGGTTGTGTCATTAACATGAAGGGAACAGTCAAACCTATAGGATCTGTGTAGCGCACTTTGAATTTAATCCCATTTGCAACAGCACTTAAGCGGTTTAATGTTATGTCAAGGTACAGCAGGTCCATCAGACAAAAGGGAAGAGAGAGAAGATGATGGTGACTCTCGAAAGCGTTACTACTTTCGAAAGAGGAAACCTGTTGAGCGCGATCAAGCTCCATTGGAAAGTAGGTTATATGCACAGTTTCTCTGAAGAGCTGATTTCCTGCGTAGAGGTGAGATATTTTTTAATGAAAATATAGACACGCTCAACTTCTATTTAAATTTATTATCTTCATTCTGCAAGTAGATTTTATTATATGCCTCTATCCTGTGCACTTTACATTTCTGTCCCATGTGACACACTTCCTGGTGGTTTTCAGTGAAAAAATGACCTCCGTGTCCTTGAAAGAATAGGAATTAAACAGACTTGGTAATCTTTCTTACTCTTGTGGTTTTCAGTTCCCCTTAAGAACCAGGTGTGTGGGTTTTTTCACTTCTACTCTGCACTGATTTAAAAAAAAAAACCAAAAACCCCAAATCTCCTCCCTCCCAATCACTTGAAACTGACCCTGAAATTAGAGATGGGTGGAACACGTCACATTTTCTGCCTCCTTCACTATCCTGCTTTCTCTTCACCTTCTCTGTCACGCTACTCTCAGTTCTTTGCCTTCAACAGGACCAAGACAACAGAAGACAGATTCTCGCAGCCAGTCTTCGTCCCTCAGAGGGAAGAGAAGTTCTCGATCATGAGAGTCTTCCTGCAGCACAACCAACAGGTTGGTGTGTGGTCAGTGATAGTGCTTGACCAATAGTGCTGTCAGTCACGGGACTGACTAACGCTGTGGAGGGGGTTGGATGGTGGTGATTGCAGAGGAGTAGCGTGATGACTTCTGTGGTGGTCTGAGGGCATAAAGAAAACAAATCTTTTGGGGACTGAGGCAATCTTCAACTGTTTCATCAGGAAGGATACAAATTATTTTCTTGAAACTGAAGATAGTTCAGTCAGAGCCTGTGTCGCTGCGGTTTACACAATCCTCATGCCGGAACGGAGCAGACCCAGACGCCAACATGGTGTGCAGAAAGCTCTGTTTATTAAGTGCTACAGAGTTATATTTATAGGCACAGAGTTTCCGTACATGCACTGATCACGCGCTTCAAGGTTACAGTTAATTGGCTCGTTAGTGAAATTCAGGCGCCTAGTCTAACACTATAATTGGCTAGTTAGCTTCACTCTGAGTACATGTCCGTACCTGTCCGTTCACGTCCATCCTTGTTTACAAACCTGACAGCAACAAGTCCTGCTGCTCCTTAAAGTCTCCCACAGCCTGTATGGAAGTTTTAACGGGTTTTTGTTTAATCGTTCAAATCCTGATTCTGGTTTCTCTTTGGAACCAGTTCATGGTTCCATATGGAACTGTCCTTACACGAGAGAAATGCTCGATGAAATTACCAGCGACATATTCTAAACGGCAATAGGAACGACAAAGGTCTTTGGCATCCTCTAAGCAGGCGGAGCGTGGAGAGTGCCATCTCTTGGTTGATATGAGCATCCCTGGAAGCAGCCAGTTGTGGGAGGAAGGGGTTGTGAAGAGAAATTTTAAAATAAGTTTAAAAGGTTTATGTTTCACAGAACGGATATGTAATGTGAAGTGAAACTTGATTTGTGTCTAGCAATTAAGTTTTCAGCCCAATGTCTTTCAGACGTGTGTCTTCTGGCACACGTGTCCCAAAGTCCTCCGGATGCCCAGCAGTGCCAGGCAGCCTTTATAACATTAATCCACACTGAAATAAGTATCCCCTTGGGCTGTAACTTTTTCAATGGAGAAGAAAAAGATTCTTTGAAAGATGTCACTGTGTTTTGGGGGTGGTTCTTCCTTCCCACAAATCAGGGTCAGTTCACAGTCTCCCTGTACAGAATAACAGGTTCTGAGCTCACAGTTGTATCTGGGCTGTGTTGACTGGCATGGATATTTGTGAATGCTAAGAGTCGTTAAAATAATTAACTGAATTTAATGTCTGGAGTGACCATTGCCATTTATTTACTCATGGATGTGAAATGTCAAACAATTTGAATATTTAACTACTTAGGAACCTGATGCTCATTTAGAAGGCCTTCTGCCTTCACTTCCCATCACTATAAAAGCAAAAATCTTCCAGCTGCGTCTTAAGTCAGAAAGCGCCTTTCTCTTTCTCCTTCATTCAAACCAGGTGTCTTCCCCTGAACTTCCAGAAAGAGGATTTAAAGGGAATTCATGAAGATCGAACGGAAATCGGGGAATGTCCGGGAGATGTTGGTCCTGTGCGAATAGATCGTTCGGTAAGTAGTTTAGTCCATTGTGTCAGTGAGAAGTTTCTAGCGGTTATGAAAGCTTTCAGTCACGTGTCAGCTACAACCACCTTGACCTACAGTCTTCTCTCAAGCAGTTGGAAAATTGCCTAGGACATTTCTTTTGAGCTCACCTGTAACTTTATCTTCGGGTATGATTTGATGGTGTGGGTGGCCTTTCGGACCACATTTCGGTTTTAAAGCAGATGGTCGTTCTTCCGTTGCTGCACCCAGAAGTCACTGAGAGACTCAAGATTCAACCTCCAAGGTAACAGACAAGGTTTAAAATTAGAAATTGACATTCACTACTTGCAGGAGAAAATTCAACTGACGTATCAGTTTGTTTCGGTGCTTCAGGTGTTTCTCCCACTGACCTGTTTGGGTTTTTTCAAGTGCTTGTGGATCAATTGAACAATTGACTTGCACCTAGAACCTTGCAGTGCTTGTTGTGCTTGGGCTGCAGTAGGAACCTGTCCACTTCTTACACAGCTAAATTAGCTCCGTGTCACCGAATGAAATTGTTAGAGACTATTTAGAGCTTTACACGTGCTTGGTTAGCAAAACTCGGTTGTGGTATATTGAAGTACGGCTGCAAAATCTTTGCTCTCAGTAACTGTAAAGCATTACAAATAATGAAAAGAAAATTTTTCTGTGTTTTGCTTCTTAGTGATGGAAATCTTTTTGGAAACAACAGTTTATTGGCTTGTATAGTTGATGGCTATATTGATCTGGAAATGCAGAATACCCTCCCAGCTTTAGACTTCCTCTTCATTTATCATCAGCAATGGGAGAACAAATGCAGGAATGGAAAGCTTTTTAAGGGAGGATGAAGTGCTTGACTATCAAAGCTTGCCTTTTGTGAAAACAAGAATGAATAAGCAGCGTAGCCCTGAAAAATGAACTGGTGATTCCTAAGTTGGCCCCGTCTCAGACTCTGCGCTGAAGTTGGTCCTTGTTTGGCTCCACTGTGCTGTCACCACCCCTGTTAGTCTGTCAGCACTTTGGGAAGTGTCCTTCTGGGACACTGCCATCTTCTCTCAAGGTTTTGTACGGCCGCGTTATCCTCTTGACTGATTCCATTTGCTGCCTTGCTGAACTGTGTAGGAACGCAACATTGCCCTCTCCTGTGACTTCTCTTACGCTTGCGCTCTTACTGCTATCTTACAGGTGAAAGGTTTTGTTTAGCAGGAAAGAGTTGTGTGGTTTAGGGTTGGGGTTTGTGCTAGATGCTTTTTATGATGTTTTCTTCTTGTATTAATCTTTTGGTTGGTTGGTTTAATTGCAGAGGCTGTCTATTCTATGGTCCACCCGGCACTGGAAAGACACTGGTTGCTCGGGCGCTTGCTAACGAGTGTAGCCAAGGAGACAGGAGAATCTCCTTTTTCATGAGAAAAGGTGCCGTCTGCCTGAGTAAATATGGGGGGGGAATCAGAGCAGCAGCTTCGTCAGTTATTTGATCAGGTAAGGTTGAAATGTGTCCTGTTCTGTCTGAGTTGTACCTGTAGTTTTCTGTCATCACTATTTATAAGAAGAACTCACTCCCTTTCGTGTTTTGTCAGTTCCTTCCACTGAAATGGGATTGTCGGATTAATAAAACAAACGTGAAAATCTTGCAAAGCAAACCTCCACCCGCTGCTGGAGAGGCTGTGGTCATCAGAGCCACCAACAGACTGGATTCCACAGACCCGGCTTTATGGAGACCCGGACGCTTTGACGAGGAGTTCCTCTTCAGCTTGCCAAATAAAGAGGTCAGAACTTCAACTCAACCTTCATGCTACTATGGCAAAGTCTGCCTTTAAACCAAAACCACCGAACAATGCAGCACCACAGAGCAGTTGAGCCGAAACCAGTGTTGTGAAACTGGAACAAAAGAGGGATTGCCAGGGAGACTGCATTGTTCTGTGGAGGACAGATCTGGTACTGAATCGGTACCACAAAGCGGGCCGATCATCTTGTTGAAATAAAGGAGTTAGTTCGGTAATGAGTTTGGGTTTCACTGTGACCAGCACAGCAAATGGGATGCTGATGGTCACCGGATTGGTGAAGGAAGAATGGCTGTATGAATTAGCTATAACGCCTTGCTCTATCATCTTGAAAATGAAAGACGTAGCGTGCGCTCAGTAATTCCGTTTTGCTAACAAAAGCTTCTCTCAAGGCTGGTGCTGGAGCGAATGACAATTTTTCGTTCCAAAAGCAGTTCATGTTCAGGTAAGTAACTGAATCCACTGGGGCAGTTTCAGCCCGCACTGCTCTCGCTCTCCGTTCTTGCTTTAGGAATGGAGACTGGACACGGCTGTGTTCCATTGCTCCCAGACTGGGTGTCCTGGGAGCCACCTGTAAGTGTTTGGGGATCCGACATTCTCACTGGTGCTTCTGAACAGGGAGTTGGACAAAGACATGCAGTACCCTGCACCAGGGGCAGGGCTTGGGAACCTTCTGGTTCCACGGCACTGGCTAAACCCTGAAAACAGACGTGTCTAGTGACGAAAAAACACTGTGGGGGGAAGAGCGTGTGCAACCCTGGAACCCTGATTTTGTGTTTTTCCTCTGGCTATCCCTGATACCTCTTTTCTTAGCACTTGTGGGGAAAAAGGATAAAATGCTGATTGGGCTGAAGGCGCTAGTCAAAGTGCACAAAACAGTGTTTTTCAGACAAACCTTTGTCTCCGGTTTTTATCTGCTCTCAGGAAGAGGAGAGGAGGTGCCATAAACCAGATCGAATTCTTGATTCGCTACTGTGGAAGAACTCTAGAAACCTGTTCTAATTAATCTATGTCCCAGGATACCCTTAAACGAAAGGCTTGCTCATGTCAGAGATGATCACAAGCAGTGTCTGACATTTTCTGGATCGGTGACAGTCGTTCGAATCCTAGTCATTGTTGTTCTTTATGGCAGTTGTACCAGTTTGAAACCCCGTGCTAGGACTGTTGGCCTTGACTGAACAGGCAGAAAAGCAAATGGATGAACCAATGAGACTGTTACCATGACATTGTGCTAAATGTGAGACAACTTTCTTTGGAAATGAAAAATCTGTGTGCACGTAAGGTTTTGTACTACATTTTCCCGCTCAGGATCATGAGGTCTCATGCTTGTAGAAACTTACTTTTTATGGAAGCTGTAAATGCCTTTATTCCACTGCAGGGCCCCAGACAGGGTTTAATGCGGCAAGTGGAGAATTATCAAATCTCCTGCTTGAAAAAGCAGAGAGCATTTAACGGAACTTTAAAAGAACTTAAAAGTTTAGCAGATGAGAAAGTATTTGTAGAGATGTGAGGGGGTTTTGTGGTTTGTTGTGTTGAGGTGTGGATTTTTCTGAAGAGAGCACTTAGGACAAACTGAAATGCAACCCTTTTGTGTACAGGCTAGAAAAGAGATTTTCAAGATTCACATGCGAGACTGGACCCCCAAGCCATCGGACACATTTCTGGAAGAGCTGGTTGGAGAATGTGTTGGTAAGTATGAAACCAAAGGGAGTTACCGCGTGTGACTGAGTCCTTAAGGAACCTGAGCGAGCACCAGGCAGCACCCGAGCTCTTGTGCCTTGCTGTACAGTGAGTGGCTGGCACGCCCTGGGAGCAAAGGGAGATGCTGCTTGTCTTTGTATCTCACAACACTGGCTGTGTTTGGGGCATCTTAGTCAGGAGCAAAGCTCTGACTAGGAGGCTGCTTCCCACGGGCAGGGTATCGGGCTGCAAGTCACGGAACAGAGCTTCTCTGCAGCGCGGTCCCTTTAAATTCTCTCTTAACCTGCTCACCTTTGGCTGCGCACAAAGTCTTCCAGTGGTGCCCCTGAGAAACCTCGGCCTTGCCCCCTGTGTTGTCTGAGACTGGCTTTTGATTCTGCTTTTGTTCCTTAGGATACTGCCGTGCTGACATTAAATCCTTATGCACCGAAGCTGCCCTTTGCGCTTTGTGCCGCTGCTGTCCTCAGATCTACGGCAGCCGTGAGAAACTGCAGTTAGACGTCGCTTCCATTAAAATCACAGCACGGGATTTTGTCACGGCTATGCAGAAGACCGTTCCAGCTTCACAGCGGGCTGTGGCTTTGCCCGGACGAGCGCTATCGCCTCTTTTAAAACCGCTGCTTGGGAACACCCTAGCAGGCATTTTACAAGCCTTGCAGAGAGTGTTTCCCCGTGCGGAGCTTGCCCTGGAGAAGGACCAACAGCAAGGCGTGGAACAGTCACATCCCCCTTCTTTACACTTCTGCCAAAGCAAAAGCCGGTGATCTGTGTGACGAACGCAGACAAACCCCTCCGCCAGAAGGACAGCAGAGTTTTAGGACATGCCCGTGCACAGTGCTGGCTGGGAGCTGTGAGTGATTCGCAATACGCGGTAGAGGATGCACGGTTCTCTGCTGAGCACCCTGTTTCTGACACTAGCTAAGACCGATCGTCTGTAGAGACGGATCGAAGGTTTAATGGGTGAGGCTCCTCTTTCAAAATAAAGCTTTAAATGGGAGCAGAAGGCTATCCTGACAGGAATGCTTCTAATTCCCATCCGAAGACTGTCACGACCACAACACAATGAGTTTGCGCTAACTATCGTTGCAACTATCATGGTTTTTAACGATAGTCTCTTAATTGGAATGTTTGTGGATCACACTCTACACTTGCGTGTGAGATCAGAATGGGCTGTTAGTGCACCCTTTGGGGCTTGGCTTGCACAGCACACGAGAGCTCACGCTCCTGACTGCATCAGCCCCGACCAGGTTTGGTCTGTCAGCTGGGGAGAGTAAATCAAGGGATAAACTCACTCCAGTCCCGAGTAATGGAGATCAGTGAAGAGTTAGTTGCTATGCTGATCCCTGGAGAACATCCTACCAGTATTACTGCCAGTGAGCAGAGGCAAAATTTTTTTAAAACCCCCAAAATTTTGGTTTTACCAAAAAATTGATAAAACAGAGGCAGAAATCCACCAACAAAATAAAAGCAGAGAGACTAGGGGATTGGTAATTGCATCCCCTCTCTGTTGCCCACCTGCCATTATCTCCTCATTCAGTGATCTCTGAGGAGCATTATTTAGAAGATGTGTTGGTCTTTATATTCTGACCCACTAGTCCTAAACTTTCCTCCATGGCAGCCTGTGGCCATCACATTAACTTAATTTCCCCACCTGCTCCAGAAAGGAGTGGCCTCCTTGGGTTTTTCAGGTGTCCAGGATCTACGGCAGTTGTTGCTGATCATCTTTATTCTATGGAAAAAACCTCCAAGTTTTCACCAACAGAGATAAAACACCTCATGTAAGTCATGGGAGGTAGGACAGCTTTGTAGAGGCTTGTGTGATCTCCTGAGCTCTTTGGCAGAATGAGCTCTACAGAAAATAGCGATCAGCAGGTGCCCTCAAATGAAGAAATACAAGAGAAGTGGTTTCCAGCACTGACTTAGAAGCTGTCTTCATGTGAGGGCAAGATACGGATTATTCAGTTAAAGTTAACAAACCTCCCTTGTATTTCAGACATTTTGGATCACGCGACTGACAGTGATGAGGAATCACCGTCAGTCTCTGAAGACCAGCCAACTCATCGAAGTCCTGAGAGACAACAGGGAGATTCCCTCACTTTTAGCAGGTCAGCGTTTCTCCCTTTATGTTGACATTTTTAAGACGGCTGGGTCTGTGAACTGTTTTGGTCTGAGAGGTGGTAGATCAAAGAGAAAAGGGTGGGGGGGTGGGGGTTGATCCGTATTTTCAAGCAGTAAGTGCCAAGATCCAGCTGGGTACTGATGTTCTTACCCATCCAGTTTTGCTGCTTGCAATAAGCCATCCAAGTGAACAGCCCCGCCCTCTTAGCTCCTAAGGCAAAGTCCTCCACAGGTTATTAGAACGGGTTGATTTCACCCATGGTATTCCTTGAAAGACTCAAGACCAAAGCAAGGTGCTGTCTGGCCTTTTAGCCAAAAACCCCCATGGATCAGTGTAGCCATCTCTTGCCCTTCTCCCTGCCAAGGTTGTGCAACCAGCAGCAAATTATGGAGCAGAAATACAATTAAGAAAAGGTGTGTTCAAGCACTGTGGGAAACATGTCAACAATCTCGGCATTTGCTGCCTTTAACCTCCTAAGAGGATGTTAATCTCGACGCTGGACTGTGCAAATCGTATAGGCCCACAATTCCTGTAGTCACGGTTGGGTTGGTTATTTTTCTCTCTTTCTATGGCTGTGCTGTCCAGAACATTTTGTGACTTGCAGAGCTTGGTTAGGTCTCTAGGATCTTTGGCTTCAGCCAGGAAAGGTACAGCGCTATTGTGGTGGAGAGAACAAATTGCTCTTCACCAATGGGCTTCATGACAATACAGCCGGATTACGGGGAAATTAATACACCATTCCAAGAGGAAACCACGAGAATGGCTGAATAAAACCAATAGAGATCTTACACAGAGTTAGCGTACCGCCGTAACTTCACCAGTCCCGTCGCATACTTCTTCAGCTACAGCTGGTGCGTTTCGGTGCCACTGAGTTTGTTTCTAGGAATGGGTTCTGCTTCTCCCTTCCTACTGTCTCCAGTAACTAGGACCAAATTTCAGCTACACTTGACAAACGTGGAGATCTCAGTCACTTAAACTCAAGGCTTCCTGAGAGTTGGTGTGTACAGGGGGTGAAGAGGTCCCGATTGGCGTGTGCTGCACCAGAGCTGTTGCTCTCCCTCGTACCAGGTTACTGGCCAGTTGTCGTGTGTGTGTTTAGCTGGACAGTCCCCTTGGGGGATTTAAGAGCTGTTCCTTATCCCAGCCAAACGAACAGCAAACGTGCTGGGCAATGGCAGGATTTCTTAGCAGGGACGTATGGTACCAGTTTGTAAGCAAATGGGCTTTGATGGTCTTCCTGATCACAGAGCAGCTGCTGCTTTGCTGGAAGAGGGAGAGTATTTACCAAAAAAAAAGAAAGCCTATAGGAAAAACAGCCTGGTAACCTCTGTGTGCCTATTCAGCACTGCACTTTTAAACTTGTTTTCTTCTTCTTGTTGTAGAAACCCTCATTCCGAGCCAACATCCTGCAGGCCACGGTTCCTACTAGTTGGAGAGCCAGGACACGGACAAGCTTCTCATTTGGCACCTGCGGTCTTACACGCCCTAGAGAAGTTCCCAGTTTATAACCTGGACCTCTCCAGTTTGTTCGTTAGCGGCACATCCCCAGAAGCAGCATGGGCACAGGTATCTCTTTTCTCTTTAGTCTCCGAGGATTCGTGCACTGCAGACAAACGAGTAAAAGGAGCACAGTCCATGGTTTGCGGGAGGTGGCCTGGTTTGACTGTGCGGTGAAGTTGACTTCTGTCTGAAACGCCACTGCTCTTCTAGATGGAATGTTACCGAATAGGGACATTATACGGGGCCGTATTGTCCACTGCAAATCAAACCGTGAGGCTGTTGCTGGCAGCTGGGGAAGAGGGGAGCTGCTGCTACTGGAGAGGGGCAAGAAATCCTGCCGGTCTCGGTGGGACCCAGAAAGGGGTTTCCGTTGCTTCTTCAGCACCTGTGCTCCCAGCAGACGGCTCTGCATCAGCCTGACCTTTTGTAGCCTTTTCAGTTGTATTTGTGAGGCAACCAAGGTTTTGGGCAAGAGAAGCGTTTCTTTTTTACACACACATCTAGAGCTTGTACTGCTGCAGCTTGTGCAGTAAAAGCATTCACGTTCTTGGGACATTTACCTTTGCACACCGGTGTGTTCTTCTTCACTGGGAAAATCAAAGAGAAGCAGACCTAGTGCTGCTTTACTTTCAGGCAGGAAATTCGTTTCCCTGTTGGGTATCGCCGTATGAAACTGTTCTGACCGTTAGTAACAGCGTTTGAGAACTATGCAAGTGAGGACAGACACACTCCATGACAGGATACTCAACTGTCACCAAAGAGGGATGATTCCTTTTCTGTCGTGTGATGGCTGCATCTGCACTGGTGTAACTACCATGTCTAGTCACTGCCCAGACGGACCACGGGCACTTCCCATTTGGGGACAGGAACTCCCTAAATATGGATAGTCTGACGTGGTGCACAGAGAAATTTGTCCTCTCAGAGGACTGTTGCCGCTCCCCTTATGCAGTAGCTGCATGTCCTCTTCTGCGATGGAGGTACCATCTGAAGGCAGTGCCTTGTGGTCTTCCAAAGCACGTGCTCTGGTCCGGTGGATCCTTTGGTAAGGAGAGGCTGTGAGTGCGTTAGCTGTTCAGGCAGGCTAAAGGCTGGTCACCTCTTATAAATTGTACTTGGAATTATGAATTGTGACCCGGCTGCTTTGACGGCATCAGCCCTCGTCTTTTCCCATCGCTCTGGGTTTGTTCAGTCTGTGCTCCAGACCGACTCGGCTATGTGCCCGCTCGGGATTGAAAATGGAATAGTCGCAGTTGTGTGGCAATTTACACAGGCTCACCCATCTGGCCGAAGGGTTAGTCTGTTGTTTTCCAGGCACACGGCCACACCGGCTGAGCTGTGGGGCGCTTTAGGAGTGACCGTACACCCCAGCAGTTCTGAAATCAGGCAGAAATTCAGGTCTGTTTCTGTCAGAGGAACGATGTCTCTACTCGAGTCCAAGTGAAAATTTGACCTTGATGTTAAGGAGTTGTTCTTTTGTTGGGTTGTTTTGCTGCTTGGTTGGTTTGATTGGTTGGTTTTGGCTTCGGGTACTCCTATTCCATAAGATAGTTTGGCTGCTCCGTAGGTATTGATTAGCCTGTCCTACACGGTTCCGTTCTCTTACCCAAGCTTTCATTTTACGAGCTGGTGCGAGAAGCTCAAAGAACAGCACCGAGTATCACTTATATCCCGCATATCCATCTGCGGTGGGAGGCGGTTGGAGCTGCGCTGAGAGCTGGTTTTACAACACTGCTGCAGAACATTCCAGAACATTGCTGCTTGCGACATCTGACGTGTGTCATGCAGATCTCCCAAAAGAGGTATTTCTGTCCGTACTTTTCTTAATTTTATTCAATTTCTTGTCAAGCACCACACCAAAGCCTGCAGACCCGGTTTTCCGCGCATATTCTAACACCCAGGGACGTGTTTACCTTTTCTCCTTCAATCACATCAAACTCAACAGTCTCTCCATCCCCCACGCTGCGGAGGTACTCCCTGGGGTTATTCTTCTTGATGGCAGTCTAGCAACAGAACACGGCAGTTACGTTCACAGGCACGGGAATGTGGCTTAGCGTGGCTCAAGACTTTTTTTTTTTGTTTTAAAGATTAAGGAATTTGAGGATTTAGTACCTTAGGAGGAAGACCTGTGCTCCTGAAGGAGCAGTTACACCACTGGAAAATCCAGGAAGCTGTAAAATGCACACGCATGACTACAATTCTGGCCTATCTAAAACATGCAACAGCTCCACCATGGACTGGAAACATCTGCCGACCCTCTCTGCCAGCCGGGAGAGCAGTCTGAAAGCAAACCACCCCCCTCCCCATACACACTGGCTGTACAATTCCTGACCAGAGCTTGGCACTGAACACCCTGATGTACACACCGCAATAGAGAAGCCCCTTTCCAGTCACACACTGGGACTCCCAGCCCTCCGCCATCTCCCCCACCAACGCAGCACATCCTGCGTGGCCCAAGCTATGGAAACACATCGATGGCTGGAAATCAGGAGGTTTCTTTCTCCAAGGCTTCTACTACCACCGCTTCAGCCACAGTATTCGCTGACGAACCACAGATCTGCTCTGGCTGTCACATGCCGAGGACTAGCCCTCGCGAGGGGTCAGCAGACAAGCCCTTATACCCGCAGCTGCCTGTCAAAGGACACGACCGGAAAACACCAAATTTTCTGTCCTGTTGGGCAGTGGATTAAATTTCTGACAGATGAGTTAATACTTGACACATACCGCGCTCAGCCACGTCCTGCTTATTAAAGACTTCAACTGAACAGTAATGCAAGCGTAACAACTGGACAAAAAACTGTCAGCCACAGAATTTGACTAGATGTTTTCCCTAAACAGAACAAAATCTTTGGAAAACCATGCCCGCAACTCTCAGCCTACAAAGCTGCGAAGCCTCTAACGGCTCTTCATGAGAGCCAAGCTTGGCAATGGGGGTGGGAGAAAGCACATCCAGCTACAGCTTCTCCACCAAGCTGATCTCTTTCAGATCAGACCTCTAAATCTGTTTTATCATGAAAACTAGTGCATTAAAACAGATCCCTGCCAAACTGTGCTTTTAGAAACGCAGACAGCAGCTCCACAACCATCCCGAGGTCTGACTGTCAGCTGAGGTCACTTACAGGTTACCCTACCGGCAAATCAAGCACTGGAGTCTGGAAATGTTCCTGTGTCAGGCACAGACACACAGCGGCGTGGCTTGGTCTTTCTCTACTGCCCCCACAGAACAATCTCTTCTAAACAAATGCCTCAACAGGTCATCTGGACGTAGCACAAGCGAGAAGCTGAGAGCTGGCAAAGCAAACTCAAGCCAAAACACCCTCCAGGGATTGCTTTTTCCTCCCTTGTGTTTATGACACTGGCAGTATATCCTCAACTCAAAAGAAAAGAACAATCCATGGACTCCGAATCGCCGGAGGTGAACCTCACTGCTGAGAGCTCTCTGGTCTGCTTTACCACAAGAGACCCTGAGACAGCCGGGGCACAGAGGGCAGCCCTACACGTCACAGGACTGAGGTAAAGCCAACCTGCTCCACGGGACAAGCCTCGAGTGTGGGGTGCAGCCCCACCCTGGGCTGGTTCCCAGAGGTTGACTTGCTGGCCATACGTTACAGCTAAGCGTACTGATCTGTCCCAGTGAAAAGTGCCTGTTAAGGTGTTTGCAGACTTTCACTGAAAGCCTGGAGCAATAAGTTCAAGACAAGTTTTGCCAGGAAAAAAAAAAAATTTCAATCTTCACCAGCACTTCAACCCTATTACAGACCAATTCATTCCTCTCCCTGCTGCAAGCTCTCCATCTCACTTCGTTTCCAGGCACTTACTTAACGACAGGAATCCACACGGGAACTTCACTGGACTTCCCACAGTTATCCCCCTGCCAGCCCAGCGTCCCTGCAGACAGCGCGACTGTCATCGGCACCAGCCCGCTCAACCTCACCTATCTCCTGTCTTCAGACTGATGCACGTGGACATGCAAAACCCCAAGTGCAAGCAGGCGCCTCTTGCAATCCAAGAGAGAAACAGTTGTTTGTGCTCAAGTGCTCTTGGAGAATGTGAGGCTCCTTCACAGCTTCAATCCTCCTTACACAGGTCATGCACAGCAAGTTTCACAGGTAACACATTCGAGAGAAGTCTCACCTGATGGACAAACACATCTTCCTTGGTGTCATTTCTGCAAGACAACAGGAAATTGAAATTCAGGTTTGAAATGCACAGTCAATTCAAAATTCAGTTGTTTGAGGTGGGGACAAAACAGATCTGTCAAGACAACCAGCATCAGCCTTGCTCCTCAGCCTGCTCCCACCCAGTCCCCTACCAGCTTATTGCTCAAGTGCAGCGATTGTCCAGTAGCCTTCACAAGGTTCAGAGCCCACGCTGAAGCCCAGAAGTCACATGTGAAGCATCCTTCCTCCATCCTGCACACTCCTCTGCCCTCCACATCCCACCAGTGGAGATGTTGGAAGAAGAACCACCACCTGTCCTTCGTGGGAGCGCTCCACGTGGGAGATCAGCTATCGCAACCTTGCCTGATCTCTCCAGAGTTACACTGTCCCGGCCGCAATGTCTCCTGCATTTCAGGAGCAACCCCAGCAGCTGACCACTGTGGGCAGCAAGGTTTGCTGAGCTGCACTTGTGAGCTCAGCAAGGGAAGAGCCCGACTCTCCCCACTCACAACAGGAAACCGCTAGGGTCTGTACCCCCACGGATCCAAACGCATCCTTCAGCGTGACCATGACACAGCTTCCACACCAACCACTCTGAGGCCCAACCACCACATTAAGGTAGTACCAGCTTAAGTCAGGAAAGTTTCTGTTCTGCAATTAAGAGGTTCAGCCAAAACAGCCTCCGCGCTGGTCTGGGAGCTGTACGTGCCACTTCCACCACTCACAACAAACCTGCAGCCACACGTTCAAGCTCGCATCACACCAACCGAACCTCGCTGTGGTCTTGGTTTCATTAGTCCATGAATGGGTTGAATCAACAGCAATCTGGCTTTTCTTTCCTTGAATGACCAGTAAGGTCACTGCACAGTGAGCTTGGGTGAAAATGTGCTTGGCACCGGAGAGCTTACAGCTATGGGTAACAGAATAAAGAACTGATTTTTTTCTTTTTTAGACAAAGCCAAGTGCTCCTCACCAGTGATGCTTTAGAACATGACCATGACAAGGAAGACTCTTCCAAAAACCCAGTCCAACCTATGGCCACTCTGTCAGACAGCATCAGCAAAACCAAGCCACCTTCTTTCCTCATGGATTCGATGCCTACAAGCCTCTAAGGTAACAGGAAAAAGCCAGTCAAAAGGCACAACCAGGGCCAGTCTGTCTCCAAGGCCCCACGATGTGGCACCCAGAAGCCCTTGCAAAGCCCGAGCTTAAATACTTTCCTCTTTGCCATCTCTCACCAAAGATGCTCCAAAGGCCCAGTAACAGGTTCTTGGTAAAAACGCTCAGCACCTCCCTTTGCTCTCCACTGACAGGCAGCAGCAGGCAGCGCCCACCCGCTGCGCTCACTCTGCGCTCCTGCCCAAGTCTGATTTTGGGCAACCACAGCAGATCCTTGTTTTTAAAGCCCTTTTGAAAAAGCAGTTTCCATTTCAGAGGACACTGGAGTTTCAGATCAATGAATGACTCGGTTACAGCTACAGCTCAAGGTGTAGAACAGTTAGCCAAAAGATACCGGTCCATTTTGAAGAGCAGTGCCCGCCACACAATTCCTGATGGTTTTCCAGCAGGCGCACTGCCGCCTGGGTGGTCTAACAGCAACAGCCATCACCTTCTCCAAGGACACTGGAAATGGTACAGGAGGAACTCCCGCTGCGAAGGCTGAACCAATCATTTGCCTTTGTCTTTGCACCAAATGACTCTTCCCTCAACATCCTTAATCCATCAAAAATAGTGGTAATAAAAAAAAAAAGGACTCAGCCAAGCAGAGAGGTTAAGGCAACGCCACTGAAGGCAGATCATCACCACGTGGCTCCAGTTACGGGCTGAGGACCAGTCAGTGGCCTGCACACCCAGGTATCGACAGCTGTGAGAAACAAGTGACAGACACTCGCAATCCACACGAGTATTTCAGCACAGAAACACACTTCCAACGTCAGAAGAACAGGGGAAATACTCTGAGTTAACCCACTGTGGGGGACCTCGGCGGGTCCGAGGAAAACCTAATTGGCCTTGAAAAAATACAAGTCTACTCTTAAAGGAGTAGAAGAATAATAAGCTAGCAGCCAGTAAGCCGTAGAAGGAAGTAGGCCTTGTGAAAGAGGATGTGTGTCCTTCGGAGCAAAGCAAAAGTGCGTAGTTGATAAATTGCTAAATGGTCAGCTTGTTTCTAAGCAGAAAGATAAACGTGAACCAGTCAAGAAAGAGAGCACGTAGAAAACGTACACGGCACTATGCTGCTTGAGTGCTGCCTGGCCATTGCATGATCAGTGGAGTCGTACCAATCAGAATAAGACAGAGCAGCGCGTGTTTATTTGCAGATAGCCAAACACTTGGTAGAACAGAGCACGTGAACAATCTAACCTGACCAATCACAGTATTAACAAGAGGCACGTGTATAGATATAGAGGGATATAAAAACCTTGTCGTAACCAACAATAAACGTCTGTGTTATCACTTTCATAAAGTGTGTGCAGTCCGTTATTGTCACCCCGACAACCCACCCCTACACCGAAGGTGAATTCTAGTTCCAAAGCTAATTTTAGCTGCAGGCGGACACAGCTGAAGCAAAGACAAGCAAAGGCAGGAGCTCCTGCAAAGTTCCCCCTGCAGCAAGCCAGAGCGACCCCGGAGCTGAGGAAACGTCCTCCAGTTCGGCTCTCAGGCTGCGGCTCTAATCTCTTGATCACACGAGACCACGCTGGGTTTCTCATTAAAAATGGCAACCTCAGGGATTAAACAGCTGCCAAATGAACGGCTGGGGAAGCCATCCTGATGCCTCAACTGGCTGCTGCTTCCTGCCTCGACTCACATCACGGAGCGCTTCCGCTGCTGAGGGCAACGGGAAAAGCCTTCCCCGGAGGTAGAGTCTGTGGCCTATGGCTTTACACGCCTTCGCAAAAGCCACAGCCGCTGAAGCTCTCAGCTCCAATGACTACACGATGCTTGGCGTTAAATCCTAACGAAGAACGTGAACCGAGCCGACCCGGAGCCGTTTTCGAAGCTGCAGACACAAAACCAGCTGAGGAGCCTGGCAGACCCTTAAGGCTGGTCGTAAGGCAACGGGTATAAAAAGCAGCATTTAAACCAAAGCGAAGTAAAAGGCCCAACAGAAGCATCAGCATCTACAGCGGCTTCCCTCGAGAGGGATGCCCAAGTCTTGCCCCAAATCGTGAAGCTGCGGGTGAGGTCTGAGGTGTTCAAGGGGAACAGTTCTCCATGGGGAAGCCCTCCAGAGCCCACAGGTACCAGGGTTCCCTGCTTTTCCAGAACGGCTTTGCAGAGCAATTCCAGGTCTCCTCCACCACCGGACAGCTCCACTGACGGGCCCGTTTTAAGTATTTACACAACTCTTAAGCGTTCAAAATTTTCTTTAAAATCAACTACTGCCATAGAAAGAATCTTCTAGGCACTTGTTTCTCAAGACTCCTTTACACACGCCAGACTTGCGATATAAAAGAAATCCGGACTTTGCTCGCTGGGAAAGGTACAAACAGCCAGGGCTGCTTTTACCCACCGAGCGCTCGCAGCCATTTTTGCTGGCATTGGCGTGACCGAACTTCACACAGGAGTTCAAACAAGTGTTTTCTGTGTGCTAACAGCCCGTAGGCTTTCATATCCTTACGAGCAAAACAAACAAAAAACCCCAAACCATCATAAAAACCCAGCGTTAACGTAAGAGACATCACTGTGACAATAAACGGAGCGCGGGAGCAAGGCTTGCCAAGCTCCAACACTAAAAACCCATCGGGGTGAGAGCTCCTGGGACCAGCACAGGAGGCACCTCACCAGCTGCTTCGGCCAAGTGTCACGGAGCCGGGGAACAGAGGCGACAGGCGTGGCCCCCCGCGCCGGCAGCTCCCTGCCCCAGTCCCGGCAGCCCGTGGGTCCCGGCAGCGCGCCCCAGGGCCTGCAGGGCCCGAGCCCGCCTCGCTCCCCGGGGCGGGGCTGCAGCAGCTCTCACCTGTTGATAAAGCCGTAAGCGTTCCTCACGTTGAACCATTTGACTGTTCCCAAAACCCTCGTTGCTGCGGGAAGAGAGAAGGGAGCGGGTCGGGGTGGGGGGAAGCGGGAGGCAGCGGCATCAGGCCGGCACGTGGCGGGGCAGCGCACACAAAGGCCCCGCGTGGCGGACATTTTGAGCCACCCCGCCCCCACCCGCTGACACGCGGGGGCCCGGCGGCACGCACGGGAGGAGGAAGAGGCGGAGGGCGCCCAACGGCTGCCACGGGCATGAGCGAGGGGGCGTGCGCGCGCGCCGGCGGCGGGAGGAGGCAGCGGCGCGCGCCACCCCTCAGCGAGGAGGGGAGATCAGCGTCGTCCCTCAGCGATGGCGGTCGGGGAACTGGGGCGGGGGGGGCGGTGGTGGTGGTTCGCGCCCCCGCTGAGGCCTCCCAACCCGCCGTGGACCCCCGCAACCCGCCCCACTTCCCCTCACCGATGACCTTCTTGTCCCCGCTGGTGGGAGGCGCCGCCGAGGCCAGGCCGCCGCCCCTGTTCCCGCTGCCGCTGTTAGGCTTACAGTCGGTGGGGGTGGCGGGGGCCGCTGCGGGGACGGGGGCGGCGGGCGGCTGGGTCTCGGCCTCGCTGCTCACGGCGGCGGCTGTTCGGTGCGGACGGTGGTGGTGACTGGCTGTTTGCGCCACCTCCCGCGGTGTGATGGTGAGTGAGGCCAGCCGTGGCGGGGGCTGCTCCCTGCTCCGGGCTCGCTGAGCTCCGCTCTCCGCTCCCAATACCGATCGAACTGGCCACAATGGCGGCCCGCACCAGCTAGCCACCCTGCGCTCCCCGCCTTCGCGCCATGCTATTCGCTGTCTGGACCGCCTGTTAAATGGCGAGCCAGCCCGTTGGCTCTGCCCCTCGTGGCCACCCCACCCCTTGCTGTACGCCTATTGGCAGCGACTCCCGTCTCTCCTCAGCAGCGCGCGCCCATTGGCCTCTCTGGCCGCGGCTGCCAGGCTCGCTCTTCTTACCGGCTCGCCCCCTCGCCCTGATTGGTTGCTGCTGCCGCTCCCGCCCCCAATGGGCCCAACTAGGGAAGTGCGCACGGCCATGTGGCATTAGCGGCTCCAGGAGCGCCGCGACCCGCCGGCTCCTCCCGCGTGGGGCCGTCAGGGCCTCTTGGTCCATTCCACCCCGGCTGAGCCATCCCCCGCACCCGCCTATTACCGGCGCCATTTCCCTTCGCACGGGGCAGAGCGATCGTGTGGGCGCTCCCCGCCTGCGGCCTCGCTACCTGCCTTGGTGCAGCCCCAGCGTGCTCCCGCCACTCTGCCTGCGCTCCCGTTAGGAAAAATAAAACTCATAAAGCCCGGGGGCGTTAATTAACGGTGGCGAGAGACGGCGCTGAGGCATGGCGGCGCTGCTCAAACTCTGCGCTGACGTGCAGTTCAAGCATTGCAGCCAACCGCCCCCACAGGGGCTGGCGGCCTGGCCCGGCCCGGCCTCCCCCATTCCTGGGGGGCAGGGAGCCCGCAGGGCTCCTGAGCCCGGTGCCACCTCCTGGTGAGGAGGGAAAGGGTCTGGGCTTCGCCCCCAGCATCGGCTGAGGTGCTCCTCCAGCCCCGCGGCCCCGCTCCCTCTGCCTCTCCTGCAGCTGCTCCCCGCCGAGCTGCTCTGATGGCTCCTGTCTCCAGTCATCGCCTCCCCGTGGAGCCGGGGAAGAGCCAGACTGCAGCCCCAGGGCACAGGGCTCCCCACAGGCTTGTCCTTTCCCTTCGCATCCCATCCTTCCTCCCCAGAAGAGCTTCTCTGCCCGTGGGATGGGGAAAGGCTGTGGGGCAGCTGCCTGCACCCCAAGCTCTTCTCCCTACCTGGGCAGTCAGGAAACCGTTGCTGCTGCGTTCTTCTTGACAGAGCCTTTCTCTAACAAGCATCTTACACCTCCAGCCCGTCTTTACCTTGCAGAGGTTCAGACTGATCCAAGATCTCTGCTGGATTGCCCAGAGAGAAGGTCCAGGGAGACCCAGCCTTCTTGTGCACCATGTTATTTTCCTTGGGCACTTCAAAAACGTGGTCGTTGGCCACAGGTTGCCAGCCCCAACCGTGGCTATGCGATTCCTCCCACATAAGAGGAGGGAAGGGTCACCAGCAACCACCAAAAAGGCCTCTGGGAGCTGACCCATCACTCCAGCACCTCTGCAACGAACATGTATCCCCTTGGATCAGCCCTTCCAGCATCACCCACAAATTACTGCCCGTTCCCCCATCCTAGTGTGAAAAACAGAAGCCAGGAACCCGGTTTCCCACGCCACACCATGGCCTGGTGCGGGGCTCAGACAGGGCCACCACAACAACCAGTGTGGGTTTATGGGGACAGGTCTTGTCAAGCTATCTTGGTATCTGCTCCATGAGATCTCCAACCCAGAAGACAAAGGAAAGCTTTAAAACAATAACACAATCCCACAAGGGATCTGCATCGGGATTGTGACCTTGAAACCAGAACAGTACCAAAACTGGCTCGTTCTCAGGAAATCCACTGAAAAATAAAATAGAATGGCAAATAGAGAATCCACCACGTGAGAGACCCTAGAGGGAGAAAACTGGGGAGAAAACTTCAAATGTCAGTGATGAAGCCTACGAGGATGTCAGGGCCTTGCACCTACAGAAGAAGACGTGGGCCGCCCAACAGCTAGCAATATCTTTTGGGGGGTGGCGGTTGTGGTGGGAAGGAGACAATGAGAAATGCTGCCTTCAGCTGCAGCATCCACAGCTGGAGGAAGATGCTGGAGCTGAGAGAGAGAAGATCCACCATCTCCTCTATAGCAAGAGATCCCAGGACTTGCTACATGCGACATGAACTGAAGGGGTTCTTCATCACGGGGGAATGAAACCCAAAATCACGGCGTTTGAGAAAACTTTCAGCCAGCAGATAAGGAACAGCGAGATAAATAAGCTGGAAACTGCATATTCAGTGTTAAAAGAGAAATGAGAGGGCCATGGGAACAACAAAGAGGGTGTAACGGATTTGTCGCCGTTAATTAATGCGGGGAAGCTCCGTGACCCCGCTACGCGGGAAGGGGGACGAGCTGATCACAGAAATCCATCAGGCTGAGGAAGTGCTGCTGAGCCTGGGCCCAGGAATAAGCTGGTTTCCCGGTGAATTTGGGTACCCGCAGCCAGAACTGTGGACCTCAGCAGTGCGGCTGGCAGGCAGAGCTCCCCGAGCTGCCCCGAGCCAAGCTCCTGCCAAAAGCCCCCAGGGAAGGGCCATCTGGACACGTATCCTGAGCAGGACCGGCAGAGTTTCCCTCTCTTTGGTCACCTCTTACAGCTGTCACCTGGCACTGGTTTTCTCCTCCCTACTGTGACCCTTCAACCCTCTGCAAGAACCCTCTGCGAAGTCGTTCTGGGGCTGGAGAGGAAATGGGTGGTGGGTGCTTTGTTTCCTTCATCACCTCATGTTCTGCAGGTACAAGGTGAGATGCGTTGGGCTAGAAAGAAGTGAGCACAAGTGTCCTCAGCAGCAAGGAGACCTGGAAATCCTGATAGCCAGAGCCTGCTTCAAGGACCTCAGTGAGAGATAAAAGAGCCCAGCAGAGCACACCTGCAGGATCACAGAATCACAGAGTGCTTTGTGCTGCAAGGGACCTTCAAAGCTCCTCCAGTCCAAACCCCTGCAAGGAGCAGGGACATCTGCAACTAGAGCAGGTTGCTCAGAGCCCCAAGGTCCAACCTGACCTGGGATGGTTCCCGGGATGGGGCTTCTACCATTTTCTGGATAACCTGGGCCAGGGTCTCACCACCCTCAGTGTAAAACATTTCACCCTCTCCCAGTTTAACCCATTCACCCCTTGTCCTGTCCCAACAGCCCCTGCTGAACAGCCCCTCTCCAGCTTTCTGACAAGCCCCCTGAAGCACTGAAATGCGACACTAAGGTTTCGCCGGAGCCTTCTCTGCTCCAGGTGAACCCCCCCAACTCTTTCAACATGTCCTCGCAGAGGGGTTCCTCTCCTGTGAAGATGCCCAGAACCTCTCTGCCAGGCAGCCTTGTTCACCTGCTGGGTGAAGGAGCTGCTGCAGCAGGGCACTGCCGTGCTCCCTTCACCCCTTCCTTCCCACGATGCCAATGCCCCACAGCAGCATCCTTCAACACCTCGCACAGAAAACGCTCCCCACTGCACCAGCTGGGATAACGTGTGTTGCTGGAGATGCTGCAGCCCTTCTCACCCAAGGCAGAACCTGCTCCCAAGCCTGTTACCTGATGGGAGCTGCACACAGGCGTAACAAAATTCTTTATTTACAATTCAAAACGTAAAAAGAAAAAACAAGATGCCAATGACTAAGTAATCTGACTGTCAAGAGCGTGGATCTGAGCCGCAGAGAGGACTGGGGCAGTGGGGGAACTGGCTGGAGCTGGAACTGCACGGAGCCAGCACAGGCCTAACCATGGGTGAAGGAACTCGGAAAGGAAGAAAGAGGTGTGCGCTGCTGGACAGCCACTCCCAGCTCACCGCGCAGCAGCAGGACCCTGCCGTGAGCCTGGGTGCTCTACACCCATTTGAAGTGGGTGCTACTCGCTGTGTGCACTAGCTCACATCAGCCCTGAGCTACAGGACTCAGGAATCCTCCTGGGTCTCCATGTCACTCATCTGCTTCCACCTCTGAAGTTAAACCCCGCAGTGCCTGTTCCTCCTGGCTCATTTTAAAGCACCTTGGCAAGTGCCTGATGTAGCTGTCCCAAGCCGGGCAAGACAAATGCTGTTCCTGTCCACAGGCAGCGGAAAGGCAGTTCCTGAGACCTGGCTGGGAAGGAAGCGAGGTGGCACCAACCTGGTAGCTAGAAATGAAAAGCTTCCAGGCTCAAGCTGGACGTTCGCCATGTCCTCCACACAGCAATGATCAACGAGGCCAGGCCTGAGGACAACCCTAAAGGGGACCCAGCCCATCTGCAAGAAAGCCTGTTCACAAGGTTGTCCCCATCTTCAAAAGCCTCTCAATGCCACCAGAAGCACCAGGGAAATGAATGATCACGTCCCGTGTTGTCCCTTCATCAAACAGGAGGAGCATTCAAGAACCTGAAGTGCTGCAGACCTGAAAGACTTTTTTATGGGAGCGGGGCCGTGTCTTTGTGGGCAATTCCCGACATCTTTGGAAAGCATTTAACGCAAGGTCAAAAATGGTGGGGATTTGCTTTTGTCAGTGCTTGCTGAAACTGGAAAAATCAGCAACCAAAAGGCTAAAACAGCAGATTTTTGACAAGTTGCAGCCCGACACACTGAGCTCCGGACAGATTGGTTTAAATGCTTGTGGTTTTTATGCTGAAGTGGGTGGACAAACAGAAACAGAACACTCTGCGTTAGCCTGAGCTCAGGGAAACCTCTCCGTTTGGGTGAGGACAGGGTGTCTCGAGTTGAGGTAGGACCACATCCCATGGGACTCGCTGGGCCCTGCAGTGCTGGCAGTCCTATGGCTGTACTGAGCAAGGAGCCTCAAGTCCTCTCCTCCTCCTCTTCTTTTCTTGATCTCTGCCTGCCCCGCACATGGATGTTCCGCTTTCTGCAGCTACCTGAGAGTTCACCAACCTGCAGGTCGAAGTGAAGCCCTCCACCCCCAGACTGCCTGGGTAACACCAGCTGGATTCCTGCTGCAGTTCCCGATCAGCCACTGGTTGCTAAAGCCGAGGCTTCGAGGCAGCCCAACCCCGCTCAAGACAGAGCTCCCGCAACCCCACCTTCCTCTTGACTGCAGCTGCAACATCTTATCCCTGGAGTGCTGCCTTTGGTGTTGGTGTGGCTCAGAGGGAAGCCAGTTCGGGGAGTTCAGCTGGCAAAACCCTAACGCTGTCAGAGAAGCATTTTCTGGTGCTTCACTGAGCTGAGTCAGCTCTCTGCAGGCACAAACGAACGTGAAAATGAGTCAGGAGGAAAGTAAGGGGCAGCCCAGAGTTCAGTTGCACTGGATGCCTGCGAGGACTGAGACTTACCACACTTCTGTTCCATCGCTTTACATTTCCCCACACTGAGGGATCACCACTGGCAGCTTGGGTTTGTTATTTGGACCCATAGGCACATTCTGGGGACAAACAAATAACATGAAACCTTACAGAAGCACAACAAGTCCCTGAGTGACTGTTAGATTGGGTAAGAGGTGTCTGTGCAGCGTCAGAAATGGAGAAGCCCAGCCTCAGCTCCGAGTAACAGAAGCACCGTCGGCAGTGAACTCTCTCTGGGCGCACAGGTTTGGGTACGGACCAGCCCCTCTGGGTGGGAGGGAAGGAACAGAGCAGAAGCTGGAGAGCTCCCCCTGAGCTGCAGCAGGCACCTCGGCACTGCAGGAATGTCCCGCCTGCAGCCTGACAGCTTCTGCTGCACTTGCCCAGCCCTTGCTCCTTTTCCTCCTATTCGCTGTGGCTCACACAGGCTGTTGGCTCTGAGTCAGGAACCTGAGTGGTCAGGGGGACCGTTCATGCTCCCCAAGTGGCAGCATCACAATTAGCGACCACCTAAAAGTCTGCCGAGGCTGCGCCACCGCCTTAGTGATCAGTTCTCTCTGTGACTTTCATATAGCGGAGTTTTATAAATTCTGTATTAAAAAGGCTTTATCCCCCTCCTCATATTCTGAAACGCTTTCAGAAATGACATAATTTTACTGGGTCCGAGACAATGAAGAGACCCTGTGGTCCCCCAGCCTTCCCCAGATCCTCTGCTTACCCCCAAGTGAGAGCACGGCCACCACTGCGGGCGCAACGTCTCTTCTATTTTGAGCCAATGCACTAACAAAAAGTCTGTTTGATTCAAACTATCCCTTGCACTCAGCACTTGGCTCTGTACTTACAGCCCCTGTCCACAAAGCTAACAGGCTTTCTATCTGGGGGGACAGGAGCAGGGGGAAGGACAACAGGGTCAAAACCACTCTGGGCAGGCTGGAAAAGCCTCAGTCTGTGCTGCCACGCTTGGTGTAGAGAGGAGGGATTTGGGGACGGAGAAGGTATGTTCACCCCAGACTCCAGACTCGCTTTCAAGTCCATTACAGTCTGTCTGTCGCAGGAAGATGGCAGCAACGCTATGAGGAAACCTCCAGTTACTCCTGGATACCTCAACAGAGAGCCAGCAGCTCCCACACACCAGCACGGCCCCTTGGAAGTGGCTGCACATACCATGCAGGAGAAGGACAGAAGGAACAGAGAGGTACCTACGTTTACAAAGTCGCCTCCTTGGATCATGAAATCTTTTATTACCCTAAAGAAGGAAAACAACACTTAATTCTCCATGGACAGATGCCTCAAGAAGCTTCGTACGAGGGAACAAGGACTGCTGCCTCACAGTGCGACCAGCGTTATCAAGTGCTGTCACTGCCACAGTCTAAACTCGGCACCAAACGTTCACCGCTGGTGGCTGCTGGGTCAGTTGGGACTTGTTGCTGTTCGACCTGGGACAATGATTAGGTGACAGATGCCAGGAACGATCTCTGACCTGTCACACCAGGAACAGGGGATCCCTCCCTGTGCCCCCAACGTGCACCTCTGACAGCACCCCCGAACCCCCCAAAGCTGCTGAAGGACAAGAGTAGCTGTGACCTACAAACGCCTCCCAGAGCGGTATCGCCTCGAGGCTGCTCTCAAACCCACACCTCGCCCACGCTGCTATTGAAGGGCCCGAAGAAAAGCAGGTGAGTTACCTGTGGAAAGTGCTTCCTTTGTAACCTATGGGGACACCGTCTTTCCTGCAAGGAAATAAAAAGGAAAATCACTGCAGCTTACTGGAGACCCTGACACAAACCCCTCCCTGAATTCCTGGAGTCCCAGAGGGCTGCCCCAGACTTTATGAGGTGCCCTGACAGGCAGCCAGGCACTGTCAGAGGCAACAGGAAACCTCGAGCAGGCCCTGCATGCTAACCATCGGGGGTCCCTGCAACATCCATACGGATCTTTAGGGGATCCCTCTGCAAGCTGCAGCATAAGCAGGGATTTGCAGCCAGGGCTTTTGAGAGCAACTGCAGCACGACCCAAGCCATGCCCCAAAGGGAAAGTCTGCCATCTCCGCGACTGACCGAGCCCGGCACATCTTCCCCAGAGCAGATCTCTGCAGCTCTTCCGTTCCGTACCAGGGTAGAAGGAGAAACTTCCCAGCGAGCCGCCTTCCCACGTGCCCAGCCCTGCTTCTCTGAGGAGGCTACTGAAAAGACCACTGGAACCCACTTACCTGAACTCACCGGTACAAAACTGCCTGGAAAACAAAACAAGGGAACGTGAGGCACATCTCACTCTGAGGATGCAGAGGGCTGCGTTCAGCGAACAGGCACTGACTGTTGTGCAGGACTTTCCTTACTGCCCTGGGGATGTCCCCAAAGAAATGGCAAGAGGCAGCAACTCCTCCCCACCGCTATTCCCTTGCGGCTTTCTGCAGCTGAGGAGGTTGGGTATTTAACACCGAGGCTGCAAGAGGAGCAGGTACCGTGTTTCCCAGAGAACAGGCTACATCCACGGATATTCCGTGGCAGTGGGATGTCCCAGTGATGCATCCTCCAGCCAGCGGCAGAGAACGCTGCCAGGACACTGTGGCACGGCCTTTCTGCAATGCACCGAGCGGATCAGCACCTCCACAGCGGGGGCAGAGAGGGGCTGGAGCCCTTCACCTTCCAGCCAGATGGGCTCCCCGGGGAAGCAGGACGCTGCACGGTCACATCTCTCTGGATACGGAGAGAGGAGCAAGGTGGGTGCAGCAGTTCTGGGGGCAGGCAGTCCCTCTGCCACCAGAGACGTTCCTGCGCTGGAAAGCCTTTGCAGCCCGGCTCCAGGCTGAGCTGCAGGACCGCTGGTCACCCCGTACCTGAAGTTCTCCGCTGTTTTGGAGACAATGTCGGCAAACAGCTCGATCTTCATGCGGCCGCCCTCCTGGGGAGATGGTGGCCAGATGAGCCTTCTGGGCCCCACTCACACACGCCACCCTCACCACCTCCCGCCCAGGGGAACTCCACCCAATTCAACCGCCTGCTGCACACCCCAATCCCTGCAAGACCCCTCCTGATGCCGCCCCGCACCTCCACACCCCTCCCCTGCAGCACTGCCACAAGCCCCTTCCCATGCGCCCCTGTCACCCTACCGCCCCCCCGCCCCGCTGCTCCCCGGCCACTCCCTCCCGCTGCGCCCCTCCAGGCGCTTCCAGCCGCACCCCCGCCATGAACCGCTGGACGCCCCCTCCCTGTGCACCCTCTTGGCGCTCCCCCACCCCCAAGTAACCCCTGCAGACCCCTGCCCGGAGCACGGCTGCCGGCCAGCCCCCGCTCCGGGCACCCCCGCGGGCTCCCCTCCCGCTGCTCCCCTGCAGCCCCGCCCCCCGCCCGGGGCACGCCCGCGGGCCCTGCCCGGGGCAGCCGCAGCTCCCGATGCCGCCGGGACCCACCTGCCCGCCGGTGCAGACATCGAAGACGACCACGGGGTTGTGGGCGTCGGCCGTCAGCACCGCCATTGCCGCCGCCTCTCCCGGAAGCGGAAGCGGCGCCGGAAGCGGAAGCGGCGCCGGAAGCGGAAGCGGCGCCGGAAGCGGAAGCGGCGCCGGAAGCGGAAGCGGCGCCGGAAGCGGAAGCGGCGCCGGAAGCGGAAGCGGCGCCGGAAGCGGAAGCGGCGCCGGGCGGCGCGGGGGCGGGTGCCCGTTGGTGCCCTCTGGTGCCCGTTGGTGCCCTCTGGTGCCTGCTGGTGCCCGCTGGCCCCGCGCGCGGCCCCGCGACAGTCCCAGAGGCGCGGGCTGGGGTCCGCTGAACGGGGAACCAGAGCGGCGGTGGACTCCCCGCGGGCGGGTCGAGGCTGACCGGCCCGATCGCCTCTGCCGTGGCCCGACTGGCTGGTGCAGGGGGGAGCAGCGGGCGGGCTCTGCCTCGGCTTCAGCAGCTCTGGACACTGCCCTGGCAGCCCCGCGGGGAGCTCGGGCAGCGGGGGCTGGAGGAGCGGGCACTGAGGGACCTGAAGGACAGGGCTCAGAGGGCTCCGGGCAGCGGCGCAGGGTCCAGGTGCAGGCCTTTTGCTCGTGGTGTTGCCCAGGGGTCAGGAGTGGGTCCGGTCCTGCTCAGCGTCTTCACCGGTGACCTGGAGGAAGGGGCAGAGGGTCCCCTCAGCCAGTTTGCCGAGGACGCGGAGCTGGGAGCAGTGGCTGACCCGCCGTCAGGCTGCGCTGCCGTTCAGCGAGACCTGGACGGGCTGGAGGCAGCGGGGAGAGGAACCGAAGGAGGTTCAACAAGGGCAAGGGCAGGGTCCTGCCCCTGGGGGGAAACAACCCCCTGCACCAGGACTGGTCAGGGGGGACCTGCTGGGAAATAGCTCTGGGGAGAAGGACCTGGCAGTGCTGGTGGACAAGTTCCTCATGAGCCAGCAATGGGCCCTCATGGCCAAGAAGGCCAGTGGTCTCCTGGGGTGAATGAAGAAGACTGTGGCCAGCAGATCAGGGGAGGTTCTCCTGCCCCTCTGCACTGCCCTAGTGAGGCCACGTCTGGAGCCCTGTCTCCAGTGCTGGGCTCCCCAGTTCAAGAGAGACAAGGAGCTACGGGAGAGAGTTCAGTGGAGGCTACAAGGGTGCGGAGGGGCCTGGAGCATCTTTCTGAGCATCTCAGGCTGAGAGACCTGAGGTTGTTTAGCCTGGAGAAGAACAGCCTGAGAGGGAATTTCAGCCTTGATGCTGATCAGTAGCTAAAGGGGGGTCAGGAGGTTGGGGCCAGACTCTGCCCAGTGGTGTCCAGCAACAGGACAAGGGGCAACGGGCACAAACTGAAACCTGGGAAGTTCCACCTGAGCAGGGGGAGAAACTTCTCTGCTGTGAGGGTGAGGGAGCACTGGCCCAGGCTGCCCAGAGCGGTTGTGGAGTCTCCTGCTCTGGAGAGATCCCAAAGCCACCTGGACACCCTCCCTGGCACCCTGCTCTGGGGACCCTGCTCTAGCAGAGGTTTGGATCCCCAGAGGTCCCTGCCAGCCCCACCAGTCCGGGATTCTCAATATAGTAGAGATTTATCTTTTTTTTCCCTTTTTTTGGCATTATTTTCTCTTCTGTCCCAGCGGGATAAAAAACACAATCACTGCCTGCATGGGACAAGTTTGAGGGGGAAGCAATGACCACAAGTCTCAGCACAGAGAAATATTTACCCGCAGTGTCGCAGCAGCTCCAAGAAGCGCCCGCTGAAGTAGCTCTTTCTGCAGCCTGTTGGCCTGACCCTTCTCTTCAGGATTCTTCTCTTTTGGCCTTTTCCCCCCTTACACAAGTGCTTCCCTGTAACCACCCACATCCCGTCCCCCCAAATAAACACTTCACCCTTTCCCTGCCAGTCCCGATTTTGGTGGCTGTTTGGTATAAGACAAGCACAAGGGTTTGTAAAGCCGGGCGTAGGTTTTGGGAAGGCTTGGGGTCCTTTTCCCTCGCTCCATTTCTGTTTGGTTGACACAACTGTACAACCTGCAGCACCAGGTTGCGTGGGTGTGTCAATCTGTTTGAAGGTCGGGAGGCTCTACAGAGGGACCTGGACAGGCTGGATCCATGGGCTGAGGCCAATTGTATGAGGTTCAACAAGACCAAGTGCCGGGTTCTGCCCTTGGGCCACACCAACCCCCTGCAGCGTAACGGGCTCGGGGAGGAGTGGCTGGAAACTGCCCAGCAGAAAAGGACCTGGGGGTGCTGGTCGACAGCCAATTGGACATGAGCCAGCAGCGTGCCCAGGTGGCCAAGAAGGCCAACGGCATCCTGGCTTGTACCAGCACTGCTTGTGCCAGCAGGAGCAGGGCAGTGATTGTCCCCCTGTACTGGGCACTGGTGAGGCCACACCTTGAGTGCTGTGTCCAGCTTTGGGCCCCTCACTGCAAGAAGGACATTGAGGTGCTGGAGTGTGTCCAGAGAAGGGCAACGAAGGTGGTGCAGGGTCTGGAGAACAAGTCTTAATAGGAGCAGCTGAGGGACCTGGCGGAGGGGGTTTGAGACTGGAGAAAAGGAGGCTCAGGACAGACCTTCTGGCTCTCGACAACTCCCTGGCAGGAGGTTGGAGCGAGGTGGGTGTCGGTCTCTTCTCCCCAAGAACAAGCGACAGGACGAGAGGAAATGGCCTCGAGTTGCACCAGGGGAGGTTCAGGTTGGATATTAGGAAGAATTACTTTACGGAGAGGGTTGTGAAGCCTTGGAACAGGCTGCCCAAGGAGGTTGGTGAGTCCCCATCCCTGGAGGGGTTTCCCAGCCGTGTGGAGGTGGTGCTGAGGGACAGGGGTCAGTGGGGACCTGGCAGTTCAGGGTGTGTGGTTGGGCTCAATGATCTTAAAAGTCTCTTCAAAGCAGATGATTCCGTGATTCTGTGTGATTCTGTGAGCGTGCGTGGAGAGGGATGAGGGGGTCTGAGGGCAAAGGGGCCTCAGAGGGGATAAGAGCAGTCCCCAATGGGAAGAGGGCTGCTGTCTTCTCCCAAGGGAGGAACAGAGGCTCTTTGAGGAGCAGGAAGAGGATCTGAACACACAGCAGTTGAGGTTTATTCCAAACCTACTTGGCTCCAACTGCAATTCCAAACAAAGTTTATTTCCAATCGGTGGCTCTTTTGACCCTGTGCTGAAATCCAGCATTGAAGATACTTGCTTGGCATTTGTCTTCTTGCCCTCCACTCAGGCTCCTCTTCATACCCAACGCAAAACAATTCCCAGTAACTTTTTCCTAAGGCACGTGGTCCCCTGCATCTAGAGGTGGGCTCCTGAGCAAGGACTATTGACACATAAATTATCTGGGAGGGTTTTTAATTCCAACTTGACACTTCTTCGCCTGGCAATTCTCCTTCTCTTGTTTATCTGTCAAGAGAGGCACCGTGCTCCTGTCTGCTCAGGCGAAGTTCAGCATTGCTTTGCCACGACTCTTTGGGTCTCTCTGTGGAGAGGGCAGTGGGTGGATGGGGAGAGCTCCCCAAAATGCCTTCAGTGACGTGGGCTGCGGTCACGTGGAGAAGAGAAGTCTCTGGGATACTTTACTGCAGCCTTGAAATACTTAAAAGGGCCTGTCAGAAAGCTGGGGAGGGGCTGTTCAGCAGGGGCTGTTGGGACAGGACAAGGGGTGATGGGTTCAACTGGGAGAGGGAGATTCAGACCAGAGAGAAGGGAGAAATTTTGTTGCACTGAAGGTGGTGAGACCCTGGCCCAGGGTGCTCGGAGAGTTGGGAGAAGCCCCAACCCTGGCAATGTCCCAGGTGAAGTTGGACCTTGGGGCTCTGAGCAACCTGCTCTGGTTGCAGATGTCCCTGCTCAGTGCAGGGGGTTGGACTGGAGGAGCTTTGAAGGTCCTTTCCAGCCCAAAGCATTCTATGATTTTATGATGCTCCACAGCCTTGGGGTGCACAGCAAGACACATCCAGGGGCTTGTGGGTGCACCAGAAGGAATACCGAGTGGTCCAGTCTGTCCCAAGTGGCACATTGTGGTGACCAGGAGGCCCCTGAAGGTACACGGTGGAGGTCAGGGCACCCTGAGAGCCCCAAGAAGCACACCAGGGGGTTCAGGACGCCCCAGAAAGGGGGTGTATCTTCAAACACATCAACAGGCAGAGAGGGGGATGAAAGAGAGGGAGGCCAGCCTAGAGTCAACGTTTCTTTCTTCTAGAGTTTAGAGCGAATAATCACAATGCTTTGGCCTTGTCAGCAGACGATAAGCGAGCCTCGAGAAGTCTGACTTTGTCCTGGTCCTTCGCACAGTGTGTTCCTGAGTGATGTCCCGACTCTGGGCCTGTGTGATCCAGGAGAGCTCACAGGCTCTGGCTTTAGGATCACGGTCTAGAGGCGGAGATAATTTCCTTTCATCAGATATTTTTTTCGCTCTGGCCCACCTCGGATGTCGAAACGTGCTGGTATTCTCTGCCAGTTGAGCAGATCCAGAGCTCGTTGTCTTCTGAAGCTTGGGCTCTCTGCCCTGTAGGTCCTGACCCAAGAACAGCTGTACTGGGTTATCACCCACTGGTACAGCTGTTCCAGGCTGTCAGGAGTGACCAGCCCCCGGGTGACGGGGCGAGCAGCACAAGGCTGGTAAAGCCGGGCCCAGCGCTCCGAGGAGACACCTTCATGTTGGGGTTCACCGTCTGTCACGATTTGAGCCTGACTTACCCTGGGCTGGCCCATGGCCTAGGAGAAAGGAGCAGGGCGAATCACGTCAGGTCTCAAGGGGGCTTCGAGTGACACGGGGACCGTCCCACCACAGCAAGAGGCTGTTCCTCAGTTACGGGAGAGTTACACTGTGTGGTCTTCAGTGTTCTGAGTGGAAGTTCTGTTTTCTCCTCTGGGCTTACCTGCCTCTGCCTCTGCTTTGTCCTCTTTCCCCTCATTTTTTCTGCTGTTTGGATCGTGAGCAGAGCAGTGAAGGAGCTTTATCCCGTCTGGGTTAGACCTTAGTTACTAGGATGGTGGTACAGGCACAAACTAATTTGAAAGCACCGTCATACTGTGTTTGTACTTCCAAAGTGAGATACCAGTGGAGGCAGCAAGTGGAAAGTCTTAAATACCACAGAATCACAGAACCGTTGGCGTTGGAAAAGACCTTTCAGCTCCTCGAGCCCACCCGTTCCCCCAGCACTGCTAGGTCCCCACTGACCCCTGTCCCTCAGCACCACCTCCACACGGCTGGGAAACCCCTCCAGGGGTGGGGACTCCACCACTGCCCTGGGCAGCCTGGGACACGCCTGGACAACCCCAATGGGACAGAAATGGCTCCTCAGGGCCAACCTCAACCTCCCCCGGGGCAACTTGAGGCCGGTTCCTCTGGTCGTGTCGCTTGTTCCTGGGGAGAAGAGACCGACCCCCACCTCACTCCAACCTCCTGCCAGGGAGTTGTCGAGAGCCAGAAGGTCTCCCCTGAGCCTCCTTTTCTCCAGGCTGAACCCCCCCAGGTCCTTCAGCCGCTCCTCTGAAAATGTGTGGCATGTACTTGCTGTGAGGAAGCATCCAGGAGAGCGGAGGCCAAGCAGCCCAAGGGACAGTCCCTGGCAGAGAGTGTCATGGGCAGCCCAGAAAGTGGGGGGAGCTGGCCAGAGTGTGGCGGGTGGCTGCTGGGCCACGGGTCAGCGGCTGCTGAGCAATGGCCTTGTGCCTCACTTGTCTCTTCCGGGGTTTCCCTCCCGTCTCTCTCTGTTCTTCTCCTCTTCATCACCACGACTCTTCTCGTGTTTTGTTCCTATTGTTGTTGTTCTGATCTTGGTGCTGGTTTTGGGTGGGTCAGAGTGAATTTTCCTGGTGTTCTGTGTTACGGGGCTGCGGTTTGGATTTGTGCTGGAAATGGCGGTGATGGCCCCGGTGTGTTTCCGTTGTGGCTGAGCAGTGCTCACACAGCGTTGAGGCCTTTTGTGCTCCTCAGCCCGGCCCAGCCCGGCCCAGCCCAGCAGCGAGTGGGCTGGAGGTGCCCAAGCAGCTGGGAGGGGACACGGTTGGGACAGTCGAGCCCGGCTGACCAAGGGGATCTTGCGTATCGACTGACATCATGCTCAGTACGTAAATGGTACTTATTTTGCTCTGAAACAGTCCCTATGTGAGCCATGAGGTTGGCTTTGTCTCCAATCTCCTCCCCATGGCGCTGGGAGCGACCCAGAGCACCGCAGCTTCTTGGCCGATGGCGGTGACATGGTGCTGCCCACAAGGGATGCTTTCCATTTTGCCGGCTTGGAGTGTCTGGGGGCAGCCGGCTGGCCACTGGGGCTGGCAGGGAGGCCCGTGCCACAGGGTGGGGGCAGTCCAGGGGCAGCCCAGTGCAGCCTCTAGACAAAGGGAGAGAGAAGTTGAGGGAGGAGAGAATCGAGGAGCCGATGCCCTAGAGCGATGCTGCCCGTCCCGTCCCTCCCCAGGCCCCCGCAGGAACCCCTGGCTCAGCAAGGTCCCTCCTGCAGACCGTTGTCCCTTGCGCCTGCCCATTGGCAGCATGTTGCTCCCTCCCCGCGAAGCTGCAGCCCCTGGCCTGGCAGAGCAGAGCGTGGGGCAGCGGCTGCCAGCTGCCAGGAGCGCTGGCGCAGAGCAGCCATCAGGACTCACCCGGCCCATCAGCGGTGATGCCAGGGGCCTGCTGGTCACCGTCTTGCTGAGCTGCTGGGAGGTGCTCCTGGGAGGTGCTGCCGGTGCGGCCAGGCAGTGTGGAGGCAGCTTTGTCAGTGGGTCCCCCCGAGCTCTTTGGGGTGCTGGCGGTTCTGGGGAAGGCAGAGAAGCGCCCGTGTCAGCTGCTGGGGTTTGGGATGCACATGAGGAGCAGGAGCCAGAAGCTCCCAGGAGACAAGGTGCTCTTGATGTTCAGCAAAAGCGTGACCAGGGGAGAGGTGCAGCCCCACCTGGATGGGCCCCAGCACGTGCTGGCAGCCCTGTGGCAAAGGCGGAGAGCAGGGGCAGAGGGGCCGGGGGGCAGCGGGCGCTCTCACCTGCGGTAGAACAGCACGTAGGCCTGCTGCTTGAGCACGGCTTTGATGTCGCTGGAGCAGACGTGGTGGTCGTTCATGCGGTACCACTGCCTGTCACTGGCCTGCGGAAGGAGAGCAGTGCAGGGATCCAGGAGCAGCCGCCAGCCGCGAGCAGGGGGCAAGGCGGTGCCCTGGGCTCACCTTGACGTAGCAGTAGTAGTGCCCGGCTCTGCAGCTGTCCCCCGCGTGCACCAGCACGGCATAGAGCCGGTAGAGGACAGGGTCCCCCTTTCTGTGAGACATGTACGGGCGCATGTCCAAGAAGTCGGGGTAGGTGACGTGCTGTGGACAGAGGGTGTCTCAGGAGCCGGCGCAGCAGTCAGCTCTTGTGCTCCTGCCAGAGCAGCTCAGCTCTCCTACGAGTGCCGTTGCTGGAGAGCGGGGGACGCGCTCTGCCCAGGCCGAGGTCACGGTGCGGAAGGTGCCAGCATGAGCCAAGCTCCCACGGCACTGCACGGCTGGGGCAGGGCTGCAGGGCTGCGGTGGAGCTGGCGCTGCCCACAGGCCCACGTCCCACCCTGCTCTGGGCAGCAGGGCCCGGGGCCAGGAGACAGCCGCAGCTCGCCTTGGTGAGCACCCACCTTTGTGATTTTGGCTGCACCAAAGTGGGCAAAGCGCTTCAGGGAGAGCGTGAGGACGTTGGACGCTCGGTGGATGGTGAGGCCTTTGCTGGCCGACACTTTCTTCTTGCATCTGCACAGGATGAGCGGGGGCTGTTGCAGCTGTTCCAGCCAGCGCCGCGATGATGGCCAGCCCTGGCCAAGCGGCCAGCACCACGTCAATGACCCTGCTGGCAGCAGGCACTGCTGTGGGGCAGCTGCTCACGGCCATGTCTGCTGGCCCAGGTCCTCCCCGCAAGAGGAGGGAGCTGCGGAGCGGCCGGCTTCCTGGGAGCCTCCCATGGCCACGCACCTCCCGCTTTAGGCGTGGAGCATCTGGAGAACCCTCCCGCCTTGCGGCAGGCTTTCCACCCGCTGCCCCCCAGCACAGCCCGTGCCCCTGCCCGCCCGCAGCGCCAGCACTCACTGGTCACACGTGTAGGCGTTCTCCCCGCCCAGCAGCTCTGGCTGCACAAAGAGCTCCAGCGCCTGCTTTAGGCTCGAGGCTTGCTGCAAGGACAGAGCAGAGGTCAGGGCACGAGCGGCCGGTCCAGGCGACAGCCCGGCTCCCTGCCGAGGCGCTGGCCCCAGGGGATCGGCAGGGCCTGAATACGGGGCCACAGGCCCCCCTCCCGAGCCATGAGCCCGCCAGCAGCCAGGCACTGGCCAGCACGCCGCCAGGGACAGCTGCGCTGAGCCCAAGCCCACGGAGCCTGCAGGCAGGAGCCATGGCTCACACTCAGGTGACAGCCACTGCTCTGCCCGACAGAGGAGGCAGCGCAGCAACGGCAGCTGCTTCCCTCTCCCTGCACCGTGCCTCGACAGCGGCCCGGTCAGGAGCCTCGAGAGCAGCGAGGCAGGAACCACGCCCCGCCAGAGCAGAGCTCCCCTGCAGCCCCAGCCCTGCTGCCGTACTCCGATCTCCAGCGACAGGTCCAGGAACGGGTCGTAGGTGTCCGAGGCATTGTGGCATGCCGAGCATTTCACTGCCAAAGAAAGAGCCATGAGCACAGCCTGGCAGCACCCCCGCAGCCGCCAGCACCCCGGCGCAGCGCAGGCAGCTGCAGCATCGCCCCGCTCGGGGTTTGGGCGCTGGGCTGTGAGCAGCAGGACTGAGAGTCCATCCAGGAGGAAGGCTGCCGCACTCACCACGGGACCGCAGGGAACCGCCAAAGATCCGGTGAATCAGCGTGGTGGCCTGGGTCTGGGGGTCCAACCTAGAGAGAGCAGCAGCGCATCTCAGAGCACCCCTCGCAAAAGCCACCCCCTTGGGCCACCCTCGTGTCCCCGGGACAGCTGCTGTGCGCACTCTGGCCCAGGGGCAGGCTGCAGAGCTCCAGGAGCAGAGGGAAGCTGCAGCCCCAGAGCCGGTGTGTTGTGGCATGCCGGAGCAGTGGGCTGCGGTGCCAACTTCCTCTGGAAGGAGCAGCAAGGGCTGTCCGGAGCTCAGAGCTGGGCACTGCAGACAGAGGCGATGCAGCTCCCCGGGCCGGGGGTCTCAGGGAAAGGAGCTCCCCAGAGCCTCGGAGCTGGGGCTGCGCTCGCCAGCACGGCTGTATTCCTCGGGAACTGGGAGAGGATGTGAAGGCAAAGCAGCCTGAGGCTTTGGGGACAGGAGCAGAGGCACGCTGGGGCGGGAGAGTCAGGAGAAGGGAGAAGGCAGACAAGAGCCCCGAGCTGTGTCGCGGAGGAGCAGAGAGTTGGCCTCCCATACGTGGAGCAGCCGTTCAAGCAGGCCTTCTGCATGGCGTCCACGGTGTACCGCAGGAACTCGTGTGCATCCTCCTGCCTCCCGAAGCAGATGTGCGGGGCGATCTCTGCAGGAGAGGGAGGAATCAGGCCCAGCACATGCTGCAGCAGACACAGGCTGCCCCCTTCCCTCCCCCCTTCCCTGCCTCCCTCCCTCCCTCCCTCGGTTCAAGGACTCCTTGGTTTGAGCCCCCTCAACCCCAAGCAGAGGTCAGGCTCACGGCGGCCTTGGGGGAAGCCTCAGGCAGCCCGTGAAGCCAGCAGCGGCAAGCAGGCTCCGTGAGTCCTCTGCAGAGAGCCGTCTGCCAAGAGCTGCCCCATCTCCAAGGTTTGCTCCTGATCAGTCAGCGCTCTCCTGCGCAGCTGCCGGAGGGGAGGGGGTGGGGAGGAGCGGGGAGGGGAAGGCAGCCATCCTTACCCTGGAGGTCTTGGATGATGGACACAGGCTTTATGGCCTTGCCGCTGTTGGCAAAAGCCTGTCTCGTGTGCTTCTCCATGATGCACATCATGCAAAAGCCGCCTTGGTCACCTGGAGCAGGAGGGAAGACAGGACGCTGGTGACAAACCCTGGAGGGGTGGAGGCGGTGCAGGAGCTGGGGGATCTCTGGTCCAACAGAGCTCAGCCACGCTGCCTTTGCCCCATGAGCTCTGTGCCCCAGGACAGCTCTGGGGCATCCCGGGTACACAGGGAGCAGCACATGCCACCCCGGCTGGTGCAGCCCCTGTCCCAGCAGCAGCCACTGCAACGCCCCTCTCCCCCGGACGAGACAGCGTCCACGGGGATGGAAACCAGGTCACAGGTACTCTCTGGAGGAGCCACAGGGTGGTCGTGACGGGCAGATAGCACCGAGCCCTGCAGACGGGGCTGCGAGGCCTGCGTGCTCCCTCTGGTCCCAGCTCGGGGCAGAGCCCACCGGGCTCCCTTTCAAAGCCCCCTCGAAAGAGCCCTCGCTGCCTGGGCTCAGCCTCTGCCCTGCCCTGGTGCAGTGCGCGCCCAGCCAGGTCTCCCCACTCACACGTGCGGCCGTGCTTCCTGGAGAGCAGGTAGTTGGCGAGCGGCGGCGTGTAGGTCAGGCACTGCAGGGTGGAGTTGAGGAAGCACGTGTTCCCCAGGTTGAGCAGCCCGGCACCGATCGGGTAGAGCCGCTGCCAGCGCATCGAGAGGTGCTTCACGGGGAAAAGCTCCTTCGGGGGCATGGGGACCCCGTGCCGCTGTGCGCGCGGGTCCCGGTGGTTGCCTGCGGGGCGAAGGGTGGTGAGCGGTGGGGAGCACGGGGAGGGCCCCCCTAGCCTGCTTGCCGGGGAGCTCCTCATCGGGGCCGCGGTGGCTGAGCGCAGCCTCGGCGCAGGGGTTGAGCATCGTAGACTTGCCTGGCAGCTGCTCCAGCTGGCAGGAGGAGCTGCAGCTGCTGGGGTCCAAGTGCACCTTGTGCAGTAGCGCCTTCTTGGCCGGGGTGGCCATGAGCTCGCCGTCCTCGCCCACGTCCCACCGGCAGGCCTTCGCTGCCCACTTCAGCTCCCTCATGGACATGGCAGAGGATGATGGCCCCGGCTGTGGGGCACGGTCGGCCAGCTGAGGGCAGGCCCCAGCACCGCCTCTCCCCTCCTGTCCCGTCCCGTCCCGTCCCATCCTGTCCCGTCCCGTCCCACCCAGGCGCCCTCCCCGTCGGGTTCTTGGCCACAGTGCGTGTGTCGTCACCTTGGAGAGGAGATCGGGGCTCCCGCCGCACCCGTGCGTTGCAGGGTGGGGACAGCACTGCTGCCACCCTCCCTCCATGTGCTGCGGACGTGACACGCTCGCTGGCCTCGCCTCGGCTTGCCCCAGCGCAGTGGCCGCACTTGTGCCCTGCGCGTGCATCTGGCTGCGTGTCCCGAGGCAGACTGAGGGCAGAGCTGCCCCCGGGGCCTGTGGGAGCGTGTTGGGGTCTGTGAGGTCACAGTATGCTGCCGGGCACCGCCCCGCTGCAGCCCCTGGCCACAGCCCCCTTAGACAGGGGGTCGGCGCTGCCCGCAGGGTTCTGGAAGCGGCCATGCAGCAGCTCCTCCCCTCACGCCCCGTGGGTTCCCCTGCGTCCCTGGGGGCCACTGGCCCGGGGAAGGCAGCAGGAGCGCGGCGGCCCCACGGCTCTGCGTGACCAGCCCGTGGGGATCGCTCTTGTCCTGGGCTGAGGAGGGGCGTCGGGGCCTGTGGGAGGCTGGGGAGGCACCGACGGAGCCAATGTGCTTGTTCTGTTGCGTGAAAGTTCCCAGGCCTGGTGTGGGTCTGGTCAGCAGGAGGGCTGGAACACGGCCCTGCTGCAGGGTGAGGATGAGGGAGGTTCCCGTCCGGCCCCCTGCCCCCAAAGTGTGCAGGATACAGAGCTGCTCCCCGCGGGGTCTGCCCTTGAGGCTGCTCGGGGTGAGGAACCGTCAGGAGAGGCAAGAGAGAACCCACTTCTTTCAACACAGCTCTGCCAGACTCTAAACGCATGATTAAACCATTGGAAAATCAAGATCTTGAGCGATTCTGGACTGTACGAGCTCCTCTGGCCCGCAGGGCACCCTGCTGCCCTGGGCAAGAAATGGCTCCTCAGGGCCAACCTCAGCTTCCCCTGGGGCAACTTGAGGCCGGTTCCTCTGGTCGTGTCGCTTGTTCCTGGGGAGAAGAGACCGACCCCCACCTCGCTCCAACCTCCTGCCAGTGTTCTGTTCCACAGGAGGTTCCAGCTCCCATTTCCCCGTCCTAGGGCAGGTTTTGGAGTCTCCTGATTTTTTGGGTCCCTCCCCTGCGTTTCAGGTCCCCCCATAGTTTCAGGTTGTTCCCCCCCCGCCATCTCCCTCCCCACTCCCGGGGCAGCTTGGGGGACCCTGATTGGCTCCAGGACCCCAAAATGCCCCCGAGGACCCCCAAACACCTCTGCAGTTCCCCAGGGCCGTGTCCTGTCCTCAGGTTTCATTCCCCTCTCTGTTCCCCACCCTGTCAGGACAATTCTGACCATCGTCAGCGTTAGGGATCGTTCTGTTCCTGTCAGGTTGGGGCTCAGGGCAATGGTTAAACTGGGCTGAGCTCGACCCACCAATTTCACCTTTTTTTTTTTCCGATTCTCCTCCCCATTGCCCTGGGAGGGGTTGTGGCAGTGCAAACCCCCTTCCTGCCTGCACAGAGCTTGCACAACAGCCAGGGCCCTGCAGAAGCACCGACAGACATCAGGTGCTCCCCTCCAGGGCTATCTGGTGCCTCCAGTCCAGACGCCATGAGCTGCCTCCTGGCTGTGTGGACTGACCGTGCCCACAGCTCACATGGACCAGGGGATAAATGGAGCCCTGCCGCAGAACCCTTTGGACCTGGTTCTCCTCGGAGCAGCAGGCAGTGCCGTCGGGGCCTCGCCCCTTGGATCGGGACGCCAGTCGAGAAGCCTTCCCGGGAATCCCCTTGGATTAGGACACTGTCCAGGCGTATCTCCCTGGGATGGAGTGACCCTCACCCAGCGTTGGTGAGTGACCCTCTTGGTATCTCTAACTGGGAGATTCCCCCTGACATGGGTGAGGTGTCACACTGTGGTTCATCTTCCGTAGAGCGCGTTCTTTAGTGCTCAGCGATCTGTTGGGCAGGAATAGGTTCCCAGCTGACACCCGACCCTGTCATTGATTCTGGTCAGTCGCAGTGCCGGGCAAAATTTCATTGCACTAAATCCACGTTTTTCGGAGAGCTGCTGCTGTCTGGTTTGTGGGTGCCTCCGCGACATGTCCCACAGCAGGGCAGGGCGGGGGCTGGGACCCTTTCCTCTTCCCTTAAGCCAGGGCCCAGCTGAGCACAACGGCTGTAAGCGGGCAGCCCGAGGTGGCAGAGGACAAGGGACATGACGTGGGGAGCAGGCTGGCTGGCAGCTCTCCTCAGATCTGAGGAGGAAACAGAGAAAGCCACAGCTTGGGGGACACGAGCACGAAGCGGCAGGAAGGCGGTTTCCTTATCAACTCTTTTGCTGCACATCAAACGTGAGGGAGTGTCTCTGGTAGAGGAAGGTTGATTTCATTTCTCAACAATTAAATGCAGATGTTGCCTTTCTTGTCCTGGCTGTAATGCAGCAGGAATGTGTGGTGAGCAGCAGAATAAATGCCGGCACAATCCCCTTCGTTGGAAGCACCAGGAGATACAGCTCCAGCGAATCAGGGAGAGCGGACTGAGCTACGTGTCTCCTCTTGGAGGCAGCTCTCAGTGTCAGGGACATCTCAGATGTCTGTGAGTACCTTCATTCATTGTATTACCTCCAGCACAGCTCAGGTGGAATTAATCCTGGCACGTGTCTGCTGCTGTAGAACAGGGGAAGAGAAGAGGGTTTTCAACAGAACCTCATGACTTGGAACAATCTCAGCAGTCATGGGCTGCAGCACGGCCTGGGAGCACGGCTGTAAACAAGGGCTTATCAAACTCCTAAGGTTAACCAAAAACATTCCCTTGGGTCTGAAATTTGGCAGACACAACCTGTGTCTAGGAACAATTCTATTTTTAACTAACACTGCCTTTTTAAGGATGCAGCACTGATGCCATAATGCTTCTCTAATGCTTTTTAAATCTATCTCTTTCAGGAAACTTCCATCTACTTGTGGAAACTTAGGTTAGACAACGAAGAACAATCCACCAAACTAAGGCCAGGGACGATAAGAGAGACTTCAGATAAACATAATCTATTTCCCTGGGATGGAATTAGAGAACACCATGAAACCCAACTGCATGAAAAACAATCTTCTGAAGCTGTTATCAACTTCTGCCACAGTAAGTCCTCCAGTTTTTATCTACCCATTGTGGACTGCCAGACCAGTCAGCCTGACCTCTGTGCCTGGGAAAATTGTGGAACTGATCCTCCTAGAAGCTCTGCTAAGGCACATGGTGGGCAGGTACGTGATCTGAGACAGCCAGCATGGCTTCCCCAAGGGCAAGTCCTGCCCGACCAACCTAGTGACCTTCTGTGATGTAGTAACCACATCAGTGGGCAAGGGAGGAGCTGTGGGTGTCAGTCTATCTGCGCTTCTGTAAGGCCTTTGACACGGTACCCCCAACATTGTTCTCACTAAATTGGACAGAGATGGATTTGATGGGTGAACTGTTTGGTGGATAAGGAATTGCCTGGAAGGTTGTATCCAGGGGCTGGTGGTCAATGGCTTAATGTCCAGATGGAGATCAGTGATGAATGCTGTTCCTCAGGGGTCGATGCTGGACCCTCAGCACGTTTGCAGATGACACCAGCCTGAGTGGTGCAGGCGACATGCCTGAGGGATGGGATCCATTCAAAGGGACCTGGGCCTGTGTGAACCTCATGAGGTTCAACAAGGCCAAGGGCAGGGTCCTGCACCTGGATAGGGGCAACTCCTGGTATCCACACAGGCTGGGGGGTGAGGAGATGGAGAGCAGTGCAGAAGGACTTGGGGGTGCTGGTGGGTGAAAAGTGTTAAAGAATTTTACCAGTCTGTGGGTAACTCTAGGTTTGACTTATTCAACAACTCAGAGTTGGGCCATCACCTTAGTGAGCGGAAAAGTACACAGCGCACATCTTCAGTATCTATAGTTTCCTTCTAACATCGTGTCACTAGGTAAAGTCCTTGGTGTTTTTCCACAGATTCTTAGTTCTTCATTGGTAAAAAGTCCATTCAATTCCTTTGTCTCAGCAAATTCTCATTTTCTTCTTTAAAGTTCACTTTGGTTGTCTCGGTCCTTGGTCACTTGGGTCACAGAATGAGAATCACCTTTAAAATTCTAAGAAAAACTTAAGTTGTCCTATTATATTCTATGTCTATACATTGTCTACTTCAAACAGATAACCTTTGAAAGTTGTCTATTCTAAGTTAATCAATGATCTAACCTTGAGTAGCCAATTTTCTGTTGATTCGGGTTGACTGGAGTTTAGGCCAGCCTTGGTAAGGACTGTGCAAGGACAAATGAGCAGCTTTGTTTCGTATAGACCTGTATCAATAACTAAAACAATATTCTATTCTCTAATGTCACAATAGTAAAAGTTTTTAAGCTTAAGGTTAATTCTTTTACAATTCCCCAACACTGGACACCTCCCCAGCAAGTCTGCAGCGTCTGTTTCCCTGAGAGCAAATCCCTGCACCCACGGGAGCACAAACCTGCTCCCAGCCCACGCGCATGTGCCCCAGCAGCTTCACACCAAGACAAAGTCTCTCTCTCTCCCAGCTCATGACAGGGCCAGCCAGCAGTTCCGGCTCCCTCAGGAACTGCTGACACAGCCACATCCTGCCCTCCCTCTGGACACCACCACCCCACTCCAGAGAGCAGAGGATTGATGTCCAAGTCCCGCTGAGAGCCCTTTCTCCAGGAACTGCTCTGCTCACAGAAGCAGGAAACCACAAATGGAGACCGCAGCTACACGGATCGGCCCCCCCAGAACGGGAATAGAAGGGCCTCGGATGAGAGTGACACCGTTAACGTTTCAAAATTAACCCCAAAACCTGGGACATGGCTGTAGCAGCACAGTTCAGCGGCATCAGCGACAAAGACAGACAGATGCACAGTTTTAGGGCCTCCCGTCTCACCAGCTGACACCCGCTCATGTCCAAAAGGGACAGGACGCTTCCATGTGCAGGAGCGGCGTACCTCCAGCTGGGGAGCTGCCAGGGTTTGTCAGCCAGTGACAAGCCAATGCCTGGTTTTTCACAAAACTGCTGGGTGACACTACCTCCCTCCCAGGGCTCGCTGCTCCAGCCACTCAGGGCCCAGTTTGTCAGTGGCCTCCAGTGGGGAGCACGTGCAGGAGAGGACGGATGAGGACACCGCACAGTTACACAGGGAGAAAGATCGAGCCTTCTCCCTCCAGAGGGAAGCCAAACGGTTCACCCATCCTGCAGTGCACACACTCCACACACACTGATGGGCAGCAGCTCTCACACAGCAGTGCCTCGTCCCCAAGTCAGAGGGCTCCTCTCCAGAGAGAGTGTGTTACAAGCGCAGCAAGTATTTCCCCTCCTTCTCCCTCCTAAGGGCAGGGACAGACATCCCCGTGCTCCCCTTGTCACCTCCTCCCGTCCCAAGCACGCAGTCCCCTGGGATCCAAGGCCTGCCCCGCTGTAGCCCAGCGGCGACATCACAGCTCAGAGCCCTGAGGAAATCGTTTCCGCTTCAGGACAGAGCTGCGAGAAGTCCCACGCAGAGGTGTGTGAGACAAGGACAGTGTCATTCCAGACAGAGGTGGGTTTGTTGAGGAGGGCACGGATCACAGCTCAAGGGTCCATCAGGACAGACACCACCACGGAAAGATCGCCAAGGGGGAAACAGAGTCAGCAGATGGCAACACAGCTGCACCCTGGGGCCAACCCCTCCCACCCCAACTGCGTGGCAGCACACTGAGGGTGAGCCCGGCAGCTATTTCTAGACTCGCTCCTTCTGTGTGCTCACCAGATTCCGCCACTGGACATACCCTGTCTGCAGAAGTGAACACAGAAAAGAACCACGGACAGACCTGCACAGGAACGGGGACAGGACGCCCCCGGCAGGAGGCAGGAGTTGGGGCTGTCTCTGCCACAGCTCAGCTCCAGCTCGCAGCCTTGCTCTGCCCCCACAACACATCACCTCAGGGCAGCAGCCACCAGGCACAGAAGGTCTCGCAGCAGCATGTTACTGCTCCACCTGCAGCTCTGCGTCCCACCCACGATGCAGCAGCACTGCCCATGCCTGCGCTTCAGCTGACAGACCTGCGGGCAGGACAGGAACAGCACTGGTGTTTGGATGCTGGACGGGGAATCGCAGCAGCAGATGATGGACATTCCGATCGGAGCGGGAGCCATGGCAGGTGTTTTTCCTCAGGCTGGAACAACAGGTTCCCATCACAGCGTTTGCTGCAGGAACAAGTGAGAGTCAGTCAAGCAAACAACCTCCCACCCAGCACCAAGTACGTTCTTTTGGGGACGGGTTCTCCAACAGCTCATGTTTACTCTCCCTCCAACCAGACCCTACAGACTCCAGTCCAGCAGGTCACATTTTAAGCCATCCCACTGATCGGTGACAAAGGCTGGACTGTTCTACACGCACTGTTGAAGCGGGGGGATCTTTGTGTTACCAGCTAATGATTAATAGACGTATAGGTCTGGTATAACATAGGTAACAATGGTACTTGTAGGGAAGGCAGAATTTATCTCTGAGAGAGAACCAGAAAAAACCCAACCAAACAAACGAAAAACCTCACTCAAACTGGTTACGAAGTAAAGACCACTAGCGGCCCCTGAAGACCACCTCTGGACTGCAGCACGCATGCGAACAGGGGCGGTAACTGATGCTAACGATTTCTCGGGAGATGTATGCAGATGTGTCGGAGATCACATGAACATGTATTTGTAGAATGTCTATAATTAGTGTGCGCTTTTGTTTCGGCACGGCACGTCTGGAGAAGCATTCCCCATGTGCGTGCAGCGCTGCTAATAAAGAACACCGCTGAGCAGTGTGAGACAGAGAATGTTGCTCTTGCATGATAAGAACCTAATAAGATAAACAGGAGGTTGCCTTGTAGGGTGGGAGTGTGGAACAAAGGATGTTGTTCGTATATGATAAGAACCTGTTGTCAGCCCAGGTTGCTCGAGATAGAGAGGGGATTTTTCGAAGCCGTACTGCGCTTGCTTAATAGGGTATTGGATATTAACTTCTCCTCCCAGGGGAGGCATAAGTTCGCGTTAATGAGACATGCGATGTATGAACTGGTATGTACTACAACATGTAGAAGGCGTGTCGGGTTAGCCTGTAAACTTTGGAGTACCCGGCCAATGGGGAAACAGAGGAGGGATTTCACGGCCGGGAATAGGGTATAAAAATTCATGTATTTTTCTGACCAGGTGTGCCTACTTGTTAGACACCCGGTCTTGCAAGAACGTAATAAAATTAGGTGCTTCACTGTGAAGTCTGGCCTAACCCTCTTGTCGCGAGGTTTTTTTTTAGCTCGTTTCTCACAGTTGGGGGCTCGTCCGGGATCCTACGTCGTCATCCTGGGAATCTCTGCCGGCGAAGGACGAGGAGACGCGTCCCGTTGATTTCAATGGTCTCGTGGATCGTCGACGGAGGTTTTGCAGGGGACCGACTGGTATCCTGAGACCAATTTTCAAGGCAGATCCAGTGAACCACAGGGGGATAAAAAAAAAAGTAGGCACAATCGCGACAACCAGGCAACTCGTGCACGGACCAAGGTAAGAAAATTGACTGTTTAAACTATTACCTTGGTGGTTGGGACATTCTGAGAGACTTTTTGTGTGTGTGTGAGTGAGACGTACCGTTGGTACGAAGTGAGTGCGGAGTCCGGATCCGCGGTTCTGTTATTCCGCGAGGAAAACAGCCGGAGAAGGACGAAGTGAAAGACGGAGTGACCAGAAGAAGTCTCAGGGAAATCAGAATGGGGAATAGAAATAGTAGGCCTAATAAGCAGGACGAGAAGAAAGTCCTGGGAACATCCCTCAGACAGTCCTTTGGGGAGGATGTTGGAGCGTTGGGAAAACGCACCTTGTACAAGGGATAAGGATAAGAAAAAAATGATACAGTATTGTTGTTTCATCTGGACAAAGGAAAGCATCAAAGGCAGGCTGTATTCTGGCCAAAATACGGGTCAGATGAGAATTGGGTGTGCCAAGCTCTAAATATCTATGTGAACGAAAAAAACCCTTTTCTCAAGAAGAGTCCAAATCTGCTTCATGCTGGGGTGGAAATTAAGGCGTGGAGCAAGGGAGTACTTTTTCCCTTTAAAAACAGAAGAATCGGACTCTGAGACAAAAAAATCTAAGACGTGGGACCCATTGGAGTGTTTACCACCCCCTTATAACTCACCTCTGGTCAGCTCTGACTCACCTCCTCAAAGTCCTGGATATCAGGAATCAGAGAAGTGACAGGCTCCCCTCCCCAAGAGAGGAGCCAGGAAAATTTTCAGGGAGCCACGGCTAGTGCTCCCCCACTAAACATATACCCTAAATGAGTAAAGAAATAGAACAATGTCAAAGAGACCTTTTTAACTTTCCTTTACCATCAGGAAAAGAAAAATCCGAAAGGAAAGTGGATACAGAAAAACTTTTCCCCTTACGGGAAGTCCCCCTGGTGCGGGAGAAGTGGGATATGTAAGTGCCCCGCTTAGCAGTAGTGAAGTAAGAAGTTTTAAAAAAGAAATGAAATCCCTAATGAAGATCCCATAGGATTGGATGAACAACTGGACCAATTTTTAGGGCCAAGCTTTTATTCTGGCCGGAGATGATGTCTATAATGCATATTTTATTTAGGAGAAGAAAGAGGAATGATTAGGAGGGCTGCTATGCAAGAGTGGGAAAGAAGAAATCCACATGGACAGGGAATAGTACCAGCGGAACAAAAATTCCTAATGCTGTCCCAATTGGGCCAATAATAATCCAGAACATAGAAGTAACATGAAAGATTTAAGGGAGTTAATAATACGGGGCATTAAAAGAGGCCGCTCCCAAATCTCAAAATCTAGCAAAAGCTTTTGAAATTCAGCAGGAAAAAAATGAGACACCCCTGCATTTTTGCAGCGGTTAAGAGATCAAATGAGAAAATATTCGGGACTGGATCTGGACGACCCTATAGTCCAGGGACTGTTAAAAGTCAATTTTGTTACCAAAGCGTGGCCGGATATTCAGAAAAAATTACAAAATTAGATAGTTGGAATGAAAAACCGTTGGAAGAGTTGTTAAGGGAAGCTCAGAAAGTGTATGTGAGGAGAGAGGATGAAAGGCAAAGACAGAAAACGAAGATGATGGTTTCTGCAGTAGATCAGGTGGTGAAACAGAGAATAGAACCAGTACTGCAACAAGGAAGGGAGACACAGGGGAGAGGGAGAGGCAAGAGAGGAACCAGGGGAGGGGGTGCCGGACGAGGGAAAAGGCAGGTTGCTGCTTCCCCAGCGGGATGTTATCAGTGTGGAAAAATAGGCCATTTCAAGAGAGAGTGTCCTGAGTTGATGAAAGAAGAAGAAGTGGTGTCGTTGATGACTTTTGAAGATATTGACTAGGGGGTCAGGGGTTTCTTAATTTAAGGTCCCATCAGGGCCCCTGATAAATTTAAAGGTGGGACCACAGAAGAAGAAGTGTCTTCCTGGTTGACACAGGAGCTGCTAGAACTTCTCTAAGTTTTATTCCTCAAGGAGTGAAATTACGAACCAACAAAAGACAGTTCAGGAATCAAAGGTTGAAGGGTTTTCTGTTCCTGTGTTTGAACCAATGCTATTTAAACTAAAAGAGAGGTAATACAAGTGCAGGCGTTATATATTCCTGCAGTTGGAGGTACTCTATTGGGAAGAGATTTGATTATACAATTGGGATGGAAATCAGGATATATAATGAGCAAATTGTAATTTCTATGAATTTATTAACGGAAAAAGATGAGGAGCAAATAAACCCGGTGGTGTGGGCAAGAGAAGGTAACCGGGGAGGGTTAAACATACCTCCTCTGAAGATAAGATTTAATCAAAACTATGATATAGTAAATCAAAAGCAATACCCCATTCCCTTAGAGGGGCGGAAAGGCCTCCAGCGAGTGATAGAAACTCTCCTCAAGGATGGATTATTAGAGCCTTGTATGTCTCCTTTTAACACTCCAATCTTACCAGTAAGAAAAGCAGACGGGTCTTACCGTTTAGTTCAGGACCTGAGGAAGATAAATGAAATCGTCCAAGTGCGACACCCAGTGGTTCCTAACCCTTACACCTTAATGAGTGAAATACCTCACGAGCACAAGTGGTTTAGCGTAATAGACCTAAAAGACGCTTTTTGGGCATGTCCGTTAGAACAAGACAGTAGAGATGTATTTGCTTTTGAGTGGGAAGATCCACATACGGGACGAAAACAACAGTTCCGGTGGACGGTGTTGCCTCAAGGGTTTACGGAGTCACCAAATTTATTTGGACAAGTATTAGAACAGATCCTTGAGCAATTTAAACCTTCCCCTGATGTTGCTTTACTTCAATATGTTGATGATCTTCTGATTTCGGGAAAAGAAAATAATGAAGTAAAAGAAACCACAAATTCCCTGTTAAACTTCTTAGGAGAACAAGGCCTAAGGGTATCAAAAAACAAATTGCAATATGTAGAAAAGAAGTTAAATACTTAGGGCATTTGATCAGTGAGGGGAAACGGAAGATAAATCCAGAAAGAATAAAAGGAATTGTGGAATTACCTCTTCCACGAACAAAAAGGAGTTAAGGAAATTCTTGGGGTTAACTGGTTATTGTCGTTTATGGATAGATTTCTATGCACAAACAAAAGGGTTGTATCTGAAATTGCTGGATGAGAACCAAATGTTCTAACCTGGACAGAAGAAGAAAAGAAGCTAATCCAGGAGTTAAAGCGAAGCTTAATCACCGCTCCTGTGTTAGCACTGCCGTCATTAGATAAGGCATTTGAGTTGTTTGTTACAGTGGATAAAGGAGCTGCTCTGGGAGTTTTAACTCAAGAATGGGGGGGACAAACGACAACCCATAGCATATTTGTCCAAGCTTTTGGATCCAGTATCAAAGGGGTGGCCAGAGTGTGTACAAGCTGTAGCCGCTACTGCCCTCTTGGTAGAGGAAAGCAGAAAATTGACGTTTGGAGGGGTACTAGTAGTAAGTACCCCCCACCAAGTGAAAACTATTTTGACCCAGAAGGCTGGGAGGTGGTTAACTGATTCTAGAATACTGAAATACGAGGCAATTCTAATAGAAAAAGATGATTTAATCTTGACCACCAGTTCATGCCTCAACCCAGCCACCTTCCTATGGAAGGGAGAAACAAAGTGTGAAGATCTTGAACATAACTGTTTAGATATCATAGAATATCAGACTAAAGTGCGGCCTGACTTAAAGGAAATACCCTTACACTCGGGCTGCTATTTATTTATTGATGGTTAATGAACCAAGAGATAAAAGAAGCAGGGCGGCTACCAACCACCTGGTCAGCCCAGACATGTGGATTATATGCCTTAAACAGAGCCTTACAACTGTTAGAAGGAAAAGAGGGAACGATTTATACTGATTCAAGATATACCTTTGGGGTGGTACAAACGTTGGACGAATATGGGAAGAAAGGGGGTTAATCAATAGCAAAGGAAAGGAATTAGTACATGGAGAATTAATCAAACAAGTGCTAAAGAATTTATTACTTCCAAATGAGATTGCGGTGGTCCATGTAAACGGACATCAAAGAGGAAATTCTTTTAGAGCCAGAGGAAACAGGCTGGCTGATGAAGCAGCCAAAGAAGCAGCGTTAGGCCACGAGATTGTGAACATGTACAATCTTACCCCACAGGTGCCTGTACCAAAAACAACTCCTATATTCACAGAAAAAGAGAAGGAAAGGTTACAGGAGCTGGGAGCCGTTGAAACAGGGGGAAATGGATTCTCCCTGATGGGAGAGAAATGTTGAATAAGCAAATCATGAGGGAAATAATGGCTATTTTACATCAGGGAAGCCACTGGGGGTACAAGCAATGTGTGATTTAGTCCTGAGAAAATATGGATGCATAGGAATACATACAGTAGCCAAGCAAATTTGTGAACGATGTGTGACTTGCAGAAAGATAAACAAAAGGTTCTGAGGAAGCAACCCTCGGGAGGGAGGGAGCCTGGTTTAAGGCCTTTTCAAAGTATACAGGTGGACTTCACTGAATTACCACCAATAGGTAAACTGAAATATCTTTTAGTTTTAGTAGATCATCTTACTGGATGGGTAGAAGCTTACCTGATGGTAACTGCCACCGCAGCTGGAGTGGTCAAGGTCATTTTAGAACAAATTATTCCTAGATATGGAATAGTAGAAAATATAGACTCTGATCAGGGCAGACATTTCACTTCTAAGGTACTTCAGAGAATGATGGAGGGCCTAGAAGTATCCTGGGACTTTCATACTCCTTGGCACCCACCCTCCTCAGGGAGAGTTGAAAGAATGAACCAAACAATAAAGAAGCAGCTGTCAAAATTGGTTCTAGAAACCAAACTACCCTGGACTAAGTGTTTACCCTTAGCACTATTGAGAATCAGGACTGCTCCTAGGAAGACACGGGATTTCACCTTATGGAAATGTTATATGGATTACCTTGTATGGGTAAAGGGGACAGCCTTCCTCAATTTGAAACCAAGGATGTTTTTCTTAAGACTATATACTGGGGCTGTCGTCTTCTTTGTCTTTCCTCAGGAATAAAGGACTTCTAGCTCAAACACCACCGCTGGAGTTTGCAGGTTCATAGCATCCAGCCCGGGAGAGTGGGTCCTAATTCAAGTCCTGAAGGAAACTAAACTGCAACCTGACTGGGAAGGCCCGTTCCAGGTACTACTGACTACAGAGACAGCAGTAAGGACGGCTGAGAGAGGCTGGACTCATTACACCAGACTCAAAGGACAGTGGATCCTCCCCTCGAGGACGGACAGTGGCACGCAGTGCCCCACCAAAGACCCTCTAACGTATTAGACTAAAAAAGCAATGAGTATAAGATAACAGAAAAAAAAAAAAAAATGGTAAATGTTTTGACTAATGAAATAGATGTGGCAGGAACTGATCCCGTAGGTAGATTTAGAATAGCGGTTTGGAAATAGAAAAATAGAATGGGAAAAGAAGTTGTAAAAGCCACTTCCCCCACAATAGAACAGTGGACTCCTCCGAATGATTCTAAAGTAGTAAAGGTAGTTGAAATTAAGGATTTAAGACAAACTTTTGAGATGGAAACAGGATATGGAGAAACAAATGCCTGGGTAGAATGGGTAAAATACACTGTGAGGAGTTTAAACAAGAGTGATTAGTATGCATGTGCCGCAGGTAAATCTAAACCACAAGTTGTTCCCTTTCCCCTCGGACGGTCCAATGATCCTGCAGGGATGGACTGCATTCTTGCACTATACCAGGAGGAAACAGCCTGGGGAAATGATACCTGTAAAACGCTCTCGCTTCTGTTCCCAGCCGTGCTGAGTAAAGACATTCGGGTACCCCCGGCCTTTACAGGCATAACTGGGAACCACACGGCTTGTCTCTCACGACAGGGCGCGAAGGCTACCCGGTTTTTGGGGGAGTTCTCAAGATGCAGGAGAACACTGGATGTGACGAATGATAGAGGTGGGAACTATTCATCACTGCGGATTCCGAGGGCTGATTTGTGGTGGTATTGCGGAGGAAAGGGTTTGAGAAACACTTCCGTCCAATTGGAAAGGCACGTGCGCTATTGTACAATTGGCTATTCCATTTACCCTGGCATTTCAAGAAAATGAGGCTCATGGAGGAGAAGGGAACAGAGTTAAAAGAGATATATAGAAAACTTCCTTTGATGATAAAATATATATTGACTCATCGGGGTCCCCGGAGGAGTCCCCAATGAATTCAAGCCAGAATCAAATTGCTGCGGTTTTGAGTCAGTTCTTTTTGTGTGGGTCACAGTAAATAAAAATGTGGACTGGATCAATTACATCTATTACATCAACAGAGGTTTATAAATTACACCCGAGATGCAGTGAAAGGAATCGCTGAACAGTTAGATGCGACTAGTAGAATGGCGTGGGACAAACAGGAATGGTTCTAGATATGATGTTAGCAGAAAAGGGGGAGTTTGTGTTATGTTGGGAAGGCAATGTTGCACCTTCATTCCCAACAACGCCGCTCCTGATGGAACTATTACCAGAGCTCTACAAAGATTAACCACTTTAGCAAATGAATTGGCGGAGAATTCAGGAACAGATACATCACGGACCGGCTGGTTGGATTCATGGTTTGGCAAGTGGAAAGGAATGGTAGTATCAGTTTCACCTCCGTAATTGTTGTAGCCGGGGTATTAGTAGCTATAGGGTGTTGTATTATTCCATGTGTAGAGGACTAGTACAAAGGTTGATCGAAACAGCAATAACCAAAAAATGTCCCTGGATCCTCCACCTTATCAGACAGTTATTGTCCTCACGAACAAGATTTAGAGGAGAGAAAGATAAAGAATGTGAACAAATGCTGGCTAAATTGGAGGCCTCTTATGAGTCCACATTTAAGGCAAGGAATTGCAAGAATCACAAACTTACAAAAAGAAAGAAGGGGGAATTGTGAGACAGAGAATGTTGCTCTTGCATGATAAGACCTATAAGATAAACAGGAGGTTGCCTTGTAGGGTGGGAGTGTGGAACAAAGGATGTTGTTCGTATATGATAAGAACCTGTTGTCAGCCCAGGTTGCTCGAGATAGAGAGGGGATTTTTCGAAGCCGTACTGCGCTTGCTTAATAGGGTATTGGATATTAACTTCTCCTCCCAGGGGAGGCATAAGGTTGCGGTAAGAGACTGCGATGTAGGAACTGGTATGTACTACAACATGTAGAAGGCGTGTCGGTTAGCCTGTAAACTTTGGAGTACCGGCAATGGGGAAACAGAGGAGGGATTTCACGGCCGGGAATAGGGTATAAAAATTCATGTATTTTTTCTGACCAGGTGTGCCTACTTGTTAGACACCCGGTCTTGCAAGAACGTAATAAAATTAGGTGCTTTCACTGTGAAGTCTTGGCCTAACCCTCTTGTCGCGAGGTTTTTTTTTAGCTCGTTTCTCACAGCAGTAAAAAATCCTTGCTGCTAAGTTCATTCTTTGTATCAGTCGCAACCCTTAAAATGGCAGTTGGAGCCCTAAAATGGAGCCAACACCCCCAGGGAACCTCCCACCCCTCAGGGAACCCCCCTTGAACCCCATTTCTCCCCCAGGACCCCATATCCTCCCCCCAGACTCACCCTCCCCGTTCTCCTCCCACTCCGACATGCCGAGGGGTGACCCGGGGTGGGGGTTTCTGGGGGTCCCTGTTGGGGGTCAGGGGGGAGTTATTTCAGGGGTGTCTGGGAGGATTGGGGGTCGGGGGGCAATCAGGTGGTCTGAGGGAATTTAAAGGGGTTTTGCGGTGTTTCAGGGGAGTTCCAAGGGCTTTTGAGGGATCCGTTGGGGTTCAGAAGCATTGAGGGGAAATTTAAGGGTTGGGGGGGCTGGGGGTATTTCAGGGGGTGTTTTTCCCCCTTGTTGCTCTTCACAGACGCCACTTTCTCCTCTCAGCCGCCCCTCAAAGCCGCCATTTCCCCCTCACGGGCCCCTCACGGACACCGTTCCCCACCCTCCCGCGCCCTCTCCCCTCACCAACACCATTTCTCCCCTTTGCCCCTTCCCCGCCGCCTCGCGCCGCCACCACGCCTGGCTCCGCCCACAACTCCCGTCCTGCACCGCGGCGGCTCTGCCGTCACAACCCCCCGCCCCGCAGTACAACTCCCATCGTGCCCCGCGCGGAGCAGCCGCACTCCTGCGACACCTCCTGCCTCGCGTGACCTGCCTCGCGTGACCTGCCTCGCGTGACCTGCCTCGCGTGACCTGCCTCACGTGACCTGCCGCGGGGCCCACCGGGCAGAGGGAGAAGCCGGGTGTTTCTCGCTGCCCCCCCCCCCCCATTTTCGCCCCCCCCCGTGGGACTTGGGGGACCCCCCCGACCCCTCCCCGGCCCTGGAGGAGGTGGACAAGACCCAGATCCACTCGCTGGTGCAGGCGAGGACGTGAGTGGGGGGTTGGGGGGGAGGAATCTGGGTTGGGGGGGACCCCGAGAGATTGGGGGGTCTCGGGGGGGACCCCGCGGGGTTTGGGGGGACTAGGGAGAGGATCTGGGGGTGGGACACCAGGAGAACTGGGGGGTCTCGGGCGGACTGCTGGGGGTTTGAGGGGGCTGGGGGCGGATCTGGTTGGGGGGGGACCCTGAGAGATTTGGGGGGGATCTGGGTGAGGACCCGGGGGATTTGGGGGGGGTCTGGGGGTGGTGGACACACCCTGGTAGGTTTGGGGGGGACCCTGAGGAGTTTTGGGGGGGGTGGGACCCCTGGTAGATTTGGGGGGTGTCCCTGGGGGGACCATGAGGAATTCTGGGGGGGCCTGGGGTGGGGGAACCCTGATGAATTTTTTGGGGGGGCTGGGAGTGGTGTGGGGGGTCCCTGTGGAAGCACCCTAAGAATTTGGGGGGGCCTGCAGAACTAGAGGTGCAGGGGTCCTTAAGGGAGTCCCTCAAGATTTCGGGGGGATGTTTTGGGGCCCCAAAGCACTTTAGGGCCAGACTGATGGAGGGGGAGTGGGTGAAGCCCCTGAGGATTTGGAGGTGTCAGTGCCCCCCGGGGGGGAAGAGGATATTTTGGGGCGTTGGGGTGCTCGGGGGGGTGCCCACATGTGTGTCTGTGTGTGTCCCCCTGCCCCGGGCGATCCTCCCGCGGTGCAGGGATCCGGGCTCTCAGCCCAGAGCTGATGGTGGAGGCGGTTGTTCGCTGCCTCCGAGCCATGCACCCTGCCTCGGGGGTCCCCCTCGACCCCCACCTGCCCCCCAGCATCTCTGCCCGCTTCTGCCTCCCCTTTGACTTGGTTGCTGGCAGACACCCCAAAATTTGGGGGGGGAGGGCACAACACCCCCCTCACCCCCCCTCCTCTCTCCCCCTCAACAACTGCCATTTTGTGGGCACTGTTGCCTTCCTCCCCTCCTCAAATTTCACTGTGGGGACCCAAAAATTTTGGTGGGGTCCCCTGTCCCCCTACTTCTTTTTCTCACCCCCCTCCCCCCAGAGCTGGGATTTGGGGGGGACGTGGGGTGCCAGACCTTCCTCTGAGCCCGACAGTCGCCACCCTCCTCCTCTTCCTCGTCCAGAAGCTGCTGTGAGGACACAGGGGAAGAGGGGGGCTGAACCCCCAGTACCGGGTTTTGTGGTGTCCGGGGGGTTGGGGGGATCACAGGGCAAGTTTGAACCACATTGTGGTTTTATTCCCCCCCAGGGAAACTGGGGGCTCTGCTCTGAGCCATCAGCACCCGCATCCGGGAGCAGTGTGGGACCCACTGGGTGTCCCCCTCTTGCTGCCTCCCCCCCCAGCTGCGCGGCTGCAGGTGAGATTTGAGGGAGTCCCTCGGGCATCCCTCCCGACCCCCTCTTCGTTATGGGGGGGGTTCCCGTTAATTGGGGGGGGGGGGGAATTAAGCTGTTAATGAACCCTTTCAGGGCAGTGGGCACGCTTCGACCCTTCACCACCTCCCCCTGGTTCTGGCCCAAACTGGGGACCCCCAGGTAAGGCAAGGTATTTTGGGGGGGGTCGTTTTCTCAGGCCCCCTGCTGTGTTCCCGCAGAGCTCCAGGAGTATTTGGGAGGTGCACCCCCCCTGTGCTGGTCGCAGCCCCACCATTCTGCCAGGACCCCCCTGTCACTGCTGAGACCAGTATGGCCCAGTTGGGCGCCCACCATGACTGGGAGCCGAGGCGGGGGGCCCCGGCTGGCTATTCACCTGTACCCCCAGATGAGGGGTCCCCCCCCCAAAATCAGGGGAGTGTCCCAGAATTTGGAGTGGGGCATGGGGGTCCCACCCTTGTCTCAGCCCCAGGAGTTTAGGATCCCCAAAGCTCCTGTAAAGAACCTGTGGGACCTCAGGAGTTTGCGGGGGGGTGGGGGGGCGGTGTTGTGGGTCTGACCTCCCTCCGCCACCTTCCTGCATTCCGAGGAAGCTGTTTTTGGGGTCCTTGGGGCTGACAACCCCCCCTTCTCTGTCCTGGGGGGGCTGATTTGGGGGTTCCTGGTGGCTCTAACGCACTCCCCTTTTATGGTTCCTGGGGGACCTTGTTTTGGGGTCCCTCAGGGGGCTTGTTTTGGGGTCCCCAGGGGGCTGTTCTGGGGTCCCTTGGGTGTCTGGCAAGAGAACTATCTAACACTTAGCTTGGATCCGAATTGTCCTCCTGGAATGGAATCTCCCCATTAACCTCTGCCTGGCTCTGTGCTGTGAGCTGGTCTGCAGGAGGGCATGGACTGGTTTGACTGTGTCCAAGGTGGCCCAGGAAGGAGCACACCTTCCCTGCACCAGCTCACATAGGGGACTGAGGGCTGGGGGTCCGACTGCAGCTCGTGGCGGGCAGAAACCGTGATGTGTGGGTACAGCGGTTGCTGGATCCGCAGCACTGTTGTCTCGTACGACTGCTCTGCTGCCGGGACAGCTGCTGCTCGCCGCTGTAACCTGCAACTGCCCCTAACGCCCGTGCGGTGTTTTAGCCTCGTTGGCTTTCATTTGAGGCTTCAAGCTGTGCCTGGCTGTCGGAGAAGTGCCCCTTCTGTCACCCCATGGGTCTGACTTTGCGCTGGAGCCCGTGTGGCTTGTGCTCATCCTTGTGTGTTTGTTTTTCCAGGGACTCGGCCGTACGGAACGGCTTCCTGACAGCCAGCTGAAATGTCAGGTAGGAGATGAGGTGGTGCAGGACTCAGGAGGCTACGTGTGAGTAAATCTAGTCAGGTGCTGCGCTTCTAAGGGTTTGGGGCCTGAGGTTACGACAAGTGCCCTTTAAATATAGACGATACGAGGTTGCCTGGTTGAGGTAACGGACTGTCAGAGCGTAACTGCCGATCGCTGCAGCCCAGCTCATGGAGCAGAACAGATGATCTTTCTAGAGATGAGGGGAGGTTGTGCCTGTAGTAGGAAGCTTCTGGTTAAATCCATCCTTTTTAGGGCCTCTTTACAGTAGACCTAAATATGGACCAATTCATTTGAATGTTGTAACAAAGGAAAAATGAAATCAAACTTCTTAGTGGAAATTTTCAAAGTATTTAAATACATATCAATAAGTGAAAATTCACGGCATTAATTAAAACGTTTTCTGAGCACCAAACCTTAAATGAGAAGTTGGCATTCAGTTCCTCTGCTCTGCAGTGAGCAGGCAATGCTCTTCCTCTGGGACATTATTGGAGTTGTTTTAATTCTACTTTTTTGCATCGCGATCCCGCAGAACTGTACTAAGGGAAGGACTGACAGCTCCTGGGAGTTGATCCGATGTTTGTTCATTCTTTTCTGTTTTATCAATAATTTAGGACAAGGATATTGAGGCAGGCGAGGAGAACCGTGTTCCTCTCCGATGGATGGCAGCTGAGTTAGTCACAAGCTCTCCAGACAGACTGCTATCAGCAGAGCAAAATAAATAAGGCAGCAGATGGTGTGTAGTAGGCTTTAAAATAATGTCACTGAGAGATCTGTGGCCGTACTGTCAAATGCGGCACAAAGGAGTAAATAATATTTGTAGTTAAATTGTATGTGGGTCTGATGCTCTGCTCTATTTCTTCGTGTACAGCAGGTTCACCTCTACAAACCTGAACCTGTCCCGTGCTGTGCTCAGAGCACAGTTAGGTTAAGAAAACCGATGTAGCAGAAGAGCGGGTGTTTCTGTTAGTAACAGTCATTGCTGTGTGTTTGCCGAATGCCTTCAGGGGTTTCCAGCGGAAGGAGAATGGTCAGCGGTTTTCCCAGTAACGTAACAGCTGTGATGACACCGGTGATCCCACCAGAGACCGGGTAAGCTCCGTTGTAGAACAGCAGCATCTTCATGTCTCGCTGCAGCACTGGAGAGCTGCAGTTGACTGCTTGTCTCTGCTACCAGAGAGCTTATAGGCAGTGGCTGCTGAAAATCTGGAACTTTTTGAAGGTGCCAAGTCCCACTGCAGTTCTCAAGTCCTGGGAAATTTGGATAATGGAAATGGGGGCTTAGGCTGACGTTTCTGAAAACCCTGCAGTGAAATTCGTGTTTGCATCTTCAGAGGCTATTAAATAGCAAATGAGACTTTATTGGCTCATTTACAGGTAAGGCTGCAGAAGGCAAGTGTGGGGTAGACAGCAGTTACCTAAATACCGATTTCCTTGTATCCTTCGAGCAGGCTTCCTCAGATCCCACTGTTCATCTGTGTAGCAGGTGCCGAAGCCCCTGGCTCTTGCACTGATCATCGCGGATGGCTCTTTCTATTAACAACCTTCAAGATGCTGTTTGTATTAGAGGCTGTAGATGGCTTTGCTTTCAATAACCACTAAAGAAATCGCTTGTATTAAGAGCTGCAGGTGGCTTTGCTAACAATAACCTTTAAAGATAGGTTTGAGCGAAGACTTGTAGGATAGATGTATAAGACAGGGGAGTGAGGGCCCTGTGAGAACACCGAGATAAGGAAGCAGAAACAGAAAGAACATGGAACGATTGGATGTTAACCGAGCGGAACACTGCTCAGGGTGTGTGATAGTGACCGCACGCGGTCACTGTGTGCCTGGCTGAGCATGCCTGAGGAAAGAGCCAAGGACAGTAAAGAAGACGACGAAGAGTCTCGGCCTCTCTCCCACAGGGATAAAGAATTCTAACGTTAACCTGCAGAGTTAGGAAAAGTGGTGTGAAAAGGGAGCTGGGAAACAATGAAGGAGCTTTGAGGTTTTTTAACTCAAGCGAGCTTGAGTTTCGGACTTGAGCGAGCTTGAACTTGGTTGCTGCTTGCTGGAAAAATAAAAATAAAGACAGCTTTTGCCTTCTGACGAGAGTCAGGAGATCTCGCAAGCTGTTTGAGCGTAATTCAAGACTTGTTGTCCTCTATCTTCGCAGCCTCAACTCTGCTACCTGTATCAAGGCTGATTGTCTTCCCCAAGACTTACTGTCTTCCCCCGTCGCAGCCTCGACCGGTGGAGCACCGTATGTCAAGAGTTATTGTCTCCGGAACAAGTGGTGCCCCGTGTGAGGAACGACGAACAGCTTGACGGAACTGGTAAGTCTGCGGATGCGCGTTCGTGATCATCCTCTGGTGAAGGGAGTACAGGGATCAGAAAGGAATCCCAGAGCCGTTAACTAGAACGGGTCAAGCTGCTACCAAAGAGCAGCATTTGTATGTACGTGTGTGACAACAGATTTTAAAGGCAGCTAATGTTAATGTTACCGAAAAGCAGACAGAACAAATGTTATTAACTATAAAAGAGCGTTGTCACTGGTTTCCATCAGAGGGAACTTACGATATAGACGTTTGGAAAAGGGTAGGAGAATGTTCTGAAACTCAGACAAATCTTGGTTTAAATATTGCAGAAACATCACTTCTTACCTGGCGAATGCTATACGTAGCTTTACAACCCTTGCAAGGAAAGGAGAATAAACCCTCTCCTCGTGATAATAAGAAGGAGGCTGAGGACACAACAGATTCTGTAGAAAAACCCACAGCAAAAGATACCAGTCAGTCAGCGCCGCCTCCTCCCCAACCACCGCCTTCACCTTTAGCTTCTTCGGATGGCTACGATTTACCGTCTACGTGGCCTCCCAGATATCCGGGAGATACTAATTTAAGGCCGAGCAGCAACAGCCGGTCAGCAATAGCGTGTGCTGCTCTGGAGCGCTGTGTGAGAGAGGCTTTAAGGGGGATCCCTGTGCTGTTCCCGTAATTTACCGAGCACACGAAGCACCTACTCGTGAGGGTTTGCCGCATATGGTCTTTAAGGACTTGAGAAAAAGCATGTGGGAAGAAGGATTACAGAACTCGTTTACTGTTGGCTTAAGAGAAGCCATCGGGCACAGTGATATCATGGCTCCTTGGGACTGGAAAACTTTAACAAAACCAGTTCTGACTCCAGCCCGATATTCTGTTTGGGTGGCAGCATACACTGATTTGGCAATTGCGCCGTCCGTGAAAAACCTTTACGAGGGTGTTGCTGTTTCTCCTGACACATTGTTGGGATGAGATCGGTACACCGCAGCTGGAAATCAAGCTCGACAAAACCCACAGCTCTTCAATCAGGCCACAGAGTCAGCTGTAAAAGCACGGAGAAAAATACCAGAGGCAGGAGCGAGAGAATGTTCTTTTGCAAATATCAGACAAGGTCCTCAAGAAGCCTCTGTTAGTTTTATGGATAGACTTCACACAGCTGTTGCTAAACAGATGGATGACGAGGACGCGGCGACAGAACTTCTTTTCCAATTAGCGTATGAAAACGCTACCTCTGACTGTCAGGCAGTTTGAACTGCGGTTAAAGGAAGGGTGAGCAACATTGGTGAATATGTCAAACTCTGCCAAAACATTGGTACTGAACCGCATAGAGCTGCTGCCTGAGCAGCAGCTTTCCAAACAGCTGCTCAATCTCAATCCCTGAAATGCCATAACTGTCACCAAGAAGGACATGTTAAAAAGAATTGTCCTGAAAAACTACATCCAGTCACCGTGGCTCAGCCCAAACGACCGTGTCCCCGATGTAGGAAAGGGTATCACTGGAGTGATCGGTGCAGACTGAAATTGGATAAGGACGGCGAACCCCCGTCGGGAAACTTGCCACGGGGCGCGAGACCCGGCGCCCCTACAAATTACAGGGTCAGGAACACCCCGATAACCCCAGCCAGCAGTGCGGAACCTTCCCCTCCCCAGCAGGTGCACTCACCACAAGTCCCCGAACCTCCGCTTTGGACTTGCGAGCCACAACATCAGGAAGTGCCGGGCTCCGCTTGGCGCTTGCCGCAGAACTAACATGAACAGAGTTGGGTAACGTGTATCCAGGTGACACTGGAGTTTATGGTCCTTCACCTACTGGAATGATGGGGCTGTTACTGGGAAGATCAAGTATTTCAAAAATGGGAATTCTTGTATTACCGGGAATAATTGATTCGGAAATAAAAATGACGGTAACTTTGTTATCTGGGTTTGTGGTCTTACCGAAAGGACAACGAACAGCTCAGCTTCTCGTACTACCATGCTGGGCTCCACAAGTAGAAAACACGGCTGGAAAGACGGGAAGTTTTGGCAGTCCAGATACGTCGGCCTTTGGTCACTGGTTGTCGATAACAAGCGACCGACTATCACTCTCAAGCTGGATGGTATGACCTGTGAAGGATTAACTGACACGGGAGCAGACATTACTATTATAAGTAGTGCTCAGTGGCCAGAACAATGGCCCTGTCACCCTGTCAAAGCTCAGATTCCAGGAATCGGGGGTTATCACGTACCCACGCAAAGCCAGAACGTGATTTTTGCAGAAGGGCCCGAAAATCAGAAAGCCTGGATTCGACCTTCCGTTATGCCAATCCCATTTAACCTGTGGGGTCGAGACACGTTAGGACAGCGGCACCTGCAATGTACTGTGCCGCCAAATTTAGAGTAGGGGCCGCTCTAAAAACTCCCCTCTTAGAGGGAAATTGCTGGAAAGATGATAAACCAGTTTGGATTGAACAGTGGCCTTTAAGGGGGGAGAAATTAACACATGCACAAAGGCTGGTGCAAGAACAGTTACAACACGATCATATCGAGCCTTCTTTAAGTCCTTGGAACGCACCAATATTTGTAACTCCTAAAAAATCAGGACAATGGAGACTGATTCACGATTTCAGAGCTGTGAATGCTACTGTGCGTCCGATGGAGCGCTGCAGCCCGGTGTTCCACACCTTGCCGTGCTGCCAGAAGCACGGGTGCTGATCATCCTTGATTTGAAGGGTTGTTTTTTTCGCTGTTCCACTCGCAGTTCAAGACAGACAGAGGTTTGCATTCTCCATCCATCTATCAGTTGTCAAAAGCCCGTGGAAAGATATCAGTGGAAAGTTTTACCTCAAGGAACGGCGAATCGTCCTGCAGTTTGTCACTGTTACGTTAGGATGGCTGTAGAGCCCGTAAGAAAAGAATTAGCTAATGCGACCCTTTATCATCGTGTGGGTGATACTTTAATCTGTGCTCCTACCCTGTCGCAAGCAGAACAAATTTTTGATAAATTACAAGAATCATGTAAAACTTTTGGCCTTCAAATTGCTGAGGAGACAATTCAGAAAAGAGAACCCTGGCAATCTCTAGGATGGGTTCTTACGGAAAGGACTGTAAAACCTCAAAGGTTACGAATTCATCCCTCAATAACGACTGTACGTGATTGAGAGAAAGTGTTAGGATCAATGAATGGGATACGATCTCTCTTAGGCATATCAAATGGTATGTTAAAACTAGTTTGATCTTGAGAAGGAGATTCGGGTTTAAATTCGGACAGAGAACTGACTGCAGCGGCCAGACAGGAGCTCCGGGCTGTTCGTGATGCGCTGGAGACTCGCCAGGCGTTTCGCAGAAGCCTTGAGCAGCCTTTGCGCTTATTGATCACGTCAGATGATCGATCTTCTGTGGGAATGTCAGGCCAGCTTACGCCGTCTTTGCCAATCTTAGAGCGGGTGTTTCTGCCCTGTTCACAAAGGACAGTGGTACGCACCGCTGAGGACAGGTGATCTCAGACCCCGGTAAAAGGCCGTTTGCGTTCACAGCGGTGACCTGCGCGGGACCCGGATACTGTTCACCTTTCCGTAACAAAATCAGAACAGGAAAACCTCGTGATGCTCAGCACACGTGTTCACGTCGCTGTTGCTGATTGCACAGGTAACGTGGGACACCGTTTGCCTCGTGATAAATCACTGCAGAACATTTCCAGTCTCCCCCTCTCTGTTAGACCTTGTGTTCGAAATCCTCCTGTTGCGGCAGCTCGTACTGCGTTTGTCGATGGCTCAGGTAAATCTGGGAAAGCTGCTGTGTGTTGGCAACAGGGTAATGAAGGGAAATCAGCTGTTAAGGCCAACTTTAAACGTACTCAGAGAGCAGAAACAGGAGCGGTAATTTTAGCTCTTCAGTCTTGCCCTGTGAAGATCTTAATGTTGTTTCTGACTCTCAATACGTGGTCAATTTAACGAAAAGGATGGAAAATGCCTCTCGTAAAGAAATGTCAGACAGAGACTTTTATCCACGACTTACGACCCTTCAGTCTCCGATGCTTTGTCGGAGCCGTGCTCTTTTTATTGTGTGTATCCAACCCCGTTCTGAACCGCCTGGTCCGTGGACAGAGGGGAATCATCAGGCAGATTTGCTGGTTGCTGCAGCGCCAGCTCCTGTTCCATTTGGCAGTGCTCTCTGTTCTCATCAACCTTATCACCGAAACGCTAAAGCACGAATGAAGGACTTCCAGCGAAGTTCAACTCAAGCCTGTTCTGTTATTCAAGGTTGCCCTGGTTGTCAAAAATATTCCAGCTCTGCTCCTGAGGGGTAAATCCCAGGGGTTTAATGGCCAGTGAAATGTGGCAGTCTGATGTCACACATGTCCCAGAACTGGGGCAACTTAAATATGTTCGTGTGCATGTAGGTACCTTCTCCCGTTGTATTTGTGCTACTGCTTTATCTGGAGAAGGTGCTACACGTGTTCAGAGACACTGGACAGATGGTTTTGCAACTACGGGACGTCCTAAACGCAGCAGAGCTGGCAATGGACCCGCTCGTGTCTCTAGCTGTAGAAAGAACTTTTTCCCACTCAAAAGCAAAACTCTGCTGGCTCTCGGGGCTCACAGGGATGCAGAAGAAGCATCTTTAGATCTAGCACTGAAAACCATTTCTGGTCCTCCTCTAGGGAGGTCAAGAGGGTGAGTGGATTTGCCACCACAGGGTGAATGTCCTCTGCAGTTTTATTTATAGCCCTCCAATCCTGAACCATCCTGTAACTCCCAATTTGGTTTCTTCACTGGCACAATTGGGCTATTGAAAGGGGATTCACGTTCCACTAAAATATCATTCACAAGGAATTTATCTATCAGCTCCTGTAGCTCTTGTTTAGGAATTGGAGATTGTCTCAGTCTTACCAGCTCAGTTCCTGGCTTCAATTTACTCTTTGCCGGGTGGGCTCTCCTCCATCTCCCAGGAACCGGGGTGGCCCACACCTCGGGGTGCACCTCCTCTTCTCCTGCTGCTGGTGTTTCTGCTGGTACCTTCTCCTGTCACAGAAAGACTCTGGCCTCGGCCCAGCTGGTTTCAGGAATCTGGATTAACATTTTTCCTTTCTCAAAAGAAAATTTTTGCATCAAGCTTGCTGAGCACACCCTGCCCCAGTAAATTCACCGGACATTCTGGTACGTAGAGAAATTGGTGTGTGAGCCATTGTTTCCCCACACGTAACTTGAGGGGTTCTAAAAAGAACTTAGTCTGGGTTTTCCCAGTTGCACCAACAACCCCGGTTTATCTTCACCAGTAACTCCTTTACAGGTGTTCAGTACAGAATACGCAGCCCCCGTGTCCAATGAAAAATCTACTTTCTCTCTCCCCAGCTCCAGGGTAACCAGGGGTCCAACTGGGGGTGACACCCCCAGTCCCCGTCAATCTTCCTCCTCTTCATCCCCGACCATCATCAGTCTCCTGCCCTTGGGGTGAATTCTGATTCCCTCTCTGTGGACATTCCTTTTCCCACTGCCCTTCCTGCTGACAGGTTGCACACCGACCCTTGGCCAGCCGGGGCTTCCTCGGAGGCCCCGTTTTAGGGTGTCCACTTGTGGCTTGAGCTCTAAGAAGACCCATTTTGTGTAATACGTCCTGTCCTACGGGTTGCCAAAGAAATACCACTTTAAGATTTTTGTGGGAATTCTCCCATATTTGGTGGCTAATGGGCACAGAAAAGGGAGTTACCAGGGTTTGGTGTGAGTTATGCAGATTTCAACTGGTCTTGAAGCGGCTCAGCTCATCTCCTCGTTTCTGTTTTGTCTTCTTCTGTCGCTCTCCCAGACCATGGACCTGCCGTTGAGACTTTTCTCATTCCTTTCCCAGACCGCCGAGGTTTTCGTATCTCTAATGTACAGACCAGTATGGACAAGGGAACGGAACACCACCAGTCTCCAGCCAGGGCTCTCTGAGAGTCACCTCTGACCCCTCTTCTTGGGGCAGCAGGGACCCCCCGGTGAGGGACACTGGGAGCTGGGAGGACAAAGAAGGGCATGGGCAGTAGCCACAGCCGGGTGACCGGCATCTTCAGTCCCTGGAGGCAGTGAGGAGCACTGGGGAATGCTGGGCACCGTGAGACCAGGGTTGGCTTTGGGGGAAGTGCTGGGTGGTGGCAGTGCCCAGTCCATGCCCACACCATTTCCCTTGCCCTGCAGGCCCCAAACTGGTCCAGTCTGCAGGCACGGCCTCCCCAGAGCAGAGAGCAGAGGGGAATGTCCCCTGCCCTGGCCCTCACCCTGCCTGGGGCCAGCGGGTCCTCTCCAACCACCTGGCTCCAACTCGACGTGTAGAGTAGCTCCAGACGGAGGGTCCCAGTGCCCCCAGCCCCAACTAGGCTCTGGCTCCCAGGCCTCTCGCTGGCTGGGACCTGGCCACATGTCACCCAAGGCCCTTGTCCCCATGGCATGGCCCTTCAATGCCTTCGTCATTGGCCCAGGCCAGAGTGTCCCTGAGCGATACGTGGCTGTCCCCAGGGACACGAGGCAGCGGGCGCTTGTCCTGGGGCAGCCCCTGGGAGCTGATTGTGGGGACGGAGCTGCCCTGGCACGAGGAGTGATGTTTGTAGGTGCAGCAGCTCTGAGGAGCCGTGGTGGCCCAGGGCCCGTGGCCCGGGGCCCCTGTTGAGCCATCTGGGTGCTTCAGGAGGGTGCAGCTGGGGGAGCCTGGTGGGTGGAGCAGCCTGGACGCCGGGGCTCCCTGCAGCCCCTGCAGCGGGCAGAGCTGGCCGAGGAGGGCAGTGCTTGGGGGAGCGGGGAGGAGCAGCTCCTGCGGCACCCGCACATAGGGGCTCCGTGGCTGCCCTGGGGACAGGCTGGAGCCCAGCACAGGGGGCAGTCCAGGGGGAGCAGCCTGACAGCCGGGCTGTCCCTGTCCTTGGCCACAGCCTGGGGGCAGGGATGGTCCTGCAGGAGGGGAGCTGAGAGCAGCTGGCCATGGAGCTGCCTCCCCAGGGCCCTGTGTCTCTCGCACTCTCCAGCCCTGCCTGCCCGCACCTAAACCGGGCTTTCCCGGGGGGTTTCCTGCCCAGCCCCCCGGGGCCAAACAGCCCCGTCCTGGGGGCCCTGGGCAGCGTCCTCTGGCCAGGGTGGGGCAGGGGCAAGCGGGGGACTGGCCACAACTGCTTCAGCTCTGCCCTGGCGCTGCGGAGAGCCGCGGGGGGAAGCTGGCCGGCCGAGCTGGCCCAGGCGGGCTGTGCCAGCACCCGGAGGAGTTTCGCCGGAAAAACGGCGACGAAGCAGTCCGCAGCTGCTGCCGCCAGCTCCGTCGAGCGGCCCCGACGCCCCAGGCTCAGCCCGTGCTGAGGAGAGGAGGCTCAGGGCGGGAGCACGGAGCAGGCGAGCGCCGGCCGGTTGCGGGGGGCTCCGGGCGCCGCTGAGGTGTCGCCGGGTCACGAGCAGAAGGAGCCGTCGGGGCCGGAGGAGCTTCGTGCCGCAGGGCCAGAGCCCCGGCTCTGCCGACAGCCCCCGGGGCGGAGAGCGAGAAGAGGGATTGGTGGAGCCCGCGCTCCGGGACACGCCCGCCAGGGCAATGACAGCCATGGCGGGACAACGCGGCCCGGCCCGTGCAGGAGGCGGGGCAATATGCAAATGAGGAATGAGGAACAGAGGCGATTGGGGGAGACGGGGGGGCGCTGCCCTGCAGGAGGCACTGTGACCGGCCATCGGGCGAGGGAGGGAAATCCCCCAGTCCCAGGGACCCGCCCCCGGGGCGAGGCCCAGCCTGGGGCCAGCGCAGCGCTGGGGGAGGCAGCGGCCGTACCGGGAGCACTGGGGACAGGCAGGGAGCTGGACTGGGAGCACTGGCTGTCACTGGGAGCACTGGGGACAGGCAGGGAGCTGGACTGGGAGCAGTGCGGCGGCACTGGAAGCACAGGGCTGTGGCAGGGGGCCATAGTGGGAGCACTGGGCCGGCAGGAGACTACATCTCCCGTCATGCCCGCCGCAGGACTGGGCGGGGTTCCCGGCCGTGCGCGGGTGCTCCCTTATGACGTCACTTCCTGCGCGCCGGGGAGAGGGGGCTGGTCAGGGAGAAGTGGCAGGTTCGGGGGGCGGAGGGGGATGTCGGGGGGTTCCCACGGTCCCGGGGCACATGGGTGCCCCCTCCCTTATCTCTGGGTGCCCCCCCTCCTGGTGCCTCCCCCGCTGAGCCGCCATCTGAGGGTGTCAACACCCGCCCCCCACCCCCCCGCGGGGCCTCCCCCAATCTGGGGGTGTTCCGTGCAGCCATGGGTGCCCCGCCCATCTCTGGTGCCACCTCACGCCCCCATGGTGCCCCCCTCATCTCTGCGTGTCCCCCCCCATGGGTGCCACCTCCCCAATCCGTGGTGTCCCCCCCTTTACCCAGGATGCCCTCCCCCAATCTCTGGGTCCTCCCCCCGACATGGTGCCCCTCACCCATGGGTGCTCCCCCTAGTCTGGATCCCCCCCAGTCTCTGGGTGCTTCCTCACCCCTGGGTGCCTCCCCCCATCTCTGGGTGTCCCCCTCCCCATAGGTGTGACCCCCTCAATGTCTGGGGGTGACACCCCCCCCTCATCCTGGTGCCCCCTGACGTCTTTGGGTGTACCCCCCTTGTCGGGGTGTCCCTTCTAATACGGGTGTCCTCATGTGTGGCCCCCTGGCTACGGCAAGACCATGTTGGCCAAGGTGGTGGCCCAGCCCACCGCAGGTGGGGCACTGAGGGGCTGGAGGCACCTGTGTGGGGTGATGGGTCTTTGGGTTGTTGGTGGGATAACCCCAGGTGGTGGAGACCTCAGGTGCTGGGGATAACCATCGAGTGGTGCTGGGGTCCTTGAGTAGTGGTGGAGTGTTTGTGGTGCTGTGGGGGCACCTCAGGGTGCTGGTGGGGTCTCCTTGGGATGGTCCTGGAGTCCTTGAGATGCTGGTGAATTTCTGAGGGCACCTGCACCCCAGGGTGCCGGTGGTATCCCAGGGGTGCTGATGGGGCCCTTAGGGTGCTCAGATAAGCTTGGGTGGTGGTGAGGTCCTTGTGGTAGCAGTGGGGTCTTTAGGGTGCTGGGGGCACCCCAGGGTGCTGGCGAGGCCTTGGGTACTGAGGGCATCCCGGGGTGCTGGTGGGGTCTCTAGGGGTCCCTATAATGGTCTGGAGTCCTTGGGGTGCTGGGGTGGCTCAGGGAGATCCTGGGACGGCTCCCCGGAGCACACCCCACCCAGACACCAGGTCCCAGCCCCTGTGGGTGCCCTCCAGCTGCCTTCATCCAGGTGGTAGGCTTGGAGTTTGTGCAGAAGTACCTTGGGGAGGATCTCTGCATGGTGTGCACATCTTCCAGCCATCGTCTTCATCGATGAGATCGACACCATCGCCATCAAGTGCTTCGACACTGAGACCAGGGGTGAGGGCACCCTGTGGGGTTCCGTGGGGCTTGGGTGGGGTTCAGGGAACCCTCTGGAGATCCCTGTGGTGGGGGTCAAGGACCTCCTGGTCCTGGAGGTGGCTCCAGGGACTGTCTGTAAAACCCCATGATTCGGGGGTCAGGGACCTTCTGGTGTCCCCCAGGGCTTGATGTGGGGAGACCCCGGCCACATCAGTCCCACCTTGGTCTGTGGGGCCGGGTCAGGAGAGTCCTTGGGAGGGTGGTGGGTGCTGTGAGAGGTCCTTGGGTCTCAACACCCACCCACAGTCTCCCCCCACCCCACCACAGCCAACTGGCAGGTTCAGTGCATCCTCCTGGAGCTCTTCAACCAGATGGATGGCTTCGACCAGAACGTCAACATCAAGGTGGGGGTCCAGGGGTGCCTGTGGAGTGCTGGGGGATACCTACCCCTTGTCACCCCAAGGTGACCTTGATGACAAAGCATGGGGACACATTGCCCTGGGTGTTGCTCCATCATGGTGTCCCATGGCTGCTGGGCTGGTACTATGGGTGCTGGGATGTCCTGTGAGTGCTGGGATAGTCCCAGGGTGCCACCCATGTCTCCCCCTGCCCCCAGGTGATCATGGTGATGAACTGGGCAGACACCCTGGACCCGGTGTTGCTGCATCCCAGGCACCTGGACCAGAAGATTGAGTTCCCGCTGACCAACCGGCACCAGAAGTGGCTAATCTTCTCCACCATCACTAGGAAGATGAACCTGTCTGAGGAGATGGACCTTGAGGACTGGATCTGGGGATATGCGGGGGCGCCCCTGGGTGGGGAGGGGTGGGGAGGGGGACATGGGGATGGTGGGGGCCCCATCAGGAACACCAGGGAGATGTCAGGGAGGGTTGGGGACCTCCTGGGGACATCAAGAACCAGAGGGAGATGTCAGGGGTAGGGACCCCATGGGGATATCAAGGACCTCAGGAGGTGTCATGGACTGCATGGGGACATCAGAGACCCCATAGGGATGGGGGTTGACTCCAGGGGACATCGGGGACCGGGAAGAGGACATGGAGTAGAGGACATTTCCTTCAGCCCCACCCAGACTACACCAGCTCGGCTGGACAAGATCTCAGGGGCCAACATCAACTCCGTCTGCCAGGAAGTGGGTGACACAGGGACAGGGTGGGGACACAGGTGCCATGTCCCATCACAGCAGGGTGACAGGGGTGCTGCATCCCTCCGTGTTGACATGTCCCAGCACAGCAGGGTGGCAGGAGGTGCAGCCTCCGTGCAGGGTGGTGGGGTTGGCTGGAGGTGTTCCGGTGGCCTGTCCCCATGGTGGCCGAGAGCGACACAGTGGCCCAAGAGGCCTGTCCCCACAGTGGCATGTTGGTGTTGCAGCAGAACCAGTACATCATATTGGCCAAGGACGTCGAGAAGGCCCTATGTGACTGTCATCCAGAAGGACGAGCTGGAGCATGAGTTCTACAAGTGACAGCTTGGGGATACCCTGGGCAGCCCCCAATAAACCTCAGTGTCCCCACCCACCCCCCACCCGGCCTGCACCTCCCTGGGGACAACCTGGGCTATGTGGAGCGAGGACACAGGAGAACCTGGGGAGGTCTGTGCAGCTGTCTGGGGACATGGACATAACCTAGGGGACATGGAGATGTCCATGGGGACAACCTTGGGGACACAGGGACAGCCTGGGGATGTCCATGGGGACACGGGGACAACCTTGGGCCCATGGAAACATCCATCAGGAGAAACCTGGGGACATGGGGGATCTGTGGAGCCATCTGGGGATGTCCATGAGGACACAACGCCAACCATGGGGACATGGGAACCACTCTGGGGACATTGAAATGTCCCTAGGGATGATCTTGGGGACAGGAGGACCACCTTAGGATGTCTATGGGGCCATCTGGGAACATAGGATAGACTTTGGGGACACTGGGACAACCTTGGGGACAGGGAGATGTCCATAGGGATGATCCTGGGGACACAGAGACAACCTGGAGATGTCTGTGGGAACACGGGGACAACCTTGGGTCTGTCCCAGCAGTGGAGACAGAGAACGGGGAGCACAGACACCAGGGGCACTGGGGAGCTGGGAATCACGGCAGCGTCTGGGAATGGTCCAGCAGGACTCCGGCCTCTTCCCCCTGAAAAGGCGATGGGATCAAGAGCCCAAGTGAAGAGCATTCACACCAGTGCCCCCAGCATGGGCAACATGCAGGAGGAGCTGGGAGCCATTGGACAGCAGGAGAACTGTGATAGCTTCACCATCGTGGAGACATGGTGGACGAGTCGCACAACGGGGGGCTGTGTTGGGCTGCTGCAACTGTTCAGGAGGGACTGGCCAGGAAGGAGAGGTGGGGAGTGGCCCTGGATGTCAGGGAGTGGTTTGGTTGTCTGGAGCTCGACAGTGGTGATGAAAGTGTCGAGTGTTTATGGGTAAAATTCAGGAGAAAGGCCAACAGAACAGATGTCATGGTGGAGCCTGTACAGACCCCCCAACCAGGATGAGGAGGTAGATGGAATGTTCTATAAGCAGCGGGGAGAAGTCTCCCGATCACCAACACTTGTTCTGGTGGGGGACTTCAACTGACCGGATGTCTGCTGGAAATAGAGCCCAGCCGAGAGGAGACGGTCCAGGAGGTTCCTGGAGTGTGTCGAAGAGCTTCCTGACACAGCTGGTGAGGAGCCAACCAGGGAAGGCTCCTGCTGGACCTGCTGTTCACCAACAGAGAAGGACTTGTGGGTGTTGGGAAGGCTGGAGGCCCTCTTGGCCACAGTGACCATGAGATGGTTGAGTTTTCCATTCTTGAGGCAGGAGGGAGTGGGGGAGGTCAGTGGAACTGTCACCTTGGACTTCCTGAGGGCAGAGTGTGGCCTGTTGAGGAGCCTGGTTGACAGGGTCCCTTGGAAGGCAAGTCCTGAAGGACAAAGGGTCCAGGAAGGCTGGACAATCCTCAAGAGGGAAACCTTTAAGGGACAGGAACAAGCCATTCCGGTGTGCCATGAATGAACTGGTGGGGTAGAGACCGGCCTGGCTGAACAGAGCTTTGGCTGGAGCTCAGGAAGAGAAGGAAAGTCTGTGGAAGAAGGGTCCACTCAGGGAGACTGTCAGGATTTGCGAGGCTGCGCAGGGAGAAAATGAGACAGGCCAAAGCCCAGCTAGAACCTGGTCTGGCCACCGCCAGAGAAGACAATAAAACTGTTTCTATAAATCCACAGACAGCCACAGGAGGCTGAGGAGAATCTCCCTCCTGTGCTGGATGTGGGGGGAAACAGTGACCCAGGATTAGGAGGAGGTTGAGGGACTGAACGGCTTCTGTGCCTCAGTCTGAACAGTCAGAGCAGTCATTCTCTGGATGCCCAGCACCTTGAACTGGAAGTCAGAGACGGGAGTGGAATGAAGGCCCCACAACCCAAGAGGAACTGGTCAGTCACCTGTTGCACCACTGAGATGTGCACAAGTCAATGGGGCCAGATGGGGTCCACCCCAGGGCACTGAGGGAGCTGGCGCAAGTGCTCACCAAGCCACTTGCCATCATTTCCCGTCAGTCCTGGCTAACCAGGGAGGTCCCAGTTGACTGGAGGTTGGCAAATGTGACACCCATCTCCAGGAAGGGCTGGAAGGAGGACCCAGGGAACTCCAGGCCTGTCAGTGTGACCTCAGTGCTGGGGACAGTTATGGAGCAGATCATCTTGAGTGCCATCACGTGGCACCTACAGGACAAGCAGGCGATCAGGCCCAGTGAGCATGGGATTATGAAAGGCAGGTCCTGTTTGACCAGCTTGATCTCCTTCTATGACAAGGTGACCCGCTTAGTGGATGATGGAAGAGCTGTGGATGTGTCTGCCTGGACTTTAGTGAAGCCTTTGACACTGCTCCCCCCAGCATTCTGCTGGAGAAACTGGCTGCTTCTGGCTTGGACAAGTGTCCTCTCTGCTGGATCAAAAACTGCCTGGATGGCCGGGCCCAGAGAGTGGTGGGGACTGGAGTTCAATCCAGTTGGTGGCCGGTCACCGGTGGCATCCACCAGGGCTCAGAGTTGGGGCCTGTCCTCTTCCACATCTTTGTCTGGACGAGGGGATGGAGGGCAGCCTCAGTTCACAGATGACACCAAGTTGGGCGGGTGTGTAGATCTGCTTGAAGGTCAGGAGGCTCCACACAGGGGTCTGGACAGGCTGGATCAATGGGTCAAGGCCAATGGTCTGACGTTCCACAGGGCCAAGTGCTGGGTCCTGCCCTTGGGTCACCCCAACCCCTGGTGTGATGGGCTGAAAAGAAAGGCGACTCAGCTTGAGGCAGCCAAGCTAAGCTTTATTTTCTACAAGCGTTTTTTATAGCTACAGATGAGGAACCCGGAATACGCAGCCAAACAGGCGGTTCACGTACCTCAGCATTCTCACGGTACCGGTGTCCAGGGTTTGTGTCAACCAGTCACGCGATCAGCCAACACACGATCAGCCAGCATTCTGGCCAAGGACACAACTTTCACACGTCCCGTGCACTCTGTACTTCTGAACTCCGTTTGATCTGTTCCAGTTCCTTAAGTTATGATCGTGTTTTCTTCTTACCCGTATTGCCACAGTGAACTGTCACCTCTGCTGCAGATGTCTCACTCGCATCCTCCGGGTTAGGTGCTACATCTCCCCCTTTTTTGTTCCGATAGCTCTGCGTTATCAGTGCAGCCATCATTCGGGCTTCGGTGGGTTGTAAGCGTCGAATCTGAGCCCAGAAGAACTGAAAGATGCGTCATCCAGTTGTTGGAGCATTCCCAAGTCATGGCTTGTGGTGGACTATCACAGGGTTTCCTGTGCTGCTTCCTCTGAATCTTGAGGCGCTGCATCTCGGGTACTGGATCCTGGCAACTGTTCCTCCAACTCACGATGGGGTTTAATATATTTCACAGGTAGCCAACGAGGTCCTGCAGGTAAGAGAACACAGGCATACCCTCTCCCCCATGTAATTAGTTCAACAGGGCCACGCCACTCCGTAGGAACCGGCAAGACACGGTGTAAAACCTGAGGCTGGTGTAAGAAATGTGGAGAAGTGCCAAAATGCCGCTCCACAGCAGTGGTGTTCAATTGTTGATGAGCATGGTTTAAAAAATTTAAAGTATGAATGGCGTTATCTAATTGTTCCTGAGGACAGACCGTATTCCCCCTTTTTGTTGGAGCAACATAAATTTCAAATTTCGATGTGCGCGCTCAATAATTGCCTGTCCGGTGGGAGAATGCGGAATTCCTGCGGTATGAGTTACAGACCACTGCTGAAGAAACAGCTGCACAGAGCGGGAGACGTATGCGGGGCCGTTATCTGTCTTGATTGTCTTAGGGACGCCTAAAATAGCCAAGCAACGAGTCCAGTGTTGACAAACGTCTTTCGCTTTTTCTCCCGTAGCAGCTGAAGCCCCGATACAATTAGAAAAGGTATCAAGGGTGACACGGATAAAGGGAAGACGGCCAAAAGGTGAAAAGTGGGTGACCTCTGTTTGCCCGGTGCCATTCAATTGTAGATCACGCACGTGCACGCCCTCAGATGGAGGTGGTCCCGGATCAATTCTTTGGCAATCCGGACAAGCACGAACAATAGCCTTGGCCTGTGCCTTTGTGAGATGGAATTCTTTCTGCACACCGGAGGCGTTTTGACGAAAGAAAGAATGGGATCATTCAGCTTGTTCAGAGGTTTGGTTCCCCAGGACTGGCATTGCCCAGGCATCCGCCTGACGATTTCCTTCTGCAGTAGGTCCTGGCAGCACTGTATGTGAACGAATACACATGATAAAAATTGGGAAAGAGCGCTGCTTTAATAATGACGTTATGTCTGGGCAAAGTGTAAACAGGCGCTTAGGATCCAGCTCCTTAATGAAGGCCCCAGGTAAACGTTTGATTAAACCTACCACATGTAATGGGTCAGAACCACTATTCAGGGTTCTGCAGTGAAGAGCTGCAGGGCTCGACAGACAGCGGACAATTGAACAGTCTGAGTAGATCCCTCACGGAACTGAACATCACAATGCCATGCGGTCTCATGTGACCACACCACAACTGCTCTTCCAGAGTTACCGGACCCATCCACAAAGACCGTACGAGCCTCAGGTAAAGGCGTTTCAGAAATAATTCCGACAGCCTTTAACGGAGTGGCGTGGAGAGATGTCAGTAATTTGTGACAAGGTAAGGATAAATCAATCTGACCAAACAGTTTGAAATTGCAGAGATTCACGCTGCCGAGCAGCAAACACATCAGCAGTTAGTGGCGACTGTATCCCATCAGGATCACGCCCAGTCAACTGTTGTACTCGCAATCGAGCCTTGTCAGTGATTTGCAATAATAATTCTAATGGTGTTACCAGTGTTTTCTTTGGGGTGTGTGACAAAAACCACCATTCCAAAATAATCAGTTGCGAATGCTCAAATGGACCAAAAGAGCCAGAGGTTGAAAAGGGTTATGTGTGACAAACAGACGAAAGGCGAGTCTGTACGTGCTCAATCTGCAAAAGCAGAGGAGATTTTTGCCATAACATGATCGAGTGCTGCACGAGCTTCTTCAGTCAAACAGCGCGGGGAGTTTAAATCATTGTCACCTTTCAGAATATTGAAAAGGGCCGTTAGCTCTTGCGTGGTGACACCTAACAGCGCTCGGAGCCAGTTAATCGCGCCCAACGGTTTTTGGACATCGTTCAGTGTTTTGACAGACATGGCAATATCAACGCGCTGTGGCTCAACGGTCCGTTCCCAGAACAGCCATCCTGAGGATTTCCAGGGGGCTCATGTCTGTATTGTTTCAGGGGCAACCTGCAGCCCAAACGTTTGCAGCGTCTTGCGCAGATGAGCGCTAACCGATAACAGAAACGTCTCTGTTTCAGCTGCCACGAGGATATCGTCCGTATAATGATAAAGTAGAGCATCCGGAAACTGTTGTCTGCTGGGATCCAGTGCGGCAGCGACAACACTTGGACAAATCCTGGGGCTATTCGTCATGCCCTGAGGTAAAACAGTCCAGTGGTAGCGCTTCACAGGGGCTTGGTTATTTACTGTTGGCAACGAAAATGCAAAATGCGAACGGTCGTCTGGATGTAAAGGAATAGTAAAGGAACAATCCTTCGAGTCAATAGCATAAAGACCCCAATCGGCAGGAATTAGTGTGGGGTTAGGGACCCCGGGTTGTAAAGGGCCCGTAGGCTGCATTGCAGCATTAGTTTTTCTTACATCCTGCAGTAATCTCCATTTTCCTGATTGCTTTGGCATTACAAAAATAGGTGTGTTCCAGGGACCAGTAGAGGGAACTATGTGTCCTACAGCTAATTGCTCTGCTACCAATTCTTCAGCTCGCTGCAGTTTTTCCCCTTTCGGTGGCCACTGATCCACCCAAACAGGCACTCGTGTTAACCAAGTTAGTTGGAGCAGGGTTTTTGTCGACCAGTGACCCCTGGCATAAATTTGAAACACAGGCAGTTCAGTGAATTTTCCACTGAGACGATAAATCTCTTCCCCATAATGTGAATGGAAGAGCTAAGATGAGAGGCTTGAGAGCAGCTGCTCGACCCTCAGGACCTTCCACGACGAGCGTATTTACAGTCTGCAGTGGTATTTGTGTGCCACCTACGCCAGCAACTGCAGCTAGAACAGGCGATAACGGCCAATCACGTGGCCATTCTTGCAGACTAATAATAGAAGCATCGGCACCGGTGTCCAGCACACCTGTAAATGTATTATCCTCAATTTTTACAGTAAGCAACGGTTGTTGAGGTGCAATCTTATGTATCCACCACATTTGTGGTTGACCTGTGCTACCAAATCCTCCGTCACCTCGTGCCTGTTCTAATGCAGCAGGTACGGCATACAGCATTAGAATTAACTGTGCAACGCGTTCTCCCTTTGGGGTGGAACAAGGGGGGTGGGGGGCCCATATCATGAGTTTAATTTCCCCTAAATAATCAGAATCGACAGCTCCGGGTAGGACAAATAGACCTGATGACCGTCCAATAATAACGCCACAGAGACCTTTAGGTAGGGGTCCATAAAGCCCTGTCTCTACAGGTACCACTGCCGTAGTATTTAAGGTTGTATCGGTGGTTGTGGCCAAGCCCAACCCGGTGCTGCTGGCGGTGCTGGCTGCGAGGTCAGTGACAGCCTTTGGAAGCTGCTGCACATTGGTGCTCTGGGGTGCTGGAATACAACAGACCCTGTTGGACTGCGGGGCACTGCGCCTCGCACCCCTCCTCCCGTTGCCCTGCATGAGGTGACCTTCTTTGTCAAATTCGGAACGGCATGGCTTACCCCCGTGATATCCTTCCCTGCATCGCGGACCCAAATCCTTCGGTTGTTTTCGGTTACAGTTATCTTTGCGTGTAGGGCACTCCTTTTGCTTATGTCCCTCTTGACTGCACGCAGAACACGTAGCTGCAGCTCTGGCTGCGGTTAATTGCTGTGCTAAAGCTGCGGCAAGTACAGCGGCTTTATGCTCCTCAGATCCAATGTCTTGACAGGCTTTTACAAGGTCTACAATGGTTTTTGCGGGGTTACGGATAGGTAGCATCGCCTTTTGACAATCAGCATTAGTGTTTTCAAAGGCTAATTGCATTAGCAGCGCCTGCGCAGCAGCTTCATTGTCAACTTGGCGAGAAATAGCTGTTTGCAGATGATCAAGGAATGTAACATCAGGTTCCTGAGCTCCTTGCCGTACGGCTGCGAATGAGGCTTCACGGTTACCCACATCTGGCACATGGCGTAATGCTTTTAAGGTTAATTGCGTCGCTTGTTGAAACACCTCACGATTTAAACCAGCCTGAGCCTGTGCTTGCAAATATTGTCCTTGACCTGACAATTCATCTGCTCCGATAGCGATTCTTGCATCGATATTATCCATAACTTGTACTGTCACCAAATCATTGCATTCAGCTCCCCAAACAGGATATTGTGCTGATGTTAAAATCATCTTTAACAGCGTTTTCCCGTCGGCCGGTGTCATCACGGAACTGCCAGCAACAGCCTCGGTCAAACTCATTGTGAAATGATTGTGTAAACCGTATTCATGCACTGCCTGTCGCACCTCCTTCATCATTCCGTAGGAAACGGCCTGATGCTCAGGGGGACGCTGTGGTTTATAGAGAACTGGAAATGCCGATACCATTGTCACGTCTCCCCGCTGAAGTGCCTCTGCCTTACACTGTTCCATCACGGTCAGCGGCGGGTGTACGAGTGCCGGTTGTTTTGTCTTAACTGTTTCTACTGAAGTATCGTGCAAATCTATGAGTGGAGCATCTGCAGGTTTTTCACTATACGGAGGAGGATTTGCAAGCGTGGGTGCACTCCCTACACTTGATAATTTTCTGTGAGCTTGTTTAAGAATTTCTTCTGCCATAGGGGTGGTAATTGGCATAGTCTTAACTGGAGTCAAAGCAGGATATAAATCAGACACTTTATGGACTAATAGGTCCAGAGTCAAAAGGATCATTAGAAACCGCATCACATATACACTTTCATCAGGCTCATCCTTTTTAAAATTAACATCTGCAACAGAGGTAGGTTCAGCAGCAGCAGGATCAGGCTCTGCCGCTTTAAGCAACACATCCTCTGCAGGCTGTAGTGCTCACAGCGCAGTGAAAACAACCTTCCATGTCACAATTAATTCATCAGAAACATTAAGTTGTAAATCTTTCCGTGTTTGTAACTCCTCACCTACTTTTACAAAATTTTACTATCATAAGTCCCAGCAGTAGGAAACCCGGCAAAATGATCACAAATATATAGCAATAGTTTTTACCAATTTTAACGCTGTTAAAGAAAACCCCTGTTCCTTTAAAATCTGCTGTAAGATTTCCACGTACAGCTTATGCTCACTAGAGCTTGTCTGACCCATGTCACCACGACCGCATGCTTACTTGATCAACAGAAAGCAATGCAGCGTGCTGATATTCTCCGATCGACGAGTTTGGTCGTGGAGCCGTCACCAGAACTGCTTCGGTCCCTGTTCAGGCGCCACTTGTGACGGGCTGAAAAGAAACACGGCTCAGCTTGAGGCAGCTAAGCTAAGCTTTGTTTTCTGCAAGTGTCTTTTAGAGCTACAGAAAAGGAACTTGGAATGTGCAGCCAAACAGGGGGTTCACGTACTTCAGCATTCTCACATCCACTAAACAATGACCCTGTGTTCAGGGCTTACATCACTCAATCACGTGAGCAGTCATTCAGGATAAGCCAGTGTTCCGGCTTAAAGATACAACTTTCACACATCCCATGCACTCCGCACTTTTGAACTCTGTTTGTTCTGTTCCAGTTCCTTAGATTATGATTTTGTAATTTCGTATCCATATTGTCAAAGGGAGCGGTCACATCTGCTGCAGATCTCTAGCCCGCATCCTCCGGGCTCAGGTGACGCCGGGACAGGCGTGCGCTACTGCTGGGGCTCAGGGTCGACCCTGTGGAGGAGACGGGGCCGGGCATGAGAAAGGTGTCTGCTGTGGTGGGGCCTGGCTGTGCTGGTGTCTTCCCAAGATGTGGGCGATGCTCACCGGGAGCCACAGCAGCAGATGAGCTGGCCCATGCTGACGAGTGGAGAAGCCTCGCGTGGGACACACTGGTGGCTGCGGACAGCGCCAACCGGCCCAAGCAAGGCTGCCGGGAGATTCCGAGAGCTTGGTAGTGCTGCTGGAAAAGAGCTTGGCTCTTCCCAGTGTCACTCCGTGCTGCCGCAGTGCCGGCCAAGCAGACACTGGGGCCATTGTTGGGCCAGCACCGGCTCAACACCTCACGCCATTGTGACATCAAAGGTTACACTGGGGGTGAGTGGGGGTGGGGGGGAGGGTCACCGGGGGCTCTCCCCGGTATGCCCACGTCTCTCGCATACTGGGGACCCCAGATCTGGGCCCAGCACAGCAGGCATGGCCTCACCAGTGCTGAGCAGAGGGGAAGGAAGGGTGACCTCCCTCCAGCTGCTGGCCAGGCTTTGCCCAGGGCAGACCAAGGCACCACTCACGGCCTTTGGGCAAGAGCATCTTGCAGCCTCCTTGCCGAGAGGAGCTGTCATTTGCCAAGAGGAGCTGCCCGGATCTGCATGGCTTGAGAACAGAGCGACAGATCTAGATAAGTCAGCAGGAATTCGGCTGCTTTCCTTTGCAGGGGGAGCCACGTGGGTGCGGAGAGACTGCCCGGAGCCGGCAGCTCTCGTGAGAGGAGGGGACGAAGCAAGTGCGTTGCCACGGTAATGGCAACCCCAGCCAGAACCATAAAAGAAACACCTAGGGGGCGCTGCGACCAGGAGCACTGGGAACAGAGCGGGCAAACAGAGCGTGGCGCGTCAACCAGAGCGAGGCGAGGCGCATCGGTTTGTGCGGCAGTTTACGCGGAAGGGCGCGTCGGAAGGGCGCTGAAGCGCTGGAGTACTGCTGCTCAGATCAGTGAGGAATGATGTCCACTCGGCAGAGACCCATGGCCTCTCCAAGAGCTGCATCCACCATGACGGATGCAGCTGTACAGACAGAGCTCCAGTGGAGTCACGCAGCCACCCAGGCGTCAGGCTCCAGGGTGTGCCCTACTATAACACCGGAACAAGATGGCAGTGGCAAGCATTCCTGTGGGAGGTGCGCCCAGGTAGAGGAGCTCCTCCACCTAGTGACAGAGCTTCGAGAGGAGGTGGGCAGACTGAGGAGCATCAGAGAGTGTGAGAGGGAGATCGATTACTGGAATAGCATCCTGCCTTCACTGGGACAGACCCAGCCAACTACTGAATCACAAGATACTGAAGGCTCCCTGTCCCACCTTCACCAGAGTGACATTACGACCAGGATGACGGGGGGCAATGGCAACAAGTTCTTGCCTGATGCAGCGGACGTGCTGCCTCAACAAGGCCCCCACCTTCACAGGTGCCCTTAAGTAATAGATTTGAGGCCCTGCAAGTTGAGTCAACTAATTACAAGAAAGAAGACTCATCAAGAGAGAAAGCATTGATGAGGATTAGTCAAAACAAGCCCAACTTGAAAACCTCTTCCACAAAGAAAAAGAGACGGGTCGTTGTCACAGGTGACCCTCTTCTGAAGGGAACTGAAGGCCCAATATGCAGACCTGACCCACTGCACAGGGACGTCTGCTGCCTGCCTGGGGTCCGAGTTAGAGATGTGGTGAGGAAGCTTCCCACTCTTGTACAACCCACAGATTGTTATCCGCTTTTAACATTTCAGCTCGGCAGTGACGAAATTCTACACGCAAGAAGCCTGAGAAGAATCAAAAAGATTTCAGGGCCCTTGGGTGACTGGTCAAGGGATCAGGAGCACAAGTCATTTTTCTCCTCAATCCCCTTAGTGGCAGGATCTGACAAGGGAAGAAAGAGTAAGACCCACCAGGTCAATACCTGGCTTCAAGCCTGGTGTCACCAGCAGGACTTTGGGTTCTTTGATCATGGGCTGATTTATTCCACAACAGGTTTACTGGCATCTGACGGGGTATACCTATCTCAAAAGGGGAGAAGGATCCTTGCACAGGAGATGTCTGGGCTCATTGATAGGGCTTTAAACTAGATTTGAGGGGGGAAAGGGATAGACTCTGGCTTGCTGGGACTAAACCTAAGAGCTGCACACCAGTGCTAATCGGACAGCGTTCCAGAGAGCTACTTGAGTATGCTGCACCAGCAGGGATTGAGGGCAATGTGTTTGGTGATAGGATAGCCACAACGGTCACTGGTGTGCCAGGAGTCAAGGTAGCAACAGGGAAATTTCAGGCAGGAGTCAGGCCTTCTCCGTGTAAGGACAAGGCAAAGCAATCACTAGCCCAGTTGAAGGGCTTGTACACCAATGCCCGCAGCATGGGCAACAAACAGGAAGAGCTGGAAGCCATTGTGCATAAGGAAAACTATGATATAGTTGCCATCACGGAGACATGGTGGGATGATACCTACAACTGGGGTGCTGCACTGGATAGCTACAAGCTCTTCAGGAGAGATAGGCCAGGCAGAAGAGGAGAGGGAGTGGCTCTGTATGTCAGGGAGGGTTTTGATTGTCTGGAGATTAACAACGGGGATGAAAGGGTACAGTGCTTATGGATCAAAATTAGGGGCAAGACCAACAAGGCAGACGTCATAGTGGGAGTCTGCTATAGACCGCCCACCCAAGAAGATGTAGATGGAATATTCTACAAACAATTAGGAGAAGTCTCAAGATCTCAGCCACTTGTTCTTGTGGGTGACTTCAATCTACCAGATATCTGCTGGAAATTCAATACAGCGGTGAGGAAGCAGTCCAGGAGGTGTGTGGAGGACAACTTCCTTACACAGCTGGTGAGGGAACCAAGCAGGGAAGACTCCCTGCTGGATCTCTTGTTTGCCAATAGAGAAGGACTTGTGGACGATGTGAAGGTTGGAGGCTGTCTTGAACATAGTGATCATGAGATAATAGAATTTTCAGTTCTAGGAGCAGTCGGGAGGGGGGTCAGTAGAACTGCTGCCTTGGACTTCCGGAGGGCAGACTTTAACCTTTTTAGGAGACTGGTAGGCAGAGTCCCTTGGGAGGCAGTCTTGAAGGGCAAAGGGGTCCAGGAAGGCTGGACAATTCTCAAGAAGGAAATCTTCAAAACCCAGGAGCAGGCTGTCCCAGTGAGCCGCAAGATGAACAGGAAGGGCAGAAGACCGGCCTGGCTGAACAGAGAGCTCTGGCTAGAGCTCAAGAAGAAAAAGAAAGTCTACAGCCTATTGAAGAAAGGGCAAGTCACTCACGAAAACTACAAGGATTCTGTGAGACTATGCAGGGAGAAGATTAGAAAGGCAAAAGCCCAGCTATAGCTTAATCTGGCCACTAACATAAAAGACAATTTAAAAAGTTTCTATAAACACCTTAATAGCAAAAGGAGGGTTAAGGAGATTCTCCATCCCTTGCTAAATGCAATGGGAGAAATAGTGACCAAAGATGAAGAAAAGGCTGAGGTGCTCAATGCCTTCTTTGCCTCAGTCTTTAATGGTCCGACCAGCTCACTGGGTGCTGAGCCTCTAGTGCTAGACGGTGGGGATGGAGAACATCATCAAGGTTCCATCCAAGAGGAAACGGTAAGTGAACTGCTAATACCTTAAATGTGCAGAAGCCTATGGGGCCGGACAAGATCCACACAAGAGTTCTGAGGGAGCTGGTGGGGGTGATCACCAGGCCACTTTCTATCATTTACCGACAATCTTGGCTAACAGGAGAGGTACCAGCTGGACATTGGCAAATGTGATGCCACTCTACAAGAAAGGCCGGAAGGAGGACCCAGGGAACTCCAGGCCTGTTAGTCTGACCTCAGTGCCGGGGAAACTCATGGAGCAGATCATCCTGAGCGTCATCATGCAGCATGTACAGGATGGTCAGGTGATCAGACTCAGTCAACATGGATTTATGAAGGGCAAGTCCTGTTTGACCAACTTGATCTCCTTCTATGACAAGGTGACCCATTTAGGGGATGAGGGAATAGCTGTGGATGTTGTTTCCCTGGGCTTTAGCAAGGCCTTTGACACTGTTTCACACAACATTCTTCTGCAGAAACTGGCTGCCCCTGGCCTGGATGGGTGAACACTTCACTGGATCAAAAACTGGCTGGATGGCCGGGCCCAGAGAGTGGTGGGGAATGGAGTCAAATCCAGCTGGCGGCCGGTCACCAGTGGCGTTCCCCAGGGCTCAGTATTGGGGCCTGTCCTCTTCAACATCTTCATCAATGATCTGGATGTGTGGATTGAGTGCGCCCTCAGCAAGTTTGCAGATGACACTAAGTTGGGAGGAAGTGTTGATCTGCCTGAGGGTCAGGAGGCTTTACAGAGAGATCTGGACAGGCCGGATCGATGGGCCGAGGCCAATTGTATGAAATTCAACAAGACCAAGTGCTGGATCCTGCACTTGGGCCACAACAACGCCCTGCAACGTTACAAACTTGGGGAAGAGTGGCTGGAGAGCTGCACAGCGGAAAAGGAGCTGTGGGTGCTGGTCACAGCCAATTGGACGTGAGCCAGCAGTGTGCCCAGGTGGCCAAGAAGGCCAACGGCATCCTGGCTTGTATCAGCAATAGTGTGGCCAGCAGGAGCAGGGCAGTGATTTTCCCCCTGTACTGGGCACTGGTGAGGCCACCCCTTGAGTGCTGTGTCCAGTTTTGGTCCCCTCACTTCAAGAAGGACGTTGAGGTGCTGGAGCGGGTTCAGAGAAGGGCAGCGAAACTAGTGAAGGGTTTAGAGAACTTGTCTTATGAGGAGCGGCTGAGGGAACTGGGAATGTTTAGTCTGGAGGAGGCTGAGGGGAGACCTTATCCCTCTCTACAACTCCCTGACAGGAGGTTGTAGGGAGGTGGGGGTCAGTCTCTTCTCCCATATTATGAATGACAGGATGAGAGGGAATGGCCTTAAGTTGCGGCAGGGGAAATTTAGGTTGGATATCAGGAAAAATTTCTTTACACAGAGAGTCATTAAGCATTGGAACAGGTTGCCCAGGGAGGTGGCGGAGTCCCCATCCCTGGAGGGGTTTAAAAGCCATGTGGATGTGATGCTGAGGGACATGGTTTAGGGACCCTGGCAGTGCTGGTTGGACTTGGTGATCTGAAAAGTCTCTTTCAACCAGATGATTCTATGATTCTATGATTTACACGCTGAGCATGACATCATGTGGTCTGGACTATCCCTTTGGTCAGTTGGGGTCAGCTATACCGACTGTATCCCCTCCCAGCTTCTTGTGCACCCCCAGCCCGCTCACTGGTGGGGTGGGGTGAGGAGCAGAAAAGGCCTTGACCCTGTGTGAGCTCTGCTCAGCCACAGCTACAACATCCCTGAACTATCCACAATGTTCCCAGCACAACCCCAAAGCAGCTGCTGGGCAGAAAATTAACTCTGCCCCAGCCAGAACCAGCAGCATTTGGGAATGGGAGGGGAGGGGAGGGGAGGGGAGGGGAGGGGAGGGGAGGGGAGGGGAGGGGAGGGGAGGGGAGGGGAGGGGAGGGGAGGGGAGGGGAGGGGAGGGGAGGGGAGGGGAGGGGAGGGGAGGGGAGGGGAGGGGAGGGGAGGGGAGGGGAGGGGAGGGGAGGGGAGGGAAGGGAAGGGAAGGGAAGGGAAGGGAAGGGAAGGGAAGGGAAGGGAAGGGAAGGGAAGGGAAGGGAAGGGAAGGGAAGGGAAGGGAAGGGAAGGTTTAGGGGCCCTGGCAGTGCAGGGTGAAAGGTTGGACTCGATGATCTTAAAGGTCTCTTCCAAGCAGATGATTCTCTGATTCTATGACAGACGCTCTCTATTACTTGCCCCCCTCCTCTGACCCCCCACCAAAGAGAAAGAGAAAAGGAATAAGGGAGAGAGAGTGATGGGCTGGGAAAGAAACTGAACCTGCCTTAAGGAGAAGAATGACAATAAAGTGAACGAGATACAAATATTGACAACACCAACAGCGAACCCAACCCCCTGATGGCACCACGTCCCCGTCACCACTGGTGCTGGGGGCAGGCACTGGGGAAGGCCCAGGCTGGGCTCAGCAGCAGGCGGGAACCGGGTGCAGGAGCTGGATTCCAGAACTGGATTCAGGGATGCACGAATTGGGGTCGAAGGCAGAACGGACAGAGTCCTCCTCAGACACCGGCCATTGGAGAAGAGAGATTGACCCTTGTGACCCCTCAGCTTTATCCCGGATATGACGACTATGGATGGAACACCTGGTTGGTCAGTGTAGGGTCACATGACCTGTTGGATCTTCCCCATAGCTGCGGCCTCTCCCTTCCTGCACCCCAACGTGGCACACAGGGGTCAGCAGTGACCTTGGTCTGCCCAGCAGCAAGGGTCAGCCAGAGCCTTTGTGCACCCCAAGCCCTGGCCGTGACTGGGACCATCCAGCGCTGTCACTGCCAGCAGCAGCCACTGTCTGCACAAACCTGCCGGGACCTTCCGAAAGAGTCATCACGGGGCAGAGACTGAGCTGGGCAGTGACACCACTGAGCAGAAGGAGTTCTGTTCTGACCCAGACCAGGACATGAGTTAAAGTAGGAGATGGGGCGGGAGCACCCCCTGGCTCATGCTGGGGTTTGTGATGTCACAGGTCCATGAGTAGGCGATGGAGCAGGAGCAGCCCCTGGATTGTGTAGCGGTTTATGATGTCACCTGGTGAGGCCACGGCTGGAGTCCTGTATCCAGTTCTGGGCATCCCAGCTCAAGAGAGATAAGGAGCTCAAGAGAGATAAGGAGCTCAAGAGAGAGTCCAGTGGAGACTACAAGGATGAGGAGGGAGCTGGAGCATCTCTGTGCCGGGGAAAGGCTGAGAGCCCTGGGGCTGTTCAGCTGGAGAAGAGAAGCCTGAGAGGGGACCTCATCAATGTGATCAATAGCTAAAGGAGCAGGGTCAGGAGGATGGACCAGACTCTTCTCAGTGGTGCCCAGCAACAGGACAAGGGGCAACAGGCACAAACTGGAACCCAGGAAGTTCCACCTGAACATGAGGAGAAAGATCTTTGCTGTGAATGTGAGGGAGGCCTGGCCCAGGCTGCCCAGAGATTCTCTCCTGCTCTGGAGAGATACCAAACCTGCCTGGATGTCATCCTTGGCACCCTGCTCTGGGGGAACCTACTCTAGCAGGGGATTGGCCAAGACGATCTCCAGAGGTCCACTAGAATTTGTAACCTTCTGTGACTCTGTAATAGCAGCTGGAGAATTCTCCTCTCCCTTCTCCAAAGGGCTCTTTATGCACCTTCCTCTTTCACCCCACTCTTGAAACGTCTGTAGTTCAGTGCCCGAGTCTTGGAGACTGGGTGGAAACAGGGGAAGTGACAGGGCTCTGCCAGTCTTCTCCGACACCTGCCAGCCCCAGGCAAACACCTCAGACACCCTGGGGCCTCTGGAGGTTGGCACTGGGTGACTTTGGCCAGAACATGGAGCTCTGCCCGAAAGCCTGAGAACTGCTCATTTCCCCTTCCCCTGGGCTGACCTTGCCAGGACTCTGCCTGGAAGAAGACCTAAGTCTTCAGGTCATGCCCTCAGGAGATCACCTTTTTTATGAAAATGTTGTTATGGAGGTCAGCTCTGAGACAGAAATGTCCCTGGTCTGTCCCTGACGGTGGTCCCAGCACTGCCAAGCTGCACCACAGTGACTGAGCTGCCAGAGCCCTCAGGCCTTACCCCAACCCAGGGCATCAGAGAGACAGTGTGGAAGTGGAAAGGAACAGCCCTGGAAGTCCAAGCGCTGGCACTCCCTGGCAGTGCTGCTGTGCCGGGACTCTTTTCCCCTCCACCTCTGCACACAGGCTCTGCCTGGCAGCTTCACAAAGGCCCCAGAGGAAGGATCTCAGACAAACAAGTTCCTGCAGGTACATTAATTTTATTAAAATACAGTGCACAATTTCCCATTTATGTGGTCCCTGGGTCAAATTCAACAGGTAGATGGTGAATTAGAAATGGGACTGATAATGTTTTCTTGTGCACTACATAGCCCAAGAAAAATGACAAACCACCCTATGCCTGTGGGAGACTTTAAGGAGCAGCAGGACTTGCTGCTGTCAGATTTGTAAACAAGGCTGGACATGAACGGACAAGGACGGCCATGTACTCAGAGTGAAGCTAACTAGCCAATTATAGTGTTAGACTAGGCGCCTGAATTTCACTAACGAGCCAATTAACTGTAACCTTGAAGCGCGTGATCAGTGCATGTACGGAAACTCTGTGCCTATAAATAGAACTCTGTCGCCCTTCATAAACGGAGCTTTGTGCACACCGTATTGGCGTCTGGGTCTGCTCCGTTCCGGCATGAGGATTGTGTAAACCGCAGCGACAACTGGGGGCTCGGCCGGGAGAATCTCTACGAGGATTCAAAAGCTGCGGTGAGAAGACGACGACAGCTGTCCCACGGATCCGGTAAGGATCAATAGGCGCTGTGAGAAGGCCGGGGAAGGACTGCTGCTGAGGTAGCCATCAAGTGAATGGCCTCAGGCTGCCCGAGAGAGGCAGGAGGACGTCCGCATTAAAAGCAGTCATGGGAGCTGCGCATCGGCGCAGGGGATCAGCAACCGACACGAAGCAGTGCTGAGGATCAGCGACCGACATGAAGCGGCGCTGGGGATATCCGCAGGGACCTTAAAAAAGGTGAGCACCTGAGGCGCGGTATGGGGCAGGCTTCATCGACTCCAGAAGAAGCGGCAATAGCCAAACTCCTGCTGCATATCCTCTCTAAGAGAGGGATTAAATACAAAGAACATGCCATCCGGCGCCTGTTACAGTGGCTCCGGACGCAAGGCTTGCCAGCAGAAACAGCAAAGGCATTCGACCCTGCCGTGTGGGACGAAGTGGGCAAACCATTGTGGGATGCAGTCTCGCGCAGAGATAAAAACGCAGAAGGGCTGGCAATTACATGGAAACTAATGACTGAAGTGGTTAAGAGTGTGAGAGCAGAAAGGAAAACTGCGGCGGAGATGGAGGCCGCGCTGGGGGCTGTGGCGCACGCTGTTTGAAACCTGGAAAGCTCATGTAGGAGACAAAGCGGCAGAAAAAGACAAAGTGGCGCCCACGGATCCCTCACCCCCCTGCCCCATGACCCCCCCCGACTCGAAGCAAGCGGCAGAAATAGGAGAAGCGGAACGGGCGCCCACAGATCCCTTGCCCCCCGCCCCGACTTGACCCTTCCAGCCCTGTGAGCCTTCGGCTCCACCTGAATACCCTGATTTATCTTCGGTATATGAGGAGGAGGAGGAGGATCCTTTAGATCCTTTAGATCCCGGACCGGCAGACCCAGAAAAGGAGCCAGATCTGTATCCGCCAGACCCTCGCAAAGCATGGCTCAACATTCGCAACAGGCAGTAAAAGAGGATGATTTGGGCTTCTTAAAGGACCTCACCGTATGCCCGGTGACCTATGAAGCGAATCAGCGACTGAGGTGGGAGCCTATCAGCTTTGGTATTGTGGAAGAACTCCGACGCACGGTCAAAGACTATGGGGTCAAATCCCCGCATGCGATGAGCTTACTTAAAACGGTGTTTGAAACGTACGTATCGTGTCCTCATGACTGTCAGACGACAGCTCCGTTATTGTGGACGAGTGCTCAATATATGATTTGGAGTGGGATGTGGAGAGATGCAGCGGTGCAAAAAGCTATTGAGAAGTTGAAGCAGGACAGCCGACGCTCGTGGACCCACCCTGGCCCCTCCCACTCTGGCTTGTGCAGCTGGGTTTTTCCCCCCCTGCTCTGGCCGTTGAAGATCAGAGCCTCCCCCACTGCAGCTGCCTGTGGGAGGAACGCCTCTGTGTGCTTGGTAGGCTGTTTGTCCAGTGCAGCGCAGTGAGCGACCTTGATCTCTTAAGGTGGTAAAAAAAAAAAAAAAAAAAAAAAAGTGATGTTTTCTTCCCACTTGCAGGATGGCAGTAACTGTGGGATGGTGTTTTGGTTCAGTGGTTCTGACTTGCTGCGCCCCACTGTGGCCCACAGGATTTAGTGGTGACCTCGGTCTGCGCAGCAGACAGTATCAGCGAGTTGTGTCCGAAATGCAGGAAAGCACGTTATCTCTCTCCTGGAAAACGGGAAAAAAAACCAGCGACATGCTGAACACATAATTCCTACTACGAGTCCATGAAATTCTCCTGTCTTTGTTATAAACAAAAAGAGTGGAAAGTGGTGTTTGTTGCATGATTTACGGCGAATCAATGCCGTCCTCAAAGACATGGGGGCCTGCAGCCAGGGCTGCCCTCCCCATTTTTGGTTCCAAAAAATTGACATTTGACAGTTATTGATTTGAACGATTGTCTTTTTACTATTAGACTGTCCTCCCTCAAGGCATGAAAAACGTCGACATCAATTCATCACCAAATCCAGGTGTTGCAGGACTTAATAAAACCGACTGTCAGTACCGGATGGAATCCGTTTGCCAGGTGAACTTGAGACTAACCACAGTCACACAATTTATTATTAATTGCATCCTATCTCTGTGGTATTTTCCTGTGTATTGCTTGTTGTTCACCCTGTTTGTGATAAAGATGAAGTCAAACGACCACCGAACAGCGGCCCCAGTAATGAAATTGGGCATGTGTGAAGTTACAGATTATGTCATTGACAGGTGGAGTTTGGGACGGTCCACACGTACGGACTGGCCACACGTTGTGTGAGGGGTGGCTTTAACCTCTGCTATAAAGGTAGTGCTGTTTGAGCACAGGGGCAAGGTAGCTATACGGCAAGAGAGGACCACGTTGCCTCTGTGGGGACGCCCACCAAGGGTCCGGTACCTACCGATCCCAAAAACAACCTATGCTGGGGACGCTGTGGATTTGAACATCACTTGCTGTTCTAGGATTGGTATGTGTATGAGCTGAGGTAACTTTCTTCTTCTTCCCCCCACTAATTCATCAAATAGGGTGTATTGTTATTTACCTTAATTGTATTAACAGATATGTCCCGAGCTTTATCGCTAGCAATAACACAAGTTACCAGCCACGGCCTGGTGATAGCTACAAAAACAAAAACAACAACAACAACAACAACAACAACAACAACAACAAATTCAGCATCATTCGCCCTGGCAATATCTAGGGTGGCGCATCACTACCCAAAGTATTCGACCCCAGGCCGTGAAATTGGTCCCTGAGGTGACCTCCCTCAATGATTTGCAAAAGTTATTAGGGTCAATTAATTGGGTGCGACCATTATTAGGATTAACCGATGAAGATAGGTGCTGGAATTGTGGCAGACGGATGTGACGCATGTTCCTGACTTTGGGCGACTCAAATGTGTACATGTGTCTATCGATACCTTTTCCGGAGCCCTCTGTGCCACAGCACACACCGGAGAGAAGGCGCAGGATGTTTCTCGTCACTTGCTCTATGCCCTTGCAACTTCAGGAGTACCACGAAAAGTCGAAACAGACAATGGACCTGGGTACAGTGCACAACACTTTAACACATTTTTGCAACTTTGGGAGATTTGTCATGTTACAGGTATTCCCTACTCCCCCACAGGTCAGGCACTCGTTGAACTAGCACTCTGACAAATATGCTTTAAAAAAATAAACAAACAAACAAACAACAAACAAAAAAACCCCAAACAAACAAACAAAAAACAAAAAGGGGGAGCAGGAATGGACAGCATGAACCCTCATGAACGACTGGCTAAAGCCTTATATGTGCTCAATTTTTTAAATCGCTGGCATGAAACAGGACCTCCATTTGTTAAACATTTTATGTCCATGGAGGGAAGCCGCAGACAAGTGGAGAGAAAAGCTTTAGTGAAAGTGAAAAATTTGGAAACGAGACAATGGGATGGTCCATTTCCTTTGGTAACTTGGGGAAGAGGCGATGCTTGTGTTTCCACAGGTAGCAGACGACGGTGGACACCAGCACCATGTGTGCGACCGTACCTGTCATCATCGGATGGATCCAAATAGCTGTGAGCAGTGCTGCCTGGATCCCACCACAACCAAAGACCGATGTCTGGATAACATTAGCAAACATGACGGGTCAAGACTCCCTTTGTCTTGTGACAGCATCGCCAGAAAATCCCTTCTACACCTGTTTAGGAGGCCACCCATTGGATGATTATTCAGTTATCAACCCCTTCAACGCTGTAGGTGATTCCTGTAGTTTGGATCGATTAACTTTATTAACGCCAAACACATCTATGATTTTAAATCTCCAAAGGTCATAACAGTCATCACGAAGCTTGCATACATGTAGCAACCAATGTGATGACCGGATTAAGTTTTGGAGTTGTAGCAAAGTAATCGCTACTTCTTTTCATGCCCGGGGTGGCTACTGCCAAAGCCCTGGCGATATTCAATAAATTAGGGTGTTGGTTAGCAAAGCAGAGTAACGCTACTTCACGAGCATTGAGTGGATTATTATTAGAAATGGATTCTATTAGACATGCCACGCTTCAAAATAGAGCAGCCATAGATTTTTTTATTGTTATCACAAAAACAAAAAGGGGGAATTGTGGGAGACTTTAAGGAGCAGCAGGACTTGTTGCTGTCAGGTTTGTAAACAAGGATGGACATGAACGGACAGGTACGGACATGTACTCAGAGTGAAGCTAACTAGACAATTATAGTGTTAGACTAGGCACCTGAATTTCACTAATGAGCCAATTAACTGTAACCTTGAAGCGCGTGATCAGTGCGTGTACGGAAACTCTGTGCCTATAAATATAACTCTGTCGCACTTAATAAACAGAGCTTTGTGCACACCATATTGGCGTCTGGGTCTGCTCCGTTCCGGCATGAGGATTGTGTAAACCGCAGCGACATATGCCCACCCAAAAAACCTGAGAAGACAGACTGGGCCTGCAGTGAGTTACACTAGAACTGCTCTGCAGAAGAAGATGGAGAGTTTATTGCTTCTGAAAACCACCCAGTGATCATTGTCCTCAGTGCATCCTGGAGCTGCTGGTTCCTCATGCTGTAGATGAGGGGGTTCACTGCTGGAGGCACCACCGAGTACAGAACTGACACCACCAGATCCAGAGATGGGGAGGAGATGGAGGGGGGCTTCAGGTAGGCAAAAAAAGAGGTGCTGATAAAGAGGGAGATGACAGCCAGGTGAGGAAGGCAAGTGGCAAAGGCTTTGCGGCGTCCCTGCTCTGAGGGCATCCTCAGCATGGCCCTCAAGATCTGCACATATGACACCACCATGAACACAAAACAGCCAAATGCTAAACAGACACTGACAAGGAGAAGCCCAAGTTCCCTGTGGTAGGAGTGTGAGCAGGAGAGCTTGAGGATCTGGGGGATTTCACAGAAGAACTGGTCAAGGGCATTGCCCTGGCACAGGGGCAGGGAAAATGTATTGGCCGTGTGCAGCAGAGCATTGAGGAAGCCAGTGGCCCAGGCAGCTGCTGCCATGTGGACACAAGCTCTGCTGCCCAGGAGGGTCCTGTAGTGCAGGGGCTTGCAGATGGCAATGTAGCGGTCGTAGGACATGACAGTGAGGAGAGAAAATTCTGCTGATAACAAAAACATAAAGAAAAAGAGCTGTGCAGCACATCCTGCATAGGAGATGTCCCTGGTGTCCCAAAAGGAATTGGCCATGGCTTTGGGGACAGTGGTGGAGATGGAGGCCAGGTCAAGAACAGAGAGGTTGAGGAGGAAGAAGTACATGGGTGTGTGGAGGTGGTGGTGGCAGGCGATGGTGATGATGATGAGTCCGTTGGCCAGGAGGGCAGCCAGGTAGATGCTCAGGAAGAGCCCAAAGTGCAAGAGCTGCATCTGCCGCGTGTCTGCAAATGGCAGGAGGAGGAAGTGTGTGATGGAGCTGCCGTTGGACATTTGCTGCCTCTGGGCATGTTCATCTGTGGAGAAGGAAAAGGCAGGACAGGGTTAGGCCAGACTTCTCCAAGCAAAACCCATCGCATGTCTCAGAGCAACCCCTTGCTCATCCTCTCTCTGCAGTTCCCTCACTTGGGCTCCACGTCTGTCTGGCTGAGGGGCCATTGGGAGCAGGGACTCTGTGGTGGGCTTCCAAGGAGCCCTTCTGGCTATGAAGTGACAATCAAAGAGGAACACAGGGTGGTCTCACACTAAATGTCCTCGTGTGTCTAAATGAGCTTTTCCACAGGGTTGTTCCCAATTGGCCCAACGGAAGAACAGAGCTGAGAGCACTTGGTTGTGTTGATTCGGTTCCCGTTGCACCTGCCCCGTTCAGGGCTGGTTTTGGGAGGTTGCAACCCCTGACATTTCTCACCCACTCCAGGTGAAATCCTGTGGGTGCTGAGAGGCAACGGGCCTGTCCCTGAGCACAGAGAGAGGGGAGCTGCTCTGCCCATCAGTGCTGGGCTCAGCTGCCCCATGATGGCAGCCTGCAGCTGGGGGAGGATAACGCTCAGGTGTCGCCTAAAGGCAACTGGGCCCTGCTGAGAGCAGAGGAACCCAGCTTCACAGGGCAGATGGACAGACTCCTCGCCTTTCCTCATCTCCCCTCCTGCACCGGGACCCCGAGGGATCATGGCAGCCACCCCCATCCAGCTGCCCAGCACTATTTCCATGGCCTCAGCCCCGAGGGGTCTCTCCATGGGGCTCCTGGGCAGCACAGATCTGCCATGGGAGAGCTGGGCCCTGCTGAGTGCACCCTGCAGCCCCATGGGACTTGCCAGGGACAGAGCAGAGTGTCCTGAAAGGGCCTGGAAGAGAGCCAGGCCCTCTGCTCCAGAGACACCTCTACCGAGCAGGACCCAAAGGGTCGGTATCTGGACAGGAGCTGAACGTGCCACTTTGACCCCTGACCACCATCCTTGCTCAGCCAATCGCAGGGGAGAAGAGGGGCAGCGCAGGCAGGAGAGGGTGGCAGGGACATGCTCCAGTGCTGCTGCCAAGGGAGGAGGGACACGCACAGAGCGGTGGCAATGAGGGACTGGTGCTGCTCTGGGCTCTGGCTGCTGCAGGGGCAGCGCATGCCCGAGAGCCTGTGGGCTGGAGGGCAAGCGGCTCTGCTTGGACTGGGAGAGGAGAGCAAGGAGGAGCTGCTCAGGGGAAGGTCCCTGCACCACAGGGACAGCAGGGAGGTCCCCCCATCTCCCTGCCCAGCCTTTCTGAGAGCAGCAGCAGCAGCTTCCTCTCCCTCCCTGGCCATGGCTGTGCTGCCTGGAACTGTCCCTGCCTGGAGCTACTGCTCTGGGCTCAGCTCTGGGCCCTGTCAGGGCTCCCCGAGCCCATCCCAGATGCTGGATGCTCAGCTCGGCCCTGCAGACCCCTCCCAGCAGCAGGAGCTGGGCCCTGCCCACAAGCACCTCTGGCTGGGCAGGGGCTAAAGACCAGATCACAGAAAACGTGGGTATGGCTAGAAAGGGGAAGTTGTTGCTGAGGTGGCTGGAGGCAGCTGGGTACAGTGCTTTGAGGTGCTTCTCCCAGCCTTCCTCATCTCTCAGTGTGAGAGACAAGGAATCTCAAAATGTACTGCTCAGCAGAAACAAGAATTTTGATCTCCATCAGCAAATCCAGACTAAAAGACAAAGACTGAAGAAAGTTCCTTCTCCTTCCAGAAACCACTAAGTTCATGTTCTTGAAAGCCCCCTCAGAAGTGGCCAGGGCTGAGCTGAAGCTGGGAGCAACCCTGACCCACGCAGCTCCCTCTCCATGACAGCACAAGGACCCTGCTCTGACCTTCCGGGGCTCCTTTCTGCCACCCACAGCTTCTCCCCACAGCGCCATGGGGAGCTCCCCGGGCAGGCTGAGAGCTGAGCCTGGCAGGCGGCAGAGTCCCTGCCCCAGCACCCAGCCCCACAGCTGCAGGGACCCTGCGCGCAACGACAGCCCTGGCCATCCCTGGGGCACACCCACACACACCCCTCCACAACCAGTCCCACCAGAAGGCAGCCCTCATGCCCTGTCCCTTTGATGTGGCTGCAGGGAAACCCTGCTCTGCAGCATGGCCTCCTCCGCTGCAGCATAGACACTCTGAGAGTCTTCCTGACAAAGCCCAGCAGCTGCCCGAGGCACCAGCTTGAGGAGATCCCTGCAGGAACCACAGCTGCTTTGCCTGGCACCCACGGACTCACCACACAGAGGACTGGGAAGGTTTCTCCCCCAGAAAGCTCTCAGCATCCTCCCCCTGCCCAGCGACTTGATGCTCTCTCAGCCTCGCAGGTCTCTCGGTGCTGCAGTCAGTGCCCAGCCCTGCTCCTGGGCAGAGCAGTCTCTCAGCAGCACTGTCCCATTGCCATGCCTCCATGCCAGGAATCCAGCCCAGCTCGGCAGCAGAGGACCAGCCCAAAGCTGTGGGAACAGCCGGCGATCGATCACGGACAGAAATTTAAGGATCACCAGAAATACAAAATATAATCGCTTTGCCGTGGGACCTGTGAGCAGCTGCAGAAGACACGGGAGAAAGAAAACAACGAGTTAAAAAATAGCAGGCAGAACAGCTGCAAAATAGCAGGCAAGCGCTGGGAAGTACAGGGAGTAGAGGCTGAACTGGTAAGATAAAGGGAAGGTGCTTTTTAGTGGAAAATCACTGCTTAAGAGTGAGAAGGTATATAAGGCTTGGAATAGCACTAATAAAGGGTCTGCGTTATCACTTTCATAAAGTGCGTGCAGTCCGTTATTTTCATTCTCCGACAAATGGTGACCCCGACGTGATTTTTCCAACGCCGAGGAAGAACGAAACTCAGGGAGAAACTGCGGGGAGAAACTGCGGCCGACACGAAGCGGCGCAGGGAGAAACTGCGGAGAGAGACTGCAACCGGCACAACGCGGTGCAGGGAGAAACTGCAGGGAGAAACTGCAGGGAATCAGCAGCCTACACGAAGAGGTGCTGGGGGTCAGTGGTCGACACGAAGCGACGCTGGGGTTACCCGCAGGGACTGTGGCCGACACGACAGCGGCCCAGGGAGGTCAGCAGCCTACACGAAGAGGTGCTGAGGGTCAGCGGTCGACACGAAGCGACGCTGGGTATATATCCGCAGGGACCTTAAAAAGGTGAGCACCTGAGGCGCGGCCCGCGGCAGACCGGGAGATGGCAGGCTCTACCAACAGGCTGCCTCTGCCATCTCCCCGCCCGCCGAGGCCATCTTCCCCCCTGCCGAGGACGGCCCCCCCCCCGCCAACGCCATCTTCCCCCCCGCCGACGACGGCCCCCCTGCCGCCGACGCCATCTTCCCCCCCGCGGACGACGTCCCCCCCCCCCGCCGACGCCATCTTCCCCCCCCGCCGACGACGTTCCCCCCGCCGCCGACGCCATCTTCCCCCACGCCGACGACGTCTCCCCCCCCGCCAAGGCGATCAGAACCGGTGCCCTCGTCCTGGCCGTCACTTCCGACAGTTCCGGGGAACACCAACGGCCCCGGCGAAATCAGGCCTAGTGGCCACGTAGATCCACGATATCAATGGTCAAAAATTCAAAAAGAGGCTTTGAAAGATGGGGAGGTGTTAAATGCTTACCCCGTAGTGGTGGTGAATAATCAGCAAGAATATCAGGCCTTTCATTGGGATTTGGTGAAAGAAATTCGTAAATCTGTAATGACCTATGGTCTGCATGCGCCGTATACCACCGCTCTGCTAGACAACATCTACGGGGGCAACTTATTAACTCCTTATGATTGTGATCAGCTGGCCGCCCTGATCCTGACACCGATGCAAAGACTCCTTTGGAAGGACAAGTGGGGTACTCTGGTTAACGAAGAAGCCATGCGAAACCTAGACAGGCCGGACGATGACCCTTTAAGGACAATAGGCCCTGATCAAATGATGGGAAGGGGTCAATTTTCTGAACCAAGATTGCAGGCCAGACTTCCTGTTGATGTGCTGCGAATGTCTGCCGGCCTGGCCCGACGGGCTCTAATGCAGATTTCTGCTGATTGGCACATTATAGTAATTGACTTAAAAGATTGCTTTTTCACAATCCTGTTATATGCGCAGGATGCACCACTTTCAAAAAAAAAAAAAAAAAAAAAAGCAAAAGCCATTGTCCAGTCTTGCCCTAGTTGCCAGCAACTAGGGCCAGGAATAGAACAAGCAGTTAATCCTAGTGGTTTACACGCCCTTGACGTTTGGCAAATGGATGTCACACATGTACCTGAATTTGGGAAACTTAAATACGTCCACGTTTCGGTGGATTGCTTCTCCCATATCATCTGGGCTACTGCTCAGACAGAAGAGACAGCAAAACATGTTATAAAACATTTACACATGGCTTTTGCGGCCTATGGGGTACCGCGCACCATAAAACCTGACAATGGGCCTTGTTATATAGCCTCCAGTCTCCAGCATTTCCTTGCATTATGGGGAGTTCGACACATCACGGGTATCCCACACTCCCCCCCAGGTCAAGCGATCATAGAACGCATGCATCACACCCTGAAGCGTCAATTGCAAAAACAAAAAGGGGGACCGGAGGACCCTCAAACACGATTATTTAAGGCTTGTTATGTGTTAAACTTTTTGCGGTTTCCTCAAGGTCAAGAGCACCCACCTATTATACTGCACTTGCGGGGCATGAAGACAGGGGTGGCTGTTGCAGATCAACATGATATATTGATTCGAATGCGTGACCAGGAGACAGGGGAATGGAAGGGTCCGTACAGATTACTTACTTGGGGACGAGGATATGCTTGTGTCATTACAGATCGTGGAGTCCAATGGATCCCAGCGAAATGGGTAAAACCTTGGCTGCGCACACTGTCATCACAACCACCGTCATCGGAATCCAACTAATCGTGAGCAGTACTGCTTGGATAGTCCCACAGCCTAATGAAAATGTTTGGGTAACACTCGCTAATGCCATCGGACAAGATTTTCTCTGCCTTAGTACAGCAACTCCTCAAAATCCCTTTTCAACATGTTTGGTGGGAATTCCAATAGACACAATAGAGTGGTTTGCCTTTTGTAATGCGACGGCTGTAAGGCCAGCATGTCCAAACGTCTGGAACAAGTCAGTAGACGGGTGGTTGGCGCACGCCTTCCCCCCATCACCCCTTCAACCCCAGGAAGTGCGATTGTTGGGTTCTGTGCAGGCTGCTGTCTGCGTGTTTTTTAATTATACCGGGAAAAACAGAAATCTATCCTGGTCTGTAAATAGCACCTTATCACCATATACAAATAGTAGCATATGGTGCAATTACACCATTCCCAAAATTTCTGTAGGCAGTAATACACCTATGAAGCTCCCTTCGGGTCTTTTTTCATCTGTGGGAATCGAGCATGGGCTGGTATTCCGGCCCCTATACGGGGTGGTCCTTGTACAATCGGGCGTCTCACATTACTAACACCAAATATTACTATGATACATCAGCATTCGCACTTTCTACGGCATCGAAAGAGACGATCGCACCATGTTTTTGATCCCATGTGTGATTCACAGGCCACATTTTGGAACCAGGCAGAAATAATAACAGCTTCTCTTTTTACACCTGGTGTAGCTGCCGCCAAAGCCTTGGCAACACTAAATAGATTAGGATGTTGGTTAGCAAAGCAGAGTAACGCTACTTCACGAGCTTTGAGTGGATTGTTATTGGACACTGATTCTATTAGACATGCCACGCTTCAAAATAGAGCAGCTATAGATTTTTTATTGCTAGCACAGGGTCATGGATGTGAAGACTTTGAAGGAATGTGCTGTATGAACCTGTCAGACCATTCTACATCAATCCATAAAAGCATTCAGGACTTGAAGGATGGAGTTAAACAGTTGCAGATAACGAGCACGGGCCTCGATGGGTGGTTTCAGCAGTGGGGTATAACAGGTTGGATTAAAGATATATGTAAACAAGGTATGCAAATATTAATTATGATTATGATAATATTGATTGGAGGATCATGCATAATAAATAAAACCATGGTAATTGTAAAGAAAAATATGGCAGGTATCTGGATAGCACAAAAACAAAAAGGGGGAATTGTAGGAGATTTTAAAGAGCAACAGGACTTGTTGCTGTCAGATTTGTAAACAAGGATGGACATGAACGGACGAGTGTCAGGCATGATGGACAAGGACTGAAGACAAGACAGTGACCGAAGACATCCCTTAAATCAATTAGCATATGTTGAAAGATTTTATGTATTCTTATTTGTATACTGTGTTTTATGTCACGTGTGCAGTAGCTAGTGGACAGATCACTCCAAGCAGTGTTGGTTCTAAACAAAGAAGGGGGAAATGTGGGAACAGCCGGCAATCGATCATGGACAGAAATTTAAGGATCACCAGAAATACAAAATATAATCGCTTTGCCGTGGGACCCGTGAGCAGCGGCAGAAGACACAGGAGAAAAAAACATCATGCAAGAAGCCGTGGGATCAGTGAGCAGCTACAGAAGACACGGGAGAAAGAAAACAACGAGTTAAAAAATAGCAGGCAGAACAGCTGCAAAATAGCAGGCAAGCGCTGGGAAGTACAGGGAGTAGAGGCTGAACTGATAAGATAAAGGGAAGGTGCTTTTTAGTGGAAAATCACTGCTTAAGAGTGAGAAGGTATATAAGGCTTGGAATAGCACTAATAAAGGGTCTGCGTTATCACTTTCATAAAGTGCGTGCAGTCCGTTATTTTCGTTCTCCGACACAAAGCATTTTAATAACTCCTCAGGTGGGTTCAGTTCCCAGGGCAGGAATCTCCAACAGGGACAGAAAATGGAAGAAAACTCTCCAAAAGTCAGAGGAAAACTCTGAAGTTTCTTGGAGTTTCTTAATGGGTCCCTCTGAGGTCCATTACTGACAAAGCCTCCCCAGAGGCTTGTTAGAGCAGAAAACTGGTGGCAGAGATGACAGGCAGACGTGACAAAGGCCATGGAGAGGTGGAACGGATTATGAGTGAACCTGGATATGATCCATTCAGCTACAGGGCCAAGCCCTGAGCCCGTGCCCCTGCCAAGGCACACCCTGTCCCTCTACAGTGCTCCGAGCTCTTGCTGGGCAGTGGCAGGTGCGGATGTCCAATGACAATGGAGTCTGGTGCAACAGCTGAGAGGCTCTTGGGTGGGGAAAGGGAGGCCATGAGGCCCCAGTGCTGGCAGGAGAAGGTGCTTCCTCCCAGGCATCAGGGGCAGAGACAAGAGCCAGAGCCAAGGACAGAAAGATCTTGGCCCTCCTGGAGCTTCTCAGACAGTCTTCATCCCTCTCTCCTCTCCGCCACAGGCTGTCCTACGGTGTTCCACACCTGCACCTCATCCTTGGCAAGCTGTAAACATCCACCCTGCTGCCACACCTTGCTCTCCCCTTCCTTTCCTGGTGTCTCTCTGTCCTCCCTGGCTGAGGTTCCTGAGGCAAAGGAAGATGACCAAGAGCAAGACTTGAGGAGAGCAGACTTTAACCTGCTCAGGGATCTGCTGGACACAATCCTGTGGTATACAACACTGCAGAGAAGAGGGAAGAGCTGCTTGATGGGCAACCATCTCTTCTGCAAGATCCATGACAGCACACCTGAACATGCGGGAAGTCAAGGGACATTGCAGGGGTCTGGCAGGAATGAGAAAGGTGCTGATGGCCAAAAGGAAGCGTGAAGAAAATGCCCAGAGCAGGTGGAAGCTGGTGACTTGCAGCCTCACTGGTTCTGTGCTGCTGTACTGGAGATGCCATTTGTGTGTGTGTATATTGATCTGAGCATGGGCAAACTGGAGATCTGAGGGGATGCCAGAGTTAACCCCTGGACATCTGGAGAGCCTGAGATCATCTCCTGGAGGGATCACTGCTGGATGGGTATCTATGCAGGCCTGTGGTTTCCTCTGACACAGCCCAGCACACAAACAACGGCAACCCTCATTTCTTTTTTCTCCACTGACAGGGGTTTTGCTGGGCTTAGAGATATGCCGAGGTCCCTTCCAGGATGAGGGATGGTGCATTTGCTTCCACCACAAGTCTTCCCTTGATGATGGTAGGGAGAGCCTTCAGGTTCCCCATGGCCATGTGCCTCTGTTTAGCCTGTATCTGGGGCTGAACTGTAGCATCTGCTTTGAGTATTGACTTGGGTGGGAGCAGCTCCTACTTTGTGTCAAGCTTGTAGCTCTCTTCTGTTTGCAGCGTGGGCCGGTCCTCCAGGTGACGTTGCTGTTTTGAACCAGGCCACCCTGCCCGCACGTGTGTCTAGACCAGGCCTCACAGTCCACATTCATGGTAGATGGGGCCGCCAAAATGGGGGTAGACCAGGCGTCCCTGTTGCGGCCCCGTTAACCGTTGACTCCTGACATCCCCATGCCAGAAACGTGGTTGACCAGGCCTTCCTGCCTCTGCTTTGTGCCGGGCTTTGTGATACCTTGGGTTTCAGAGAAAGGGATGGGACAGGAGCGGCCCTTGAACTGAGCACGTGTTGTGATGTCACAGGTCCGTGAGTAGGAGATGGAGTAGGAGAAGCCCCTGGCTTTTTCCGGGCTTATTAGCCGTCATTGGCTGAGTGGACAGGGCCTCCCGGTGCCTCTACCGGGGTGTACTTGTGCACCCTGCCTGAATTGCTGGTAGATTTGGTCTCCCCGTGACTTTGCTTGAGTAAACCGTGTCTTCGTGGCAGTACGAGGTAGACCTGGCCGCCTTAAGTCAATGGATAGACATAGCCGCCTGTTCATCGGGGTTTGGTAGACTAGGCCTTCTGCTGAAGGTTATTGGATAGACGTGGCCGCCCGGGTATGGGAGTAGACCAAGCAGGGAGCCAGGGGGACGTCTACTGGTATAGACGTCTCCGTGGAAGAGGAGGGGTTGACTAGGCCTCCCTGAATCTGTGTTTTGCAGGTGTTCGTGATGCCACGATATGTACCAAATGGGACAGAAGTAGCTGTTTTGTGCCGACCTTGGTATCCTTGTGCCGTTTACGGCTAAGTCTGGGACTCCCGTTGCCGCGTGTAGGAGACCGTGCCTTCAGTTGACTGCGATGGACGTGCCTGTCTGGACTTCTCCGAAGACCTGGCCCGCCCGTTCATGACTGGGTAGACTAGACGTCTCGTTGGTGGTGACATGGCAGACCTGGCCGCCCAGACCTTCTGGTAGACCAGGCCTCCCTGTCTCGGTCCAGATCCAACTGGGTAACAGGTCTGTCAACTCTGTGGAAGTTGACAGCTACTGACCAACCTTGTCTGAATTCAGAGCTGGCCCTGCTTTGAGCTGGGTGTCGGTCTCAGTTCCACCCTGAGGTGTCCAATGATATGGAGACTCCCACCTCTAGCTTAACCTCTTGTAGAGCACCGAGAAAGGCGCAGGCTCATTGAAGGGTTGGTGGGGAAGGGGCTGCTGGGGGACTGTTGTGCAGCCTCCAGGCTGGCTGTGACGTTGTGGAGAGCAATGCCTCTATTTTGCCTGAAGCTCAGCATAAAGCTCCCAAGAGGCAGCTGGTGGCAGTTGTCTGTCTCAGATCATTGGCCACTGCAGAGGAGAGCTTCGTCCGTCATCTCTGCAGGGAGCATTAGGCTCTACATAAGTGTCGGAGAACGAAAATAACGGACTGCACGCACTTTATGAAAGTGATAACGCAGACCCTTTATTAGTGCTATTCCAAGCCTTATATACCTTCTGACTCTTAAGCAGTGAATTTCCACTAAAAACAACACTTTCCCTTTATCTTATCAGTTCAGCCTCTACTCCCTGTACTTCCCAGCGCTTGCCTGCTATTTTGCAGCTGCTCTGCCTGTTATTTCTTTTAACTCGTTGTTTTCTTTCTCCCGTGTCTTCTGCCGCTGCTCACGGGTCCCACGGCAAAGCGATTATATTTTGTATTTCTGGTGATCCTTAAATTTCTGTCCATGATCGATCGCCGGCTGTTCCCACATTTCCCCCTTCTTTGTTTAGAACCAACACTGCTTGGAGTGATCTGTCCACTAGCTACTGCACACGTGACATAAAACACAGTATACTGTCGCCGGTCGGCTGAGGCAAGCCGATGCACGGGGACGAGTCCTTCCCTATCCCCGAACCCCTCTCCTCCGGGAGAGAAAAGGGTTCAAAAGCAGAGATATGGAGAGGAAGAATAAAAGATTTGTGAGACCTCTGAACGTTTGGAAAACTGAAACAAAACTTTATTAAAACTAGAACAATATATATAACATGCAGGAAAAAACCAATGCAAAATCTGAGAGTCTGTGCAGGATGGAAAGGTGAGGGTTTTAAACACAAGAACAAAGACAAAGGGGGACGGCACCACGTGCAGTCCAGAAAAATGGCACCGGCCACGTGTGCGCTTCCGTGGAGCGAACAAAGAAACCGCGGCTGTTATGAACGCCGGGCTGTAATATGTGGAAAAGCACTGTCCCTACCGAATTCGTTGAAGCAGAGAAGAAATCAAAGCAGCAGAAAAACCTCCAGGCGAACAGTCTGTCCCAGGCGGCGTGGCGGGGGCTGCCCCGGCGCACGGTCCACTCCGGCAGCCTGCAAGGTCCCCAGAGCCGAGCTGCAGGGTTTGGAGAAGCCTCTTTCCCGGAACGAAGCTGAAGTCCCGCAGAGACTCCCGCAGAGCGGAGAGTGTCCGGAGAGCCGAGAGCCGCGAACGAGCTGCGAACAACCCGAGAAAAAGCCCCCGAAGCCGTCCGGGAAGCAGCCCAGCAAGTCCCGACCGCTCCGGAAGTCCCCGAGTAGCCGAATGGCCCCGAAGCCCTCCGGAAGGCAGCCAGGAAGTCCCCGAGCCGCCTGAGCCCGCAGCTTCTTAAAGGGGCAGTGCCCTCTCGAGAAAACTTTCTCATCCCATAAGATGGGCAAACCGTAACATGGAAGGGAATAATTCAATTAATCAGTTTACACCAAAAGCCTTCGGGCAGGTTTTTTTCTTCAACCTGCCACATATACAAATAAGAATACATAAAATCTTTCAACATATGCTAATTGATTTAAGGGATGTCTTCGGTCACTGTCTTGTCTTCAGTCCTTGTCCATCATGCCTGACACTCGTCCGTTCATGTCCATCCTTGTTTACAAATCTGACAGCAACAAGTCCTGTTGCTCTTTAAAATCTCCTACAATTCCCCCTTTTTGTTTTTGTGCTATCCAGATACCTGCCATATTTTTCTTTACAATTACCATGGTTTTATTTATTATGCATGATCCTCCAATCAATATTATCATAATCATAATTAATATTTGCATACCTTGTTTACATATATCTTTAATCCAACCTGTTATACCCCACTGCTGAAACCACCCATCGAGGCCCGTGCTCGTTATCTGCAACTGTTTAACTCCATCCTTCAAGTCCTGAATGCTTTTATGGATCGATGTAGAATGGTCTGACAGGTTCATACAGCACATTCCTTCAAAGTCTTCACATCCATGACCCTGTGCTAGCAATAAAAAATCTATAGCTGCTCTATTTGAAGCGTGGCATGTCTAATAGAATCAGTGTCCAATAACAATCCACTCAAAGCTCGTGAAGTAGCGTTACTCTGCTTTGCTAACCAACATCCTAATCTATTTAGTGTTGCCAAGGCTTTGGCGGCAGCTACACCAGGTGTAAAAAGAGAAGCTGTTATTATTTCTGCCTGGTTCCAAAATGTGGCCTGTGAATCACACATGGGATCAAAAACATGGTGCGATCGTCTCTTTCGATGCCGTAGAAAGTGCGAATGCTGATGTATCATAGTAATATTTGGTGTTAGTAATGTGAGACGCCCGATTGTACAAGGACCACCCCGTATAGGGGCCGGAATACCAGCCCATGCTCGATTCCCACAGATGAAAAAAAGACCCGAAGGGAGCTTCATAGGTGTATTACTGCCTACAGAAATTTTGGGAATGGTGTAATTGCACCATATGCTACTATTTGTATATGGTGATAAGGTGCTATTTACAGACCAGGATAGATTTCTGTTTTTCCCGGTATAATTAAAAAACACGCAGACAGCAGCCTGCACAGAACCCAACAATCGCACTTCCTGGGGTTGAAGGGGTGATGGGGGGAAGGCGTGCGCCAACCACCCGTCTACTGACTTGTTCCAGACGTTTGGACATGCTGGCCTTACAGCCGTCGCATTACAAAAGGCAAACCACTCTATTGTGTCTATTGGAATTCCCACCAAACATGTTGAAAAGGGATTTTGAGGAGTTGCTGTACTAAGGCAGAGAAAATCTTGTCCGATGGCATTAGCGAGTGTTACCCAAACATTTTCATTAGGCTGTGGGACTATCCAAGCAGTACTGCTCACGATTAGTTGGATTCCGATGACGGTGGTTGTGATGACAGTGTGCGCAGCCAAGGTTTTACCCATTTCGCTGGGATCCATTGGACTCCACGATCTGTAATGACACAAGCATATCCTCGTCCCCAAGTAAGTAATCTGTACGGACCCTTCCATTCCCCTGTCTCCTGGTCATGCATTCGAATCAATATATCATGTTGATCTGCAACAGCCACCCCTGTCTTCATGCCCCGCAAGTGCAGTATAATAGGTGGGTGCTCTTGACCTTGAGGAAACCGCAAAAGTTTAACACATAACAAGCCTTAAATAATCGTGTTTGAGGGTCCTCCGGTCCCCCTTTTTGTTTTTGCAATTGACGCTTCAGGGTGTGATGCATGCGTTCTATGATCGCTTGACCTGGGGGGGAGTGTGGGATACCCGTGATGTGTCGAACTCCCCATAATGCAAGGAAATGCTGGAGACTGGAGGCTATATAACAAGGCCCATTGTCAGGTTTTATGGTGCGCGGTACCCCATAGGCCGCAAAAGCCATGTGTAAATGTTTTATAACATGTTTTGCCGTCTCTCCTGTCTGAGCAGTAGCCCAGATGATATGGGAGAAGCAATCCACCGAAACGTGGACGTATTTAAGTTTCCCAAATTCAGGTACATGTGTGACATCCATTTGCCAAACGTCAAGGGCGTGTAAACCACTAGGATTAACTGCTTGTTCTATTCCTGGCCCTAGTTGCTGGCAACTAGGGCAAGACTGGACAATGGCTTTTGCTTTTTTTTTTTTTTTTTTTTTTTGAAAGTGGTGCATCCTGCGCATATAACAGGATTGTGAAAAAGCAATCTTTTAAGTCAATTACTATAATGTGCCAATCAGCAGAAATCTGCATTAGAGCCCGTCGGGCCAGGCCGGCAGACATTCGCAGCACATCAACAGGAAGTCTGGCCTGCAATCTTGGTTCAGAAAATTGACCCCTTCCCATCATTTGATCAGGGCCTATTGTCCTTAAAGGGTCATCGTCCGGCCTGTCTAGGTTTCGCATGGCTTCTTCGTTAACCAGAGTACCCCACTTGTCCTTCCAAAGGAGTCTTTGCATCGGTGTCAGGATCAGGGCGGCCAGCTGATCACAATCATAAGGAGTTAATAAGTTGCCCCCGTAGATGTTGTCTAGCAGAGCGGTGGTATACGGCGCATGCAGACCATAGGTCATTACAGATTTACGAATTTCTTTCACCAAATCCCAATGAAAGGCCTGGTATTCTTGCTGATTATTCACCACCACTACAGGATAAGCATTTAACACCTCCCCATCTTTCAAAGCCTCTTTTTGAATTTTTGACCATTGATATCGTGGATCTACGTGGCCACTAGGCCTGATTTCGCCGGGGCCGTTGGTGTTCCCCGGAACTGTCGGAAGTGACGGCCAGGACGAGGGCACCCCCACCGGGGGGGGAGACGTCGTCGGCGTGGGGGAAGATGGCGTCGGCGGCGGGGGGAACGTTGTCGGCGGGGGGGAAGATGGCGTCGGCGGGGGGGGGATGTCCTCGGCGGGCGGGGAGATGGCAGAGGCAGCCTGTTGGTAGAGCCTGCCATCTCCCGGTCAGTTTGCGTCGCTGCCTCCGGCAGCGGGCACTGTTCTCGCCCCGTTACACTCTCTCTACCCCAGTCTGACGGCGGAGCGGACGGGACTGCAAGTGCGTGGGCCCCCAGCGCAGCCTCTGCCTCCGCTGCAGCTTTTCTCTCTGCCATCACGCTCTTAATTGCCTCAGACATTAGCCTCCAGGTAATTGCCAGCCCTTCTGCGTTTTTATCTCCGCGCGAGACTGCCTCCCACAAGAGTTTGCCTGCTTCGTCCCACACGGCAGGGTCAAATGCCTTTGATGTTTGTACTGGCAAGCCTTGCATCCGGAGCCACTGTAACAGGCGCCGGACGGCATGTTCATCGTATTTAATCCCTCTCTTAGAGAGGATATGCAGTAGGAGTTTGGCTATCGCCGCTTCTTCTGGAGTCGATGAAGCCTGCCCCATACCGCGCCTCAGGTGCTCACCTTTTTAAGGTCCCTGCGGATATATACCCAGCGTCGCTTCGTGTCGACCGCTGACCCTCAGCACCTCTTCGTGTAGGCTGCTGACCTCCCTGGGCCGCTGTCGTGTCGGCCACAGTCCCTGCGGATAACCCCAGCGTCGCTTCGTGTCGACCACTGACCCTCAGCACCTCTTCGTGTAGCTGCTGATTCCCTGCAGTTTCTCCCTGCAGTTTCTCCCTGCACCGCGTTGTGCCGGTTGCAGTCTCTCTCCGCAGTTTCTCCCTGCACCGCGTCGTGCCGGTTGCAGTCTCTCCCCGCAGTTTCTCCCTGAGTTTCGTTCTTCCTCGGCGTTGGAAAAATCACGTCGGGGTCACCATTTGTCGGAGAACGAAAATGACGGACTGCACGCACTTTATGAAAGTGATAACGCAGACCGCCCTTTATTAGTGCTATTCCAAGCCTTATATACCTTCTGACTCTTAAGCAGTGAATTTCCACTAAAAACCACACTTTCCCTTTATCTTATCAGTTCAGCCTCTACTCCCTGTACTTCCCAGCGCTTGCCTGCTATTTTGCAGCTGTTCTGCTATTTCTTTTAACTCGTTGTTTTCTTTCTCCCAAGTCTTCTGCAGCTGCTCACTGATCCCACGGCAAAGCGATTATATTTTGTATTTCTGGTGATCCTTAAATTTCTGTCCATGATCGATCGCCGGCTATTCCCACACATAAGTCTAATTAAGTCAACCTTCCTTTCAACAGACTAGAGAGACCCAGATGCCTCTGACTCTCCTCCCAGCTCATGCTTTGACCTCCTCACTCCATCTGGGCAGACCTCCTCAGGACTCTCTCCAATTTCTCCACTTCCTTTTTGGAATGGGAGGCCCACTGGCCCCTCAGGCATCTGCTTTCCTGATGCCCAGGCCCTTCTCCTCGAGACACTCCTTTGCAAGTCAGGTCCCTGACTAGGCTGCTCCATGGAGTTCTTCTGCAGCTTTTCCTTCTGAACCTGCAGGTTTCTGTTGGCCAAATCCCCAGGAGTGTCAAGGTTCCCACAGACAGAACCTCCAATAGTCCAGTTTTAAACTGTGTGCTGATGATCATCCTGAGTTATGGTGCCTCTGACAAGACCATGGATTAAGCAGCTGCAGATAGGAAAAGAGTTCTGGTGTCCATGGGGTTGCTAAGGGAGGCAGAAAGCTCTGTGGTGACCACCTGAGAAAGGAGGGTTCAAAGGGATCAAACACAGGGATGGGGGGAAAGGGTTAAAAAGATTTTGCTTTTTTTTTTTTGCATGGGAGGGGCCAAGGCTGGTTCAAGAGCAGGAGTGGAGAGGTGGGAACTACTGACCAGGGCCTGGAAGGAGCAGCAAAGGAACTGGTCAGGGCTGTCTGGAGAGACCTGTCCAGCAGCCCCGCAGCTGAGCAGCACTGCCTGGAGCAGGACAAGCAAGCTGCAGCTGCTCTGACTCTCCTCACCTCTAACTGACTGCCGTGGGCATGGGGCACCTGAGAGCTTTCCCTGCTGCCCTCCTGGCAGACCCACAGCATCATCCAGGTTTCCAGTCTCCTAAAGAAATGTTGGGAGGTCTCTGGTCCAGCCTCCTGCTCACAGTGGAATCAGCTCTGGAGTCAGAGCACATTGCTCAAGGCTTGATCCAGTGGGCGCTGAAAACACCAATAGACAGAGATGGCGAAAGATCTCTGGGAAAACAGCTGAGATGCTGCAATGACTTCATGAAGAATAAGGTTTTCCTCATCTTTGGCCTGAACCTTCCTCATTTCACCATTTGGCTATTGTCCATGAGCCTCTGGCCAAGCACCATGGGGACAAGACTGACTTTATCTTCCTGAAAACCTCCCCACAGGGACAGGCAGGCTGCCAGGAGGTTCCTGAGCTGTTCCTGTCTCCAGGATCAACAAGATCATTTCCCTCTCTTTCTCATCCCAGGAAAGAACTCCAGCCCCTGAGCACTATGTGTTAAACTACACAGGGCCCAGGAGAGTCTCCTGTGCTGCCCCACAGTGCCCCAGTAGATCCCAGTGAGGTCCAGGCAGGGTGTGATTGCTTTACCACTGCTCTCTCAGCCTCAGCCTCCACTGCAGCTTTGTCCATCTGTTTCTCCACCCATCCACACTGCAATGGCCTGACTGGGGAACAGGAACAAGGTGAGAGACCATGACAAAAGTCTTGCTGAAGCTGAAGGAAACACCAACTGCAGTTCTCCCCTCATGCACAAAGGCAGTTCCTTCCTCAGGAGGGCAATCAGGTCACTGAGGCAGGATTGGCCCTTGGAAAGTCCATGATGATTGTTCTTGAACATGAGCTTCCCTGGCAGGTGCCCAGCAGTGTCACCCAAGAGGACTCTCCTGGCTGGCTTCCTCCTCCCCAGGGGCAGCTGGCACAGCCTGGGCTGCCCTGGCTGCCACTGCTGGCCTCTGCCAAAGGTGCTGCACCATTGGTCTGCCCTCATTCCCGGGAGACCTCAACCAATACCAGGACCTTTCCAAAGGGATGTTCCCAGAAATATCAGCATTCCCCAGGAACTCCAGGGCCACCATCCTGCCTGTTTCACGCTGGGTTTAGTTCCTCTCGTCTCTCAGGGACTTTTCCCTCTCCTGAGCCAATGACCATTTCTCAAGGCATCTGTCCAGGTACAGACTGGCTCGACAAAGGCCCTTCCCATTGTGCTCCACTTTTCTCTTTCTCCTTCTCTGCTCATTCTGATTCCTCTCAGCTCTGCAGCTGCTTGGAGCTTCAGGGAGTTCAAAGCTCTCCTGGCTTTTGGCAGTCAAATTGTCTCCTCAGCCACCTCTTGAATTCTCTTCAGATCGACCTTTGTGTCTCTCTTGATCTAAACTATTGCTGAGGAGATGATCCCTTGGAGAGAGGCAACCACAGGAGAGACAGCTTGTGCTGTGCGTATAGTGTAGAAGTGTGAGGCCAGGACCAGTGATGGAAGTGACAGGTGGCCAATGACAGAACTGGTGGGGTTAGGGAGGGGAGGAGCCAAGTTGTCCATGCAGTGTCAGAGTTCAAGGGACAGCTTCTGTGACCAGTGCAGAGCTCCTGAGGAGACCCCCTGGATCAATATGCCCTGGAGATGCTTCTATCACCTCTGCCCCACACTGAACAGGGATTAAAAATATCCTGTAAAATAAGAAATCATTTTTATTGGGTGCACTTTGAAATATTCCTCCTGAACCACACTGTGAAAAAAAAACTCCAAGGAGCTGCACAAGCCTTGGAGACTTGCACACCATTGCAAGAAGAGATGGGGCTCGTTACGGCTTTCTGTGTGTTCCTGAGCCCCAGGGGGTATTTGGGGCTGAGTCCCTGAACCTCAGGCACTGAGAGGACATTGAACAAAGTGCTCCAGAAGTCAGAAGCCAAACCCAAAGCACCTGGAAGCCTTGATTGGCCCCACTGAGGGTCATTCCTGACAAAGGCTGCCCAGGGACTCATTAGAGCAGATCATTAGAGGTCATGATGGCAGACAGGCCAAGGCACTGGGGAGGTGTCCCTAATGCTGAGAAAATGCCGGTTTTTTTGATGAAGCAGAAAGACCAAGCCCAGACCCCTAAGACACAGTGAAAAGTAATAAAATGTACCCTTTAAAATAATTTTATTAGATGCCTCATATTCAGCCACTGTGAAACCTCTGCAGTTCTGTCTTGTAGACTTGAAAGAAATGACAGGATGAGACGTGGCTCATCAGGGTTTTAATGAGCCCTGTGGAGAATTGGGGGCTGAGTCCCTGAACCTCAGGCACTGAGAAAATTGAACAAAGTGCTCCAGAAGACAAACTCAGAAGCAACACCCAAAGGACTTTGAAGCATTGATTGGCCCCCCTGAGGGTTGTTCCTGACAGTCTCCCCAGGGGCTTATTAGAGCAGAAAACTGGTGGCACCGTAGAGAGGTGGAACGGATTCTAAGGAAGCCTGGATGTGATCCATTACGGCAAAGGGCCAAGCCCTGAGCCCGTGCCCCTGCCAAGGCACACCCTGTCCCTCACACAGTGCTCAGAGCTCTTGCTGGACAGTGGCAGGTGCGGATGTCCAATGACAATGGAGTCTGGTGCAACAGCTGAGAGGCTCTTGGGTGGGGAAAGGGAGGCCATGAGTCCCTGGTGCTGGCAGAAGCAGGTGCTTCCTCCCAGGCATCGGGGCAGAGACAAGAGCCAGAGCCAAGGGCAGAAAGATCTTGGCCCTCCTGGAGCTTCTCAGACAGTCTTCATCCCTCTCTCCTCTCCACCACAGGCTGTCCTACGGTGTTCCACACCTGCACCTCATCCTTGGCAAGCTGTAGACATCCACCCTGCTGCCACACCTTGCTCTCCCCTCAGCACACCTGGACATGGAGGAAGTCAAAGAACGTCGCAGGGGTCTGGCAGGGATGAGAAAGGAGCTGATGGCCAAAAGGAAGCGTGAAGAGAATGCCCAGAGCAGGTGGAAGCTGGGGCCTTCCAGCGTCACTGGTCCTGTGCTACTGTGCTGGAGATGCCATTTGTGTGTATGCGAGTTGATTTGAGCATGGGGAAATTGGAAGGCTGAGGGGATGCCAGGCCATCTCCTGGGCAGCTGGAGAGCCTGAGATCAGCTCCTGGAGGGATCACTGCTGTGCATGTGTCCAGATAGGCCTGTTGTTTCCACTGACAGAGCCCATCACACAAACAGCAGAACCCTTGTTTCTCCTTTCTCCACTGACAGGGGTTTTGCTGGGCTTAGATATGTCCCGAGGTCCCTTCCAGGATGAGGGATGGTGCATTTTCTTCCAGTACAATTCTTCCCTTAATGACGGTAGGGAGAGTCCTCAGGTTCCCATGACGATGTGCGTCTGTTTCGCCCATATCCATTGCTGAAGTGTAGCATCTGCTTTGAGTATTAGATGGGTCAGAAACTCCTGGCTTGTGCAGGTGCTTGTGATGTCACATGTACTTGTGGAGGAACTGGGGTGCAGGAGCAGCCTCTGGCTCATACTTGTGTTAGTGATATCACAAGTAGATGAGAAGAAGATGGTGCAGGAATAGACCCTGACTTGTGCGGGTGTTTGTATTATCACAGGCACCTCAGTACAAGGTGGGGCAGGAGCAGCCACTGGCTGTGGAGGGTGTTTGTGAGTACAGGTACGTATCAGATGGGGCAGGAACCACTGCTGGCTTTTGATGGTTTTGGTGATATCACAGGTGAATGAGTAGGGCAGGAGATGCCCCTGGTTGTCTCGAGCTTAGTAGCCATCTGTCGTTACAGCATACTCTGGTCCTCCCAGGGCCGTTTCTGCATGGACCTCAACTCCCTGCCTTGACATTTTGATAGACCTGTCCTCCCAGTGCCCGTGCACGGCTTGACCTCGCGTCAGGGACAGAAGGGTAGACCAGGCCTCTCCGTCTCTGTCCTGATCCCGTATTTGGGTAGACAAGACGTTCCTGTGCCAGACGTGGGCATGCCCAGGCCTCCCTGCCTCTGGATTGTGCCCGCGGTTCAGATGACGAAGGTTTCAGAGGAGGGGATGGGGCTGAAGCAGCCCCTGGCAAGTGTAGAAAATGGATGGTGAGCAGGTCTGCCGATACTGGTGCTGGAGTAGGCCGGGCCTACCTTTGCCCGCTCTGGGGTAGACCTGGCCACCTGGACAGATTTACTGGACCTGGCTGATAGTCAAGCGTAGACCAATCCTCTCGTTAGCTTTTATTCTGGGTAGACTTGGTCTCCCGGAAGCTTTGGTAGACCTGGCCTCCCTCCGCGTGCTCGCGCAGACCGACCTCGGGGCTGGCAACAAAAGGGTAGACCAGGCCTCTACGTCTCTGACCTGACAAGCTACAGGCAGGGTTGACCAGGCCTCCCTGACACTGGCTCGTGCAGGCCTTTGTGATGTCACAGGTTTCAGAGAAGGGGATGGGGCTGAAGCAGCTGCTGGCTCACGCAGGTGTTTGTGATGTCACAGGTGTATGAATAAGAGATGGGACAGGAGCAGCGTCTGGCTTGTGTAGGGGTTTGTGATGTCAGAAGCTTATGAGTATTTGAGTACATGAGTAGAAAATACCTGAGTAAGTACATGAGTATCTAGAGGTTTTTCTCCAGGACTTGAACAGCCCGGTTCACTAAGGCCTGTCCCATTAATCCACGACAAAGGGGATTCATAAGGACCTTTGCTCTTTAGGGAGCTGTGCAAACTGCTTTTGTTGTCCCTCAGGTCACTCATCAGATTCAGCTCGAGTTGGGTTTTGCCTTTCCTAAGCCCATCTCTGCATGCTTTGGGAAGTTCTCACTGATGACCTCCAGAAGCCTTCTGGCTCCTCAAGCAGCTCCCAAAGTGGTTCAACTGCAAGAGCAGGAAGAGCCGGGTGTGAGAACATGAGGCTTCTCCCAGTGCCCTGAAGAAGGTTTTGTCCTTCTTCCTGATGAAGCAGTCAGCAACAGACTCCCACTAACAGGTCACCTGTGCTGGTCTGCCTGGCTCATCCTGTCCCACAGTCTCTCCACAGGCTCATCAGCAGCTCCAGGGCAGAGCTCCAGGTGGTCCCATTTCATTTAGCTCATGCCTCCTCATTTTATTTATTATCCATCACGTCCTTTAGTTCCTGTTGCTGGGATCTGGTGAGAGGCACCACAGTCAGGTGAGGCATCTGCCCGCACACATGAACTGCTGACACCATGGAGCTTCACTCCAAAGGGACCTTGAGAAACTCTGTGACTGGAGCAACAGAAACCTCCAGGCATTTTCCCAAGAGAAGGGAACATCTCTTGCTGCTCTTCGAGTGTGGAGCATCAGGAGGAGAACCAGCCTGGTGTCCTGGTGTGGGCTGGAGTGCAATTAATTTTGCCCAGGGCAGCCCATCTGGGGCTGTGGGTTGAGTTTGTGAGCAACCACTGCTGGTGACACACCAATGGGTTGGTTCTGGCTGAGCAGCACTTGTGCAACATCAAGGCCTTTTCTGCTTCTCCTGCTGCTCCACCAGCGACTGGGCTGGGCGTGCTCCAGATGTGGGGAGGGGACACAGATGGGATAGCTGACCCCAGCTCACCAAAGGGATCTTCCCGACCATATGATGTCACAAGTGAGAGAGTGGCAGTGTGGGACTCAGCTGGCACATGACATCCGTGTTGCCAGGGTTCTCCACAGGCCAATTCCTTCCCTGGGCAGCGGTGCTGTCAGTGGCACCAGCACGGAGTGGCTGTTGCCAACACATGCCATCCCATAAGATTTCCCGGGTGGTGTTAACTGGGAACGTCTAGACCCTGGCAGGAGGTTTAACCCCTACAGTGCCATTGTACTCCTGGCAATGGAGCAGGGTCGGCCCCCCACAGACATTTTTTCTTCTCCCCAATGTTTATGGTTAAGAAATTGAGCCAGCTCCCAGCAAACTGACATCCTGCCGAAGCAGCAGTGGGGAGGTCACCACAAACCCCTTGATCCATCCCATTCCAGGTTCGAATGAACCCGGTTCTCAGCCCAATGCCCAGTTGGGTGGATCATGCCAATTCCCTCCTGGCTGACTAACAGTGCTGCAGAGACCAATCAGAGCATCAGTTCCACCCATATAATCATTCCCACCTCAAATACCACATGAAACCAAACAGATCAAACCAATGACACCGAATCCAACCCACCCTGTGAGGGAAAACATGGAGTCATGTGGTGGGCTCTGACACCCTGTAGAGTAGAGGCATGGTCCAAGACAGAGTTACCAAGATGGGACCCTCCATCGGCTGTGGATTGGGTGCTCCTTTCCCCAGGCATCGGGAGCCATCCAGGCGTAAAACTTCTGAAGGGTTTTCAGGGGTAACGGTACCGACCCCCCTGACTGTCCTGGGGAACAGAGGGGGCTTCTGAGTCTTCTCCACAGGCTTCTGAGTCTTCTCCACACTCAGAATAATTTCTCCAGGGTGGTGGTTGGTAACAAGTTTTGTTTCACCCCGGGAACCTGTGGAGGCGGTCTGCTCTGCCTCTAAGACCAAACCATTTTTCCCAGGGTGGGTGTGGGCAGTCCATCCATTAGCTCCCAGGAAATTCCTTTCTCAATCTGTACAGCCCACAAAATATTGCCCTGGACAACAGAAGATTGAGTAACTCTTGGGGCTGGTGGGAGGAAGTCTGTCCTCTTGTTCCACCCTCCCTCCAGGGGTCCTGCATTTTGTAATTCCTCCACCACTCCCATTCTCCTGCCACAAGTCCTCAGCTCCTGAGCTCTCTCCCCCCAGGCCATGGGTTCCCCTCCCCTTTGTTGTCTCCTCTCCTGGGCAGTCTATGGGTCCCGCAGGCTCTTGGAGTTGCAGGGCAGGCAATGTCAAAGCGTCGGTCAAGCCCCAAATGGGGGGAGTCACCCTGTCAGGAACAGCAATTCAGAGCCCTGGACAGGGGGGGCTGGGCAATCCAGCCCTTGTCCTGCTTTAGCCTTAGGCCACCAGCCTCCTGTGAACTGTCAGTCCAGGGTCTGATGGTCAGGCTGGGTTTGATGAAGCAAAAATGCCAAGTCCAGACACCCTCATCACATTCAAAAGCAATAAAATATTGGCTTTAAAATAGCTTTATGAGATGCTTTTTGTAATATCTAACCACTCTGAAACCCCTCCCATTGGCTGTCCTGAAGACTGGAAAACACTTGCGGAATGAGACGGGGCTCATCAGGGCTTTAACGAGACCTGTGGAGTCCATGAACCTCAGGCACTGAGAGGACACTGAACAAAGTGCTCCAGAAGTCAGAAGCAAAACCCAAAACACCTAGTAGCCTTGATTGGCCCCACTGAGGGTTGTTCCAGACAAAGGCTGCCCAGGGACTTGTTAGAGCAGATCCTTGAAGGCTGTGCTTCCAGGGGGACTAAGGCCAAAGGCAGGTGTCCCTAATGCTGAGAGAAGCCTGTGTTTGGTTGAGGAAGCACAAAGGCCAAGCCCTGAGCACAGCCCTGGGGAAAGTAGAGCCTGAAAGGCTCCACACAAAGGTTCTCCTGCCAGGCCTTGATGGCGCAGGAACTGCCAGAGCCAAAGATAGAAAAAACTTTCAACCTTGCCAGAGCCCTTGGCCGTCTCTCCTGCAGGCTGTCCTACCCTGGCCCATGTCTGCTCCTCTTGACCTTCAGCCTGATGACACCCATCATGCTTTCCCCCATTCTCAACCCGGCCAGGATGGCAATGGTGGATCTCCCAATTCTGCTCAACCCACCCCTTGTCCATCATTCTTCACCATCAGGAACGCCACGATGCTTCAAAAGGCATCAAATCAAGCTGGCCAATTGTGTCAGGCAGCAAGGGTGATGATTGGCTGCTTGAATCCTGGTGGAGGCTTGCAAGGTGGAGTTTGCTGCTCCAAAATCGATGCATGGCATCATGCAAAGGGGAACTGAAGGCAATTGGGTGGGAAAAGAGGACTTTCCCTGAGCAGGAATCAAAGGCAGGCCGCGGCAGTGAAAGCGCCAAATGCTGAACACGAGCCCCCCCGGGGACGTGTGAGAATTGTGGCTTATTCCCCCGATCACACTCTCCAGCAGCCCCTGCCGGCCCTCCCCACCCCTTTCTTCTTCTCCGTGGTGTTTGTAAGAGGCTGGAAAGGACCAAGGGGTGGGGAGGGGGGGCAGTATGGGTGAAAAAAAGGGAGAATTGGGCTTTCCCTCCACTTTGGGGGGGGGGCTTGTTTAAAAAAAGAGATGAAAAGGTGTCATCTGGGGAAGGCAAAAGTGGGATTTGAAGGCAGGATTTGAAGCCTGTGGTCTGGAAGTGCAGCTGGAGACCAGGAATGCCCAGGAGAGGGAAAGCCAAGGGCCACCCAGCACCTTCCTCCCCCTCCTCATGCTCAACAAAGGACCTGCCTGCAGCTTCTCCAATCCCATCGCCTACTCATGGACAGGTGACGTTCCAAACCTCTGTCCAGCCCAGGGGCTGCTCCTGCCCCATCTCCTACTCATGGACCTGTGACATCATAGACCCCAGGAGGAGGCCCCATCATCGGGTCCACAGGCTGATCAGTTCCTTGTGTTGACTCTGATCTTCGGGGCATGGGGGTGTCTAATCGTTTCAGCCACTGGTGATAGAAAAAGGCCTAAACCACAGGCCTTGAATCAGAATTGACTTGTTAAGTGAACTCCCCAACTTGCACATCCAAAGCCAGGAAAACAGGAACTCCTCAGACCTGCCTCAGATGCTGGCCAGATCTGAGGCCCATCTGGGTGAAGTGATGCCAATCTACCAAATGTTTGCCATGCAGGTGGTCACGTAGTCCTGTTTGATAAAGAACAGAAAAGCAGGACCCCTTTCACAGCGAAGTTGCAGACCTCATCTACGAGTGGGCGCGCTGTGTAGGGATTCCCAGTTACCAGGAGGGTTCTCCAAATCCTTCGCTGTGACCGGGGCTCCCCAGCTGATGTAGGATTTGGGTGATGGTAACGTATTGAAGGCAATTGCTGATGGATCTTTCTTTGTCACTGCAGTTAACATTCTGTGGTGATGATGAGGTGCATTACCTTGCTTGCTCTTTTCACCCTGCTTACTCTTTTCCCTGCTTTGAACTGAAGTCAAATACATTTATTTTTGTTTTTAACTTGGTGTTTGTGTCCTTGCTGTTGACCCCCCCTCATTTGGCAAAACACCAGCCAAGAACATTCAAGCACCATCAGTTTCCATCAACACTCACCCTCTGGAACCACCTGCTCATCACAAGGTGACCCACAGCTTCACAGCGGCTGTGACAGCGTCACCACCCACCACCTCACTGTGCTGACACTGCTTGGTCTCCGCAGATGTTCAGCAGCGTCGGTGAATGTCAATGGGTGCAATTTCTTCACAGGGAGGAATTCAATGACGCCCCTTTGCTCCATATGCACGGCCGTGTCAGAGGCCGTTGTGTCAGACAGTCCCTCTGCTGCCATCTGTCGCACGGCAACACAATTGAACAGGGTATTGGTGGGAAAGGTCAACCTCTACTGCCAGACCATCAACATCCACCTCCGACGTCATTGGCCAACACAATAAAATGGGAGACACCACTTTCAGATCAGCCTCGAGTTGGTTTAACAGACATATTGAGTCTGTCAGTGTTTGTGTCTGGATTTTTACGGACAGACCAACATGTGTAAAGCTGTAGGAAGAACCTACACACAGCCACTAAACCGTGAGTGTAAAGCAATGGAACCTTCTCCAATAGGAGCTGGTGGAGAGAGCGGTTCCAGTTTAGATGTGAACAGAAAGACAAGGAAAAGGCCAGGTCGGGGTCCGCCCCTTTCCCAGGCTGCAGAACGGGCCCTGACCCATGTGTGGTGGTGGGAACTTCAAGAGGGTGGAGGTTTGCCTGAAAGGTGGTGAGCATGGACAAGCTGGAACATGCCCATGGACTATGTCCCCCTTCTAGGAGTAGTCCAGGACCCCCATAACCATCCTGTCACATGCAAAGAAGGTGCCAGTCCTGTGAGGGGGACTGGGAGGCCCCCACATGCCAGCCCAGTCCTGCAGGGTGGCCATGCTGGGTTCCTGGGGCAGAGTGTGGACTTTGAGCAGTGCAATGAGACACAGGACAAGCTCAGGAGAACCTGTGCATGGGGCCCAAGAGGAAAAGACCCAAAAGGGTTCCCCCAAAAGACCCACGTGAACGAGAGAAACCGGCCAATGGGCCTGTGAAATGCAAACTGGATTTCCAGGTGTCACACCATGAAGTCAGGTGGTGGAGGAGAACTCCCTTTCCCCATGGCTGTGGAGGATCTCATAGACCCCTGTAAGATCATTTGGAGGTGCAGGCTGGAGTTGTATGGTTTGCCTTGTCCTTAGGGCAATGACGTGATCGAATGTTTCACAAACTCCAGATGACGGAGTGAGGGGAGAAGTCACGAGTGGGCTGGCACTTGCCCAGCTCCACAGGAGACTCAGCAGCCAAACCCTGTGTGCATGTCACATCAAAGGGCAGGAAAGGGCGTGGTGGGGATTGATGCAAAGGCATTAGGTACGGCAGGAGCTGAGCAGGATGCAGATGGTATCAATAAGGAGTGGAGATTGTGCTGGGTCTGGCGGGGATGGAGTTCCTTGTCTTGACCGCAGCCTCTCTGGGGCTGTGCTTTGCTCTGGTGGCTGAATCGGTGCTGAGAAGACACTGATGTCGTAGCTGAAGCTGGTCAGTGCTGGCAGAGCATCAAGGACTTCTCTGATTCTCCCTCTCTCCCCACAGTTAGAGAAGGCTGCAGGTGGGCAGGAGTCTGGGAGGAGACCAAGTCAGGAGAGCTGCTCCCAGCTGCCCAAAGAGATACTCCAAGCCATGTGGGGTCTTGTTCAGTGCTGAAACTGGGTGGGAGTTTCTGCAAAGGGGCCATTGCTTGGAGACTGTCTGTGCTTTGCTCTGCTGCTGGCAGGGGTGGCTTCTCCAGCACTCGCTTCCTGCTCTTTTCCTTTTCTTTCCCTCCACTCATTAAACTCTTTCTCTCAGCCCAGGGGAGTTTTGTTCTCATTTTTGTCCTTCCAGTTTTCTCCCGTCTGACTGTTGAGGAGTGAGCAAGGGACTGAGTGGGGCTTTAGGTACCAACTTGGATCCCCCCAAAACACGCACACATGGCAACCAGGTTGGTGTGTGCCTCTGAGGTCACTGCTGCCGGAGCAGACAATAGGCCAAGAGTAGGCTCATGGTTTGTGTAGGAGCTTGTGAGGTCACTGGTTCCCTTGGATCTCAAAGAGGACCAGACCAGTGGCTCTGTTGTGCTCAGGTCACTGGGGTCTGAGGAGCGGATAGAGCAGTAGCAAGGCCAGAGTTCTTGTAGTGGCTGGTGAGGTCACAGGTGATTGAGTAGCTGATAGGTGATGGGGAGACACATGGCCTGGGTGCGTGCACTGGTGAGGTTGCTCTGGGCTGAGCAGCTGATAAGACAGGAGCAGGTACAGGGCTTGTCCAGGTGCTTGTGAGGTCACTGGAGCCTGAGCCCCTCACTGGCAATTCCATGGCAAATGGGCAGCTACAGACTTGGGAGGTTGCTCTCAGCTGATTGGCCATGAGCCGAACAATGGTGAGTGTAAATCTGGTGAGATCATCCATGGCTGAAGAGGTGACAGGCCAGGAGCAGGCCCATGGCTTGTGAATGTCCTTGTGATGTCAGTGGTGCCTGAGTCTCTGGTAGGCCAGGAGAAACCTGTCTTGTGCTGGAGATTTGGAGGTGACAGGTGCCTGAGGAAGTGGTAAGGCAGGCGTAAGCACCTGTCCAGGCTGGGTGTGTGCGAGGTCAGCTGTGACCCATGAGCTGATTGGTAAGAATTAAGGGGCAGGAAAACAGGGGTGACACTATTGTAGGTGTTCACTACAGGCCACCTGATCAGGAAGAGGCAGTTGCTGAGGCCTCCTACAGACACCTGAAAGTAGACTCATGGTCACAGGCCCTGGTTCTCCTGGGGGACTTCACCCACCCTGGTGTAGGCTGGACAGGCTGCACAGCCGGGCACGCACAGTCCAGGAGGTGCCTGCAGAGCATCGATGGGGACTTTCTGACACAGGTGATGGAGGAGCCAAGAAGTTGTGCAGCTCGACCTTATACTGACAAACAAAGAAGGGCTGATTGAGGATGTGAACGTTGGGGGCAGCCTTGGCTGCAGTGACCATGAGATAGTGAGTTAAGAATTATGTGTGGAAGGGCAACAAGAATGATTAGAACCCTGGACTTCAGAAGAGCTACATTTGGTCCCTTCAGTGAACTACCTGGAGGAATGACATGTGTTAGGGCTCTAGAAGGTAGGTCCAGGAGAGCCCCACTTGCTCCAAGCTCAAGATTGGCACATCCCTAAGAGTAAGAAGTCAAGCAAAGGAGACAGGAGACCTGCCTGGATGAGCAAGGAGCTCCTGGGAAAACTCAAATGGAAGAAGGAAGTGTAGAGAAAGTGGCAAAAGGGCCTGGCCACTTGGAAGGAACCCAGGGACGTTGTCAGTGTATGCAGGGATGCAACGAGGAAAGCTAAGTCCCACCTGGAATTAAATCTGGCAGGAGATGTCAGGGACAACAAGAAGAGCTTCTTCAAGTCCATCAGTAGCAAAAGGAAGCCTAGAGAAAATGTGGTCCCGCTGATTTGAGTGCCCTGGAGATGGAGGGTACAGAGAAGGTGGTGTTACTAAAGGCCACCTTTGCTTCACTTTTCACTGCTAAGTCCGGTTCTCATGAGTCCCAGACCATGGAGGTAAGAGAGAAAGTCTGGAGAAAGGAAGACTTTCCCTTGGTCAAGGAGGATCAGGTTAGAGACCATTTAGACAAATTGGACACCCACAAATCCATGGGCCCCCATGGGATGCACTCAGGAGTGCTGAGGGAGCTGGCAGGTGTCATTGCTAGGCCACTCTCCGTCATCTTTCAAAGGTCATGGAGAGCAGGAGAGGTGCTGGAGGACTGGAAGAAAGTCACTAGTGCTTCAGTCTTCAGAAAGGACAAGAAGGAGGAGCCAGGAAACTCCAGGCCAGTCAATGCCACCTCCATCCCTGGAAAGGGGATGGAGCACCTCATTCTGGAGGTCATCTCTAACCATGTGGACGTAAAGGTTGTCAGGAGTGGTCAGCGTGGATTCACCATGGGGAAATCATACCTGACCAATCTGACAGCCTTCTGTGATGGCATGAGTGGCAGGGTAGATGGGGGGAGAGCAGTGGATGATGCCCACTTTGACTTCAGCAAAGCCTTGGACACTGTCTCCTATGACATCCTCCTGGTGAAGCTTAGGCAGTGTGGGTTTGAGGAGTGGACAGTGAGGTGGAGTGAGAACTGTCTGAAGGACAGAGCACAGAGGGTTGTGATCAGTGGTGCAGAGTCTAGTTAGGGGTCTGTAGCTAGTGATGTTCCCCAGGGGTCAGGACTGTGTCCAGTCTTGATCAACATCTTCATCACTGACCTGGAGGAAGGGACAGAGTGTCCCCTCAACAACTTTGCTGATGGTACAGCACTGGGAGCAGTGGCTGACACACCGTCAGGCTGTGCTGCCATTCAGCGAGACCTGGACAGACTGGAGAGTTGGGCAGAGAGGAACCGACTGACGTTCAACCAGAGCAAGTGTAGAGTCCTGTGGCAGACTTTCAGGAGCAGCAGGACTTGTTGCTGTCAGATTTGTAAACAAGGATGGACATGAACGGACAAGTACGGACAAGTACTCAGAGTGAAGCTAACTAGCCAATTATAGTGTTAGAATAGGCCCATGTATTTCACTAACGAGCCAATTAACTGTAACCTTGAAGCGCGTGATCAGTGCGTGTACGGAAACTCTGTGCCTATAAATATAACTCTGTCGCACTTAATAAACGGAGCTCTCTGCACACCATATTGGCGTCTGGGTCTGCTCCGTTCTGGCATGAGGATTGTGTAAACCGCAGCGACAAGTCCTTCCCCTGGGGAAGAAAAACCCCCTGAACCAGTACAGGTGAGGGGTGACCTGCTGGGAAGCAGTTCTGGGGAGAAGGACCTGGGAGAGCTGATGGACAACAAGTTGACCGTGAGCCAGCAATATGGTCTTGTGGCCAAGGAGGCCAATGATCTCCTGTGGTGCATTAAGACAAACGTGAAGAGCAGGTCAACGGAGGTTCTCCTTCTCCTCTACTCTGACCTAGTGAGACCACACTGGAGTCCTGTGTCCAGTGCTGGCCTTCCCAGTTCAAGAGAGACAAGGAGCTACTGGAGAGAGTTCAGCAGAGGCTGCAAGGGTGCTGAGGGGTCTGGAGCATCTCTGTGCTGAGGAAAGGCTTAGAGCCCTGGGGCTGTTCAGCTGGAGAAGAGCAGCCTGAGAGGGGACCTCATCAATGTGATCAATAGCTAAAGGGGGGTCAGCGGATGGGCCAGGCTCTTCTGAGTGATGGCCAGTGACAGGACAAGGAGCAACGGGCACAAACTGGTACATGGGATGTTCCACCAGAACATCAGGAGAACTTTTTTACTTTGACCTTGAGGGAGCGCTGGCCCAGGCTGCCCAGAGAGGTTGTGGAGTCCCCTTCTCTGGACAGATTCCAAAACCTCCTGGACACCAGACTGAGCAACCTACTTTGGGTGAACCTGCCCTAGCAGGGGGGTTGGACTAGAGGTCCACTGCAACTTGTAGCATTCTGCGACTGTAATAGCAGCTGGAGAATTCTCCTCTCCCTTCTCCAAAGGGCTCTTTATGCACCTTCCTCTTTCACCCCACTCTTGAAACGTCTCTAGTTCAGTGCCCGAGTCTTGGAGACTGGGTGGAAACAGAGGAAGTGACAGGGCTCTGTCAATCTTCTCCGACACCTGCCAGCCCCAGGCAAACACCTCAGACACCCTGGGGCCTCTGGAGGTTGGCACTGGGTGACTCTGGCCAGAACATGGAGCTCTGCCCGAAAGCCTGAGAACTGCTCATTTCCCCTTCCCCTGGGCCGACCTTGCCAGGACTCTGCCTGTCACCCTGTGGATTTCATCTCCCTCACCTTGCAGGGGCTTCTCCCCGTCCTGGTTACACTGCCCATGTCTGACGTCATCTCTTCAGAAGCCCATCTGTACATGGACTCTGGCCATTGGTCTCTGGCCATTGATCTCCAGAGCTCTTCCTCCTCTTCCTCTTGGTCCTTCAGATCCCTCTCAGCTCTCGCCCTGCTTTGAGCTTGAGGAAGATAAAGCAGAATTGTCTTTCAGGAGTCTCTCTCATGCTCCCTATGGACAACTCTTCAGTGGTGGCCATGGACCTCATTGGAAGTGGCTTGAACGAACCCCAGGGCTGACAAGTGTCTTTTATTGTGGATGAAGTTCTCTTGTGTTTCACTTTTTCTGTAGTTTCTTTCCCCCAATTAACCAACCCTTAGTCTGGGCCTGTTCCCACCCAGGGCTCTCAGGAAAGCAGGTGGCAATGGCTGCAGAGCAGCTGGAACCACCAGCTGTGGATGGCACTGGTGGAGCCTGATGGGAGAAAAGTGATGTCACTGCCAGGGGCCAAGGAGCTAAGTAGCGAGGTGGGAGAGGTGAGGAGCAAGGTTGCCCGTCCCATGTCCAGCCCCAAGGGACAGATCTTCCTCCCTGTCCACACTCCTGAGGAGACACTGGGCATCACTATCACCTGGAGAATTCTTCCACCACTTCTCCAAAGTGCTCAATGAAAACGTTCTCTTTCCCTGCCCCCTGAAACCTCCCTCAGGAGCTGCACAAGTCTTGGAGACTTGAAGACCATTGCAGGAAGAGACAGGGCTCGTTAGGGCTTTCTGTGTGTTCCTGAGCCCCAGCGGGTGTGTGGGACTGTGTCCATGAACCTCAGGCACTGAGAGGACATTGAACAAAGTGCTCCAGAAGTCAGAAACAAAACCCCAAAGCACCTGGAAGCCTTGATTGGCCCCACTGAGGGTTGTGACTGACAAAGGCTGCCCAGGGACTCGTTAGAGCAGATGCTTGGAGGCTGTGGTTCCAGGGAAACCAAGGCCAAAGGCCAGTGTCCCTGATGCTGAGAGAAGCCTGGGTTTGGTTGAGGAAGCACAAAGGCCAAGCCCTGACCTCAGGCCAATGGGAAGGGTGATTCTGTCCCTCACACGTCGCTCAGGGCTCTTCCTGGGATCAGTGGGACGTTGGGTGAGCAAGGCTGAATGAAGGACTACAGTGGTGCAACAACTTCCAGCTTCCCCATGGGGTGGCAAGGAGGCAAGGAGGCCCTGGTGCATGAGGACAACATGTCTTGTCCTAGGCCTCAGTAGCAGAGACAACTGCCAGAGCCAAGGGGACAGAGAGCTGGGTGCTATTGGTGCCTTCCAGCCTTGCCAGTGCCGTTGGCCCTCTCTCCTGCAGGCTGTCTGACACTGTCCCACACCTGCCCCTCTTTCCCTGCAGTCTGTAGACACCCATCTTGCTTCCCCACCCAGCTCTCACTCCACAATTTCCCTACTGCCACCGATGTCCCTTCACCCATCACTGGCTCTTCCTTGACACACAAAGCCATGGGCTCATCCTGATTCCGTAGCATGACCACCTGCACCACAGCACTACTCTTTGAAGGACTTTTCTTCCTCCTCATATCCTGTCTCTACTTTAATATTTGCATTAAAAGACATTTCTTTTCTCTCCGGCTTTTTCCCACTACCAAGGAAGGATCGACCATCTCAAAGTAAACCATTCAAGCAGGGAACCCAAACCAATCACCTTCTCTTGGTCCTTCACCTGAACAGCGAGAAGGAACCTCGCCATGAACTTTTAAATCCCATGGCTGCTGCTGGCCTTTCAGCTTCTCTGACAGATACGGCCCTGTGCTGCTACTGTCCTGTCATGACCTCAGGCCCAATGGACATGACAAGCCCTAGCCAAGTCCTCTTCTTAGGAAGGGCCTGTGGGGCACTTTGGCAGAGGTCCCTTTCCAGCCACGTTCCTGCTGCTGTCCTATCACCTCCAGAGACACAACTGACCTCACAGGCCCCTCCACAGCCATGTACTTCGGACTCGATTAGGGGTTGCTGAGACACAACTGACTTCATGAGATCACACCCATCCATCCTGCTCCTTGTGGGCCAGCACCCGAGCAGATCACAAGCTGCTTCTTTGGTCAAATTTATCAAACATTTTTCCTATGAGCCATTGGAGTGGAGAAACATTATTCACAGAAAAGGCTCTAGTGATGGAGACAAGTCTTTTATCTCGTCTGCCTCTTTATTTTTCTTCTTCCTCCAGCTATTGTGCCCTCATAAACCTCTCCAAGGGAAAGATCCCTGAATCATGGAATAACTGATGTTGGAAGAGAGCCCTGACCATCATCTTGTCTCCGTCTCCTGCTCCAGGCAGGGTGAACCAGAAGAGGTTGTTCAAGGCCTCCGCCCAGCTCTGCCTCATTCACAGAGGAGCTGAGAGGGAGCTCCATCCCATCGTGCAGGGGGAGAATAAAGACATTCAACAGGGTTGGCCCAAGTGCTGCTCACTGAGGGATGCCGCTGGGAACTGGCTGCACGCAGGACTTGGTCCCACTCATGACATTTGCGTGGGATCATCCAGCCAACTTCCCACCCACCCAATGCCCACATCTTCAGCCCACACAGCGCCAACCTGGCTCTAAGGACACTCTGTGACACCATGGCAAAGGCCTTGCAAAACTCCCTGCACACAACAAACCTGCCTTTCCCCTTTGCCCATTTGGTCCAGCACTCCCTGTCTTGTCCTTCCAGGGCCTGGCAATGGCTGCAGGAGGACATGGCCTCTCCCCTTCCCAGGGTCAGGGGGAGGTTTGACCAGACTGGAAGTCTCCCAGTGCTCGTTCCTGCCCTTCTGGAAGATGGGTTTGACCTCGGCCTTTTCCAAGAACCCCAGAACCTCTCTGATTGCTCTGGCACTTTGGAGAGCGCAGTCCAGGGTCATGTGCAAGGGTGATGTAGCAGACAGGAGCACCTGCAATGAGCCTGACCATGCTGGGTGAGATGACCATCACTGGGCCAATGGGGTTTGTTCCTGGAGTCACACACAGCAATGTCAGGGCTCTGTCAGGTATCCACAGCTGAGCTGGCCTCCTGGACTCCTTCTGCACCCAGTGATGTTCAGGGACAGAGTCTTCCCCCAGGGCTCACGTGGGCAGAGCTCTGCAGCAGTCCTAGTGTCCCTCTGGGCTCCAGCTGCTGCTGCCAGAGGCTGGAGGCATCTCAGCCCTGTGTTGGATCACCCTGCTCTGCCCTCATCTGAGATGCCGCATGGCATGAGGAATGGATACAGGGACCTCGGTTCAAGGAAGCACCTGCCAATGCTGCCCTGAGGTGCTTTCCCAGAGGATGTGAATCCCAATGTGAACTGACATCGAGGCACTGTCTTCATGGCCTTTCTGGCACCCTCAGGCATAACCAATGGTGGCTGTGCTCACTCCAATCCATCTCCCCCCCCACACACGATGTTCATGCTTCAGTCTGCTCTGTACGATCAAACATGGACAATCAAACGATGACATTCAGTGTCCTGACATGGAGGAACAAAGTAACTCTCTGAGCTCAGGCTAGAGGCCAGTTCTAGAAATGGTGGCTGTAAGGGGCTGGTCTGTGATGATTGCCTTGGGGCAACTTCCCCAGTGTGTCCAGTGCACACGGGAATAGATCCGACCCAGCTCTGCTGGACCAGGACTCTCACAGGAAGCCTGGCTATGTGAGGACACTGCTGCATGCCCCAACTCTGCACATTCAGAAAAACAAGTCACTGCAGAGACATTTATTATGTTTGACCCCACAGATTGCTCAGCTCCTCATTTCTACCATCTCTGGGTCACACTGTACAGGAAAATCCTGAGTAAGAAATCGTGCAAATAAAGACATTCATCTGTGAACTACATTCCACAAGTGCAACACCAGCAGCAGCAAAAACTACTGAGGACAGGCTGGGCCTGCTCTGCTAGAACTGCTCTGGAGAAAAAGACGGAGAGTTTATTGCTTCTGAAAAACATCCAGTGATGAGTTTCCTCAGGTGACCCTGGAGCTCCTGGTTCCTCATGCTGTAGATGAGGGGGTTCACTGCTGGAGGCACCACGGAGTACAGAACTGCCACCACCAGATCCAGGGATGGGGAGGAGATGGAGGGAGGCTTCAAGTGGGCAAACATGGCAGTGCTGAGAAAGAGGGAGACCACGGCCAGGTGAGGGAGGCAGGTGGCAAAGGCTTTGTGGCGTCCCTGCTCTGAGGGCATCCTCAGCACGGCCCTCAAGATCTGCACATATGACACCACCATGAACATAAAACAGCCAAATACTAAACAGACACCAATCACAAGAATCCCAAGTTCCCTGAGGTAGGAGTGTGAGCAGGAGAGATTTACAATTGGTGGAATTTCACAGAAGAACTGTTTGAGGGCATTGCCCTGGCACAGGGGCAGGGAAAATGTATTGGCCGTGTGCAGCAGAGCACTGAGGAAGCCAATGGCCCAGGCAGCTGCTGCCATGTGGACACAAGCTCTGCTGCCCAGGAGGGTCCTGTAGTGCAGGGGCTTGCAGATGGCAACGTAGCAGTCGTAGGACATGACAGTGAGGAGAGAAAACTCTGCTGAAATGAAAAAGACAAACAGAAAGATCTGTGCAGCACATCCTGCATAGGAGATGGCCCTGGTGTCCCACAGGGAAATGGCCATGGCTTTGGGGACAGTCGTGGAGATGGAGCCCACATCAAGGAGGGCGAGGTTGAGGAGGAAGAAGTACATGGGTGTGTGGAGGTGGTGGTGGCAGGCGATGGTGGTGATGATGAGTCCATTGGCCAGGAGGGCAGCCAGGTCGATGGCCAGGAAGAGCCCAAAGTGCACAAGCTGCATCTGCCGCGTGTCTGTGAATGGCAGGAGGAGGAAGTGGGTGATAGAGCTGCCGTTGGACATTTTCTTCCCCTAGACACTGGGACCTGTCCTAGGAGGAAAAGGCAGTGACAAGCTAGGGTAGATGTCTCAGAGCAAAACCTGCTCCAGTTCTCATGGGAACACCCCAAATCAACTCTCCCCTTTCAGAAAGGCCTTGGGATGTTCCTTTTCATGAACTCGGGTGGCTGCTGGTTGAGGATGCTCCAAGGAGCAGGGGCTCTGCTCTGGCTTCTGCAGGGGTCAGTTCTGCCCCACAGCAAGAGGCAAACAGGAACTGGGAATGATCCCAGAGAAAATCCTCTCGTGGCATTAAAGACCTTTTCAGTATTGTCCCTCCCAACTCACCCAACCCAGGGAAGTGCTGTGGAGATTCTCTGGTGTTTGTTTGGTTCTAGTGGCCCCACCACAGTGAGGGGTATTTGTAAGGCAGAACTCCTTGGCATTGCTGCTTCTCTCCAGGAGAAGCCCTGGGACTCCTCTAAGGCAAAGAGACGAGCCCTTGCGGCAGAGGAAGGACAGACAGTCTGTCCATCAGCCATGGACTCAGCTGCCCTGTACTGGTGCCTCTTGGGGCTGCAGGGTGGTTGCACCCAGACGTCCCCCTTAGAAGGAACTGGACAATGCTGGCAGCAGGCAGATCCAGTTTCCAAGCGCAGATCTCCAACAGCTGCTGCAGTTGCTCAGAGAATCCTCCTCCCTGAGGACTCTCTCAGCTCTCCCCTCTCATGCAGGGACACCTCAGGCTCCTGGCAGCTGCCTGCATACAGCCTTCCAGCAGCACCGCCATGGCCATAGGGCTGAGGGGCTGTGAGGGAACCCAGACCTGGGATGGGAGAGCTGTGTCCTTCTGGCAGACAGCCTGCAGAGTAGCAGCTCCCCCAGGGTAATCACTGAATTTCTGCAGCAGCAGCAATCAGGGCATTTCTGGCAGCAGCTCAGTCTCAGCCCCTGCCCATGGCTTTGGTGTCTGCAGCTGTCCCAGCCAGCAGGTCTTTCTCTGTGCCCACATCTTCTCCCTCTTCCTGCTCCCAGAGACCATCCCAGCCGCTGGGTGCTCAGCTCTGCCCTACAGACCCAGGCTATCTGAGAGCTGACCCTGGCAGGTGACAGAGTCCCTGCCCCAGCACCCACATCCGGGGCTGCAGGGACCCTGAGTGCAAGGACAGCCCTGGCCACCCCTCACTGCACCCCTCACTTCCCACCCCTGCAGCCAAACACAGGAGAAGGGGCATTGCATGCCCTGTCCCTCTCATGGGGCCACAGGGAAGCCCTGCTCTGCAGCAGCTCCTTCTCCACCAGAAAGAAACCCGGAGAGCCCTCTTGCCACATCGCAGCTGCAGCACCATGGGCCAGCTCCAGGAGAGCCTCGGGACACTCGTGGCTCCCCCTGAAGTCAGACACTTACTGTGCGAATGACTGTGCAGATTTCCCTACCAGTGAACTTCCAGCATCCTCCCACTCCACAGAGCCTGGAATCTCTCTCTGCTTTCCCTCCTCTGCCTCGGGTGCTGCAGACAGAGCCCTCAGTACTGCTGCGCTCAGCAGAGGAGCTGGTGCTGGGCAGAGCTGTCTCTCGGCAGCGCTGCCCCAATGCCAGCAGCTCCCTCCCTCCAGGCCAGGAGCCCAGCCCAGCTCAGCAGCAGAGGAGCAGCCCAAGGTGTCCCTTGCTGTGCCTGCTCGGGGCTCCCTCCAGGGGTCCCTGGGGGCTCCAGGAGAACCTGCTGGGAAACAGCCCAAAGCCAGCACTGATATTTTCTCTCTTACTTCTGGCCATGGTGTCATTTCTCCTATCAGAAAGTGATTTGGTCATAAGAATCATCTTTCCTTGTCCCATCATTGGACAGGACACCAGGAAGGTTACAGCAAAGGATCTGATTTCCCAGCCTGGGGAGTGTATCACCAGCTCAGTGAATGTCACCATTTTAGTCTGGGTTGGTAGTCCTAGGGCTAGAAAGACGTTGGTCCATCTCTTGACCATGTCACGTCTCTGCTCTGAAGCCAAGTCTTTCCACACAGGGACACTTGGTGCCAGATTTCCTTCAGGCAAGTCAGAGCTTGCCTGGTGCCACTGCTGGCGTGATTCAGCCCAAGGGTGTGGCAATGCCCTCAGCCAGGGGCACAGACAGGATGAGCTGGAGCCATTCGTGTTGGAGACAGAGCAGTGACAAGAAGGCAATAAAGAGCCAAGGAAGGGTGGCAGAGCTCCGGACAGCTGGAGTTCAAGGACAGCATCCTCCAAGCGCAGCAACAGTCTAGACCAAAACCCAACCTAAACCTGTGATGCAATTCAAGGGCACCGTAATGAGCTGTTACTACCTCAGGAACAGTTAAAGAAGAAATGGAGATCCTGTGTGGCCACGGCTGAATTTAGTTAAGAGCAGCTGGACATAGAGCTGAGATTCCCTGTGTCCTCTTGGCCTCAACCTTCCCCAGCGAGGTCTCCCAGGACTCTGTGAATCAGGTCAGTGGTCACATGAGCAAACACAATGTCTATGGACAGGAGGGGCAGCATCTCAGGATGCTGAGTGAGCAGGCCCATGTCACAGTGTGGCCACTCTCCATCATCTTTGAAAGGTCATAGAGTGTGTGGGAAGTCCCTGACAATGGGGAAAGTGCAGGCGTCTCATGAGCCTTCCAAAAATGCCCAAAGGATGTGCAGGGGAGCGAAAGGCTGCACTCCAGACCGTGTTCACTCAGGTCCCATTGCTGGGTGTCTGGAAGTGAAGGTGACTGGTTTTCTCCAGGGTAGCTTGTGTCTCACCACCCTCTTTGCTTTCTGTGATGGAAGGACAGGACTGCTGAGCACAAGGAGACCAAGGCTTGTCTTCTCACCTGGCAGTCAGTGATGTTTGCAAGCTCTCCCCTGCCCAATATTCTTGTGCGCAAGTTGGATGTTATGGCCTGGCTGAGTGGATAAGTAGATGGGTCAATAACAAGAGGGATGGTCGGGCTCAGAGGGAGGAGATGAAAGCGTCATTCTCTGCCTGGAGACATCTTGCTCATAGAAGTCTATCCCGGAACCGGGACCAGTTGACCTGGTCTACCCCCATTTCAGGGGGGCCAGGTATACCAAACACCATGAACATGCTGCCAGCTCCGCACAACTAGTCCAGGCGGCCAGGTCTACCGAATACCTGTCATCAGAAGGCACGGTCTGTTCCAGCACCAGCACAAGCCAGGGGCTTCTGCTGCCCCATTTCCTCATAAACTTATGACATCACAAACACCAGCACAAGCCAGGGGCAGCTTCATCCCCATTCCCTCCTCTGACATTGCAAAGCCCAGCACAAGGGAGTGTCAGGGAGACCTGGTCATCTCAATCGCAGGCACAGGGACCTGAGGTGTATCCCGGCACCGAATAGAGACCGGGAGGTCTCGTCTACCCGAGACTTCAGGCGGCTGGGTCTACCCCAGTACCGCCAATGGGAGGCGTGGTCCACTGCTCTTTGTGGGGGGCTAGGGCTACAGAAGCACCTTCAATGGGAGGCCTGGTCTTCCCCAGCACCATGAAATGGGGACAGCTCTAAGCAACGAGTCCAGGCGACCAGCTCTACCACAGAAGTGACAAGGGAAAGCACGTTGTATCTCCACCACAGGCACCGGGACGCTAGGTCTAGACTTGAGTCCGGGAGTTCTGGCCCAGTCCACTATGAAAGCAGCTCCCGGAGCTCCAGTCTACCCAGTGAACAACAGATGGCTACCAAGCCTGGAACAAGCCAGAGGCTGCTCTTGCCCCATCTGCTCCTCATGGATCTGTGACATCCCAAAGACCTATACAAGCAAGGGGCCTGCTTGTCCAAGAAACACATGTCAAAGAACCATCTGCATGGACTTCCCAAGGGCCAATCCTGCCTCAGCAACCTGATTGCCTTCCTGAGGAAGGAACTGCCTTTGTGCGTGAGGGGAGAACAGGGGATGGTGTTTCCCTCAGCTTCAGCAGGAGCTTTGGACATGGTGTCCCTCAATGTTGCTGTCCCCCAGTTAGGCCATTGCAGTCTGGATGGGTGAACAAGCAGATGGGCAAAGCCCCAATTGGAGACTGAGGCGGAGAGAGCAGTGACGAAGGAGTTATTCCCTGCCTGGAGGTCATTGGGGCATACCAGGACATTGAGATACAGCACAGGGGACTGTCCAGGGCAACATGCACTAGAACACTGGATGCTCAGAGTGGCAATGCTTGCCTGGAAGGAGAAACTGTGGGAAAGGACTTTGATCCTGGAGAAGGGAACACTGCTGGCACTTTGTAGGAGCCTGTCCATCCCTCTGGGGACGTTTTCAGAAAGATGGAGCCAGTTTGGTCTCTGTGGTGCTTGGCCAGTCATTAATGGACAGAAGTCAACTGTTGAAATAAGGAAGGTTGAGGCCAGAGATAAGGAAAAGCCCTTTTCTGCTTCAGGCCATTGGAGTATGGGAGTAGTTTTCCCAGTGACCTTCATGGTTCCCCATGCCCATGGCAGTCAGATGTGAGGAGAGTCGGAAGCAGCTGCAGCTTACTAGTCCTGCTACAGACAGTGCTGCTCAGCTGCAGGGCTGCTGGACAGGTCTCCCCAAACAACCCTGAGCAGTTCCTTTGCTGCCCCTTTCAGGTCCTGGTCAGTAGTTCCCACCTCTCTAGTCCTGCTCTTGAACCAGCTGCAGGAGACCAAGGACAAACTGTTCCCAAACAAGGGCCCTGGCAGCTGTGTCAGCCTGTCACCCCCGAGACAAAAAAAATGTTTGTTGGAAAGGACAGGATGCACCCGATGGGACAGGTGAGGGGAGAAGGGCAGGAAGTGGGAGGCCTTCACACAGCTCTCGGCACTCCTATCCCATGGGGTTCTTCCAATCAGGTCCATCAGCAGGCCCAAGCCTGCTCGCCTCAAGTGCTGCTCTTTGCCTTCTCCCCTTCTCTCAGGACCCTCAACTCCACCTTCTCACCCATCCCTCTTCCATCCCGAACCAACTCTTCCTTGTTTCTAAGGGGGAAGTCCTAGAGGGTGCCTCCCCTCACAGCTTCCTCAGGCACCCTGGTCAGGAAGAGGTTGACAATGAACTCCAAAAAGTGCCTGTGGGACTTGCCTCTTGCTGCATTCTCCCTTCAGCACACATGGGCGTAGTGTCAGTCCTCTATGAGAACCAGGGCCTGCAAACATGAGGTTTCTTCCAGGTGTCTGAAGAAGGCTTCATCTCATTCCCCTTCCTGATGGGGAGGTCCCATCAGGAACTCCCCATCAGTGGTTGGTCAGGCCACCCCAGGAGTCTGTCCCAGGGACCCACTTGGCCAAGCTTTAATGAAGAGATGTAGTGGAAAGGAGAGAGGGGTGGACAACAGCTGAAAGACAGAGCCAACCTCTTCAGGACATGGCGTGTTGCCATTGGCTCTGCCCCTGAGGCACATGAGGAGACAAATTCTGCTGCCATCCCGGGGGGCTTATGGCCTCCTTGTCCCTCCTCAGGAGCCGTGAGATGTCATCCTATCATCCTGCCCTTGGCCTTGCACATCTGCACGTGATCCTGACTCTGGAGCAGGAGCCCTGAGGAATGTGGAGGGACAGGATGTGCCTTCGCAGGGGCTGGGGCTTAGGGCTGGGCCCTTTGATCCAAGGTGTCAGGGCTTGGCCCTTTGCATGAAGGAAACACATGCAGGTTTGCTCACCATCAGAGCCACCTTCCCCTGCTTTCCTGAACCTGTCCTCACTGCCTCCAGTGCTCAGCTCTCACCAGAGCCTGGGGACACTTTCTCAGCAGTGTCCTCAGTGGGACCCATTAACACACCAAGAAACTGCAGAGTTTGCCTTTAAATTCTGGAGAGGCTCCGTCCCCCTCCTCTCAGTCTCGAGGTTCCTGGCCTCATCTCCAAAGCCCCCAGAGGGGTCATGCCAAGGCCTTGGGCTGGGCCTCTGCTGCTGAGCTCCTGGCATGCAGGGAGCTGCTGGCAAGCGGCAGCGCTGCCCACAGACAGCTGTGCCCACCAGCAGCTCCTCTGCCGAGCGCAGCAGCGCTGAGGGCTCTGCCAGGGCACCTGAGGGAGACCAACAAGGCAGAGCCAGAGCTCAAAGGTGCTCAACACTGGTAGGAGGATGCAGAGCTCACCGCAGCAGAAACCTGTGCAGTGCGGGACAGGATGAGTGTGTGGGCAAAGCAGGGCAAAGCCGGTGGAGTTGCTGGAGGCATGTGGTGAAGGTGGCCGAGCCCGAGGTGGTGGTGTGTGTGAGGAGGGGTCTGTGGTGAGGCCGTTTGGAATGGCTGTGGAGGCAGGGTGTGCCGCAGGGGTGGCCAGGGCTGTCGCTGCACGCAGGGTCCCTGCAGCCCCGGGGCTGGGTGCTGGGGCAGGGACTCTGCCGCCTGCCAGGCTCAGCTCTCAGCCTGCCCGGGGAGCTCCCCACGGCGCTGTGGGGAGAAGCTGTGGATGGCAGAAAGGAGCCCTGGAAGGGCAGAGCAGGGTCCTTGTGCTGTCATGGAGAGGGTGCTGCGTGGGTCAGGGTTGCTCCCAGCTCCAGATCAGCCCTGGCCACTTCCGAGGGCACTTTCAAGAAGAACATCAAGGCAGCGTTTTCAGGAGAGTGAAGGAGTCTTTGCTTGGAATGTTTCTCCTCTTGGTGGGCTGGGTGGGCACTGGGAGACTGGAATTTGTGTCCGTGCTCTGGAGAAGGCAGCGAGAGCCCAGTTGTGGTTGTCCCTTGTGTGAGCTGCTGCTGAGCCTCTGCCCAGCCAGAGCTGCCCCTGGGCAGGGCCCGGCTGCTGCTGCTGCTGCTGGGAGGGGTGTGCAGGGCAGAGCTGAGCACCCAGCAGCTGGGATGGGCTTGGGGAGCCGTGAGAGGGCCCAGAGCTGGTCCCAGAGCAGCAGCAGCTGCTGTCAGGGAGAGCTCCAGGCAGCACAGCCATGGCCAGGGAGGCAGGAGGGAGGGATCCAATGGGAGGGGACATTCGGGCACCTCCCTGACATCACTGCAGGACACCCATGGTCTTGTCTGCCACCCAGCAGAATCTCTGCCCTTCCATAAGAGCACGGGTACTCAGTCACCTTCACAGTGGCCTCAGCCCTCAAGAGAAGAAATGATCCAACACCTCCCAGCTGGCCCTGTCCTGCCCCAGCAGCAGCAGCACTCTGCCATTTGGCCATTTCCCCCTCCTGTCCCTGCTCCTCTGGCTCTTGTCCCAGGGCTGGGATGGAGGTTGGGATGCAGACGCTCTTCACCGACCCAGCTTTGGGCTGTACCCTGCAGAGCTGTGCCGTGCAGTCAATTGTTCCCATCCCCTCCTCATCGCAGGCTCCCAGTGAGACCCGCGATAAAACTCTCCTTCAGGACACCCCATGGGTGGAACGGTGGCTTCTTGCCCTGCTGAAATCACTCCTTTGGTGTGGGGGGAAGCCAGAGCCCAACGGCCCAACCCAAATGCCCTCAGCTCTGTTCTGCAGTGGGGGCAGTTGGGAGCAGTGATGCTGAACAGCTCTTGGAGATGATGGATGGATTGGATGGGAGACCCGCTGCGTGTTCCACTTTGCCTCTTGCTGTGGGGCAGGAGTCACTCCTGCTGTGCCCCCAGCAGGAGCCCCCTGCTCCCGGGGTCACCCTCAGCCAGACCAGCCAGAGCTTGTGAGAAAGACCTGCTGAAGGTCTCCCTGAAAGAGGAGAGTCAGTTTTGGGGGGTTCTTTGAAAAATGGAATAGGTTTTTGCTTTTCTAACCTGTCACTGTCTTTTCCCTCTTGGACAGTGCCCCATGCCCAGAGGCATCAATTGTCCAACGGCAGCTCCATCACCCAGTTCCTCCTCCTGACATTCGCAGACACGCAGCAGATGCAGCTTGTGCACTTTGGGCTCTTCCTGGCCATCTACCTGACTGCCTTCCTGGCCAATGGACTCATCATCATCACCATCGCCTGCCACCACCACCTCCACACTCCCATGTACTTCTTCCTCCTCAACCTCCCCCTCCTCGACCTGGGTGCCATCTCCACGACTGTCCCCAAAGCCATGGCCATTTCCCTGTGGGACACCAGGGAAATCTCCTATGTAGGATGCGCTGCACAGATCTTTCTGCTTTTGTTTTTCCTTGGAGCAGAATGTGCCCTTCTCATGATCATGTCCTATGACCACTACGTTGCCATCTGCAAACCGCTGCACTACAGGACCCTGCTGGGCAGCAGAGCTTGTGTCCACATGGCAGCAGCTGCCTGGGCCACTGGCTTCCTCAGTGCTCTGCTGCACACGGCCAATACATTTTCCCTGCCCCTGTGCCAGGGCAATGCCCTGGACGAGTTCTTCTGTGAAATCCCCCAGATCCTCAAGCTCTCCTGCTTAGACTCCTACCTCAGGGAACTTGGGATTCTTTTTGTTGGTGTCTGTTCTGATTTGGCTGTTTTGTGTTCATGGTGGTGTCATATGTGCACATCTTGAGGCATGTGCTGAGGATGCCCTCAGAGCAGGGACACCACAAAGCCTTTGCCACCTGCCTCCCTCATCTGGCCGTGGTCTCTCTGGTTATCACCACTGGTATGTTTGCCTACCTGAAGCCCCCCTCCATCTCCTCCCCTTCTCTGCATCTGGTGATGGCAATTCTGTACTCGGTGGTGCCTCCACCAGTGAACCCCCTCATCTACAGCATGAGGAACCAGGAGCTCAAGGATTCCCTGAGGAAGCTGATCACTGAACGTTTTTCAGAAGCAATAAACTCTCCGTCTTCTTCTGCAGAGCAGTTCTAGTGTAACTTACTGCAGGCCCAGCCTGTCCTTGCTAGTTTTTGCCGCTGTTAGTGGTGGTGTGCTTGTGAGAATATTGTTCACAAAATAAAGTCTTTATTTATAATCTCTCTCATTCAGTATTTGCCTTTCTGGTGTGACCCAGAGACTGTAGGAATGAGGAACTGTGCTCCCCATGTGATTCAACCAAATAAAGGCCTCTGTCTTGACTTGTTTCTCTGAGATCCTTCCTCCATGACCTTCTCTGGAGCTGCCGGGGCAGAGCCTGTGTGTAGAGGTGGAGGGGACAAGAGTCCCAGCACAGCAGCACTGCCAGGGAGCACCAGCACTTGGCCTTGGCTGATCTGCTCTTTCTGCCCTTCCACACTGTCCTTCACAGTCCCTGGCTTGGGGTCAGGCCTGAGGGCTCTGGCAGCTTGGTGCCAGTGCTGCTGGGGGGCAGTGCTGGGACTGCAGGCAGGGACAGGCCAGGGGCACTGCTCAGACAGAGATGGCCTCCTGGACAGCATTACCATCATCCCAGGGGATCTACTTTTTGTGGAGCCTGAAGGCTTCAGTCTTCTTCCAAAGCTGATCTCAAGAAGAAGCCCAACATAGTGCCCCAAAGAGGAATATACCAGTGAACAGCTCAAGAGTGTGAGTGTGCAGGGTGGAGGCACAGCCAGTACTATTTCCAGCACTGTCCTTTCACCCCAGGTCTGTGGGGTGGATCTTCTCTCCATGGAGGAACACCAAATGATTGGGTCAGAAGCCCATATCTGTATTGTATAAATGAGACATAAGCAGCACATTGTGTGTGTGAGGGGACATGAAACCCAGTGAGCACAAACACTGTCAGCTCTTCATGGCGATGCCATGAAGGCCAGATGGGCAGGGAGTGTCTTGACGTCACCTCATCTTGAAGGTATTTACCACTGGTAAAGCATCTGAACGCAGCCCAAGGATGTGTGTCCTTGAACTCGAGTGTCTGTTTCCATTCCTCATGGGGCATCTCGGATGGGGGCAGAGCAAGGCAATCCAGCACAGGGCTGAGGTGCCTCCAGCCTCTGGCAGTGGCAGCAGGAGCCCAGAGAGACACCCCAACCACTGCAGTGTCTGGCCAGTGTTTTTACAAGGGACAGACTCGTGTCTCTGAACACCCCCGGGTGTGTGAGGAGTCCAGGAGGCCAGCTCAGCTGTGGACACCTGACAGAGCCCTGACATTGCTGTGTGTGACTCCAGGGACAAACCCTACCATCCCCATGAGATTTTCCTCAGCTGCCTTGGAAAGGCTCATTGCAGGTGCTCCTGTCTGCTACATCACCCTACCCTGTCTTGTCTACCTGGCTTTTGCAAGACCTTGGACATGGTCTTCCAGGGTGACCCGTTAGCCATACTGGTGCTGTCTGCACTGAAGAAGTGGACGTCACAGTGGGTGGGAAGTTGGCTGCATGATCAGGCCCAACTCTCACCAGTGGGACAAAGTCCTGCATGCAGCCAGTTCCTAGCGGCACCCCTCGGTGAGCAGCACCTGGGCCAACACTGCTGAACATCTTTATTATCCCCCCCAGATGATGGGACAGAACCCCCTTTCAGCTCTTTGTAGAGAATGTAAAGCTGGGCTGAGACCTTCATCAACCTCATCTCTTGCCTGGAGCAAGAGAGTCGGGCAAGGTGTTGTTCTGGGCTCTCTCCAAACCTTCTGAGATTCAATGAATCTTTTCCTTGAAGAGGTTTTTAAAGACAAAACAGGCTGGGGAAGAAGAAGAGGAAACAGAGGCAGAGGTCAAGGCCGAGGCTGAGGAGGAGCTATAAATTGTGTCAGCACAAACACAGCAGTTCCTGTGAAGAATGTTTCTCCACTCAGATCATTGATAGGCAACATCTTTGATCAATGGGATAAAACCAGCATCCCTCTCTCTCTGATCAGGTCCTGGACCATGAGGAAAGTGAGGGACAGGCATGGTGTGATTAGGTCACTTGTGTCTCAACAACTCCTAATGCAGCAGAAAGCATCTGGCAGTGGAGGGGCCTATGAGGTCAGTCGTGTCTCTGGAGGTGATAGACCAGCATCAGAAACATGGCTGGGAAGGTCCCTCTGCCAAAGTAGCCCACAGGTCCTACCCAGGAAGAGGGCTTGGATAGGGGTTGTCATGTCCATTGGGCCTGAGGCCATGACAGGACAGCAGCAGGCCCATGGCTTGATTATGTCTCTCTGAGAAGCTGAAGAGTCAGAAGAAGTCCTGTGGTTTAGAAGGTCATGGTGATGTCACTTCTGTCTGGTCAGGTGAAAGACCCCCAGGAGGAGGATGGATTTGGTTTCCTACTTGAGGGGCAGTTTCTGAGAGGGTTGAGATTTCCTTGGTGGTGGGAAAAAGCAAGAGAGAGAAAAAAATTTCACCAACTGCAGCCTAGAGGGTGGAGACTGGACCTCAGGAGGAAGCAATGTCCCTGGAAGGGCACTGCTGTGGTACAAGAGGTCACACAGAGGGAGTCTGGATCAGCCCATGACTTTGTGTTTGAAGGAACAGCCTGTGAGGGTGGAGACGGCCCAGGGAAGGTCCAGCAATGGTGGGTGAGAGCAAGGTGGGGAAGGGAGATGGGTGCCCACAGCCTGCAGGGACCCAGGGGCAGGTTGTCCCACACCTGTGGGACGGTTTGTGATGGAGATGGCCAAGGCCACTGGCAAAGATGGAAGGCACCAGGAGAAGCCAGGTCTTTGTCCCGTTGGCTCTGGCAGTTGTCTCTGCCCCTGAGGCCTATGGGAAGACACTTTGTCCTCTTGGCACAGGGGCCTTGTTGCCTCTTTGCAAGCCCATGGAGAAGCTGGAAGTTTTGATCTCATTGTTGTCCTCCACTCTGAATGTCACACCCTTCCGTCCATGTTCCCCAGGAAGAGCCTTGAGCCATAGGTGGCAATGGGATCCCCCTTCCCATGGGCTGAAGGTCAGGGCTTGGCCTTTGTTCTTCACAAAGCCAACCAAGAGTTTTCTCAGCATCAGAGACACCTGCACCAGGCCTTGGCCTCCCTGGAATCACAGCCTCCAATTACGGACTCTAACGAGTCTGTGGGGAGACTTTGTCCATGATGGGCCTCCGTGGGACCCATTAATGCTTCAAGGAACTTTGGGTTTGCTTCTGACTTTGGCTTCTGAAGAGATGACTTCTCTCTCCTGTCAGGTTCCTGGCTCAGAGGACCAAATACACCACAGGGCTCATTACACTGAGAAAATACCTAACAAGTCACGTCTCTGCCACCACCTTCATCAAGTCTTCAAGATTGTACAGCTCATTAGAGAGATGTCAGGAGTGGACTTAAAGATTTCAGTGACCCCTCTGAAGCCATGACAGCAGCACTTTCCAATTGATATTGATCCAGGGTCTCCTCAGGAGGTCTTGAGCAGCAAGAAAAACAGCCCCTTGAGGTCCAACACTGAATGGACAGCCATGCTCCTCACATCCCCAATGCTGCCATTGCTCTCCTTGGCCACCTGGCACTTCACATCCCTTTTGCTGATGTCACACTTGTTCATTGGAGTCTGCAGCTGGAGGTTCCAGCTCCTCTGCACCAGCTGCCCCCAGCTCTCCTCACACCCCTGGCTGCTCACAGGCCCAGGAGGGGTTTGGTCATTACAAAAAGTAAAAAACCCAAAGAAAAACATGATGGACAATAAAACCCACTTCTCAACTGTGTGGGAAGTCCAAGCTGCCTCCAGGGAGGTTCATCTTCCGCAGGGGACAACTCTCCAAGAGATGTTTCAGAGCGACTGATGGGACAAGAGAAATAGAAGCACCATTCAGGAGACAATTGGCAGAGTCCTGAAAGGCAGGAAAGGTTTTCACCTCTACACAGCTCCAGGCAGCCAGTGGAAGGGTGAGAGGTACCCGACTGGTTGCAGAGGAAGAGGAGGGGAAACCTGGAGACCAATGGGACATGCGTCTGTGCAGTGAGTCTGCTGGAAAGGGGACTTCAGCCGTGGTCAGTTCAGTCATGACAGATGGAAATACTGGAAGGACTCCAGAGAGAGGATCACAGCCAGAGTCCTGCAAGGCAAGCGCAGGGGAAGATCAATGGATCTTCTCCCACAATCCATACACAGCCTGAACAGTCACATTTGGGCAGACACTGACCTTTTATTGAAAGTGTTGATGAAAAGATGATCTGTTTTTTTATTTAATTGAAAATCTTGAACAGTTTCTCTGGTTTCAGGCTGAGCTCCGCTGCCTGACCTTCAGCACCCAGTGCACTAGAGACCCTGGGGTATCTGAGGTCATTGCCTGGGCCTGGCAGATGTTCCACAGAAGCTGTGGAAGACCAGGGAGCCTTTGGAGCTGCAGATGGAACCTGGGCAGAGGGTCCCAGGGCACCCACAGAGGCATCAGACACCTGTGTCCCTGTAGCACACGAAATCCCTCCAAAGAAAAACATATTGATACAAATCAAAACAAAACAAGGAGGAAAAGAACACAAAGAATCTTAGAAGCTCACCAATGTCTTCACTCTAGAGAGTTTTCTTATTTCCTTTGTAATGTCTTTCTTTTTTTTTCTTTCTTTCTGATCCCCTCCCCATTTCCTGGTGCTGTTCAGGGCTACAGCATTAAAAGGAATAATTTTCTGTCTCAAAAATTTTCACCCCACCCCTGTCGTCTTTCAGCATGCCCCCTGGTGGAGAGCATAGCTCTGTATTCTCTGTGACTGTCTTGGAGTTCCTGGCAGGCTGGGATGGGGTTTCCCTCAGCCTTCTCTTCTTCAGGCTGGACACGCCCAGCTCCCTCAGCCTCTCCTCACAGGCCCTGTCCTGTCCTGGGGACATTCAGTAAACCCCCTCTAGCTCTCAGGATCATTCCTGTGCTGGTGCTCTGAAATGTGGATGCAGGAACCTGGACAATCCCCTCCCTTGGACTCGTGGCCACACTCCTGGTTGCACAGCCCAGGGGGGTCCTGGCCTCTCTTGCTGCCAGGACACTCTGCTGCCTCCTGTACAGCTCCTGGCCCACCAAGACGGTTCACCCAGGGCTGCTCCCAGCCATTGCCAGGGGGAGTCCCCGGCAGCGGCAGACACTAGCACTGGTCCTTTGTCGGAGAACGATAATGATGGACTGCACGCACTTTATGAAAGTGATAACGCAGGCCTTTATTTAGTGCCACAGCAAGCCTTATATACTCTCTGTCTCTCAAGCAGTGATTTTCCACTAAAACAGCACCTTCCCATTATCTTATCAGTTCAGCCTCTACTCCCTGTATTTCCCAGCGCTTGTCTGCTATTTCCCAGCTCTTGCCTGCTATTTTTTAACTGGTGGTTTTCTTTCTCCCGTGTCTTCTGCAGCTGCTCACTGATCCCACGGCTTCTTGCACGATGTTCTTTCTCCCGTGTCTTCTGCAGCTGCTCACGGGTCCCACGGCTTCTTGCTTACCAAAGCGATTATATCTTGAATTTCTGGCGATCCTTGAATTTCTGGCGATCCTTAAATTTCTGTCGATGATCGATCGCCAGCTGTTCCCACATCTCCCCCTTCTTTGTTTAGAACCAACACTGCTTGGAGTGATCTGTCCACTAGTTTCTGCACACATGACATAAAACACGGTATACAAATAAGAATACATAAAATATCCCAACACATGCTAAGGCTGTTGTAATTATTGACTTAATCCACCCTGTCAATCCCTAATTATTTAATAGATGTTCAAGCCAACTTCACCCAGCTCTTCTGCCGAGTCACTCTGCCTTGTCTTCAGCCACCGTTCATCATGTCTGTACTTGTCCGTTCATGTCCATCCTTGTTTACAAATCTGACAGCAACAAGTCCTGCTGCTCCTTAAAGTCTCCCACAGTCCTTACTGCATTTCCAGAGGTTCCTGCTTGTGTTGTGGTGGTGCGATTCCCACCCTCACTCATGGGCTGCTCAGTACAGGGTGAAACTCCCATGCCTGGGCCACAAAACAATATGCTGGAAAAGCCAAATGCAGACTGTCACAGGCCGTGGAGCAGAGGGTTAAGGCCCCCCTTAACACTCCTGGCTCCTGCCTCCCCTATTCTCTGGGGACAACAATGACAATCACCTCCTGCAGTGGACCAGAGTGTTGAGGTGACCTTTTGCTACTCCTGGCTCCTACTTCCCTCTCCTCATCATCTTGGATGATCAGTCATCCTTCTTATGACCTGACCCAAAGAGGGGATGAGAGAAATTCAAGATCCAGCAAGTTCTGGCCATGCATAAACCGAAATATTGCACCACTTGAGATGGGCCGAGATGGAACAATACTCAACAAAAGTCAATTATCTCAGACCCTATAAACAACAAACCAAAATGAGGCCCCTTGGAGCTCTCCTAGATTACACTGGGCTGTATCATGTCCCCTGAGCTGGGTCACCTCTCAGGATCTTCTGCTGGTCAGACAGACACACAGCCTGGGCGAGAACCACCTCCTTGAGTCTCAAACACCGCCCGTTGAGTAATGCCGATGCATTGTGGGTATTGACTCTAAACTCGAAGAGGGACATTGTGACTCTAGGCCGACCTCTTTCTCCCATCTCTCGACCTATCAGGTGTTTTGCTTTGTGCATTTAAGAGTGAGCTCTGGATGCAGGTAACTGCCTGTCTGTCTGTGTGTCTGTATGTTTGTGTTTACACATATCGACATATTTTGACTTAAGGTCCCTTGTAGTGAGTCAGTGTGAATCTGGTCATTCTCGAATCAGTGATCAAGTTGCTGTTTTACTTTGCTGAATCTCGTGCTTGATCTTAAATTGGTTAACCAATGAGTGCTGCTAAAATCCAGCCCTTCTGATCTACCTTGTACGAGCAATAAAGTTTGAATTATCAAATCAAACCATGTTCAGTAGATTCACCTGTGACAGTGGCCAAGAGGTTTCTGCTTCTGCAGCTGTGCAGAACGCTGAGCAAGAGCACTTGTGGAGATGCAAAGAGTCATGGATCCTCCTGACACAAGTGTGGCAAGACCAGCCCAGTGTTCACGCGCAACACTGAGGAGATGCCATTTTATTACTGATGCTGTGAGAGGTTCAGCTCTGAGCCAGAGTTAGACACCGTTACAGAGGCTCCAGGAGAGAGAGAGCAGGTTCATGGCCCCGTAGAAGTGGGAGGAATGTGAATACGACGTAGGACACTTATAGCAAAAAACGAATAATGATAATAATAGTAAAGAGAACAAAAAGGTTAAGGACTGCTCTGGGATACACTGGGAGCAATTTAGGGAGAGAAATGGAAAGTTCATCTCTGCTTAAAATGTGACCATGAAATCACTTTCCTCAGGGCATCCTTGAGCTCCTTGTTCCTCAAGCTGTAGATGAGGGGGTTCACTGCTGGAGGCACCACCGAGTACAGAACAGACAACACCAGATCCATGGATGGAGAGGAGATGGAGGGGGGCTTCAGGTAGGCAAATGTGCCAGTGCTGATAAAGAGCGAAATGACAGCCAGGTGAGGGAGGCAGGTGGCAAAGGCTTTGGGGCGTCCCTGCTCCGAGGGCATCCTCAGCACGGCCCTCAAGATCTGCACATACGACACCACCGTGAACATAAAACAGCACAAGTCCACAAAGACACTAACCACAAGGATCCCAAGTTCCCGGAGGTAGCCTGATTGTGAGCAGGAGAGCTTGAGGATCTGGGGCACTTCGCAGAAGAACTGGTCGAGGGCATTGCCCTGGCACAGGGGCAGGGAAAATGTATTGGCCGTGTGCAGCAGAGCATAGAGGAAGCCAGTGGCCCAGGCAGCTGCTGCCATGTGGACACAAGCTCTGCTGCCCAGCAGGGTCCCGTAGTGCAGGGGCTTGCAGATGGCAATGTAGCGGTCGTAAGATATGATGGTGAGAAGAGAAACCTCTGCTGCAATGAAAAATACAGTCAGAAAGAGCTGTGCAGCACATCCTGCATAAGAGATGTGCCTGGTGTCCCACAGGGAATTGGCCATGGCTTTGGGGACAGTGGTGGAGATGAAACCCAGGTCAAGAAATGAGAGGTTGAGGAGAAAGAAGTACATGGGTGTGTGGAGGTGGTGGTGGCAGGCGATGGTGATGATGATGAGTCCGTTGGCCAGGAGGGCAGCCAGGTCGATGGCCAGGAAGAGCCCAAAGTGCACAAGCTGCCTCTGCCGCGTGTCTGCAAATGGCAGGAGGAGGAAGTGGGTGATGCAGCTGCTGTTGGATGTACCTTCTCTCATGTCATGGGGAACTGTTGAAGGAGAAGTCACTGTCAAGTTAAAGCAGACTTCATTCAGACAATTCTATGCTGTTTGTCAAAGAATCTCCTTAAAATGATGCATCTTTCTTTGGGGGAAGTTGATTTAAACCATTCCTGTGAGATCAGGTTTGTTGTCTTGAGTGAGGACCCTTTGTTTGAGGGGGCAGAAATCCCTCTCTGTGACATTGCTTTTAGCCTGAACACTGGGGAGCCCAGAGGGACAGGAGGTCTCCCTCTGCCCTAGAACCAAGTCAGGAGAGATGGTCTGCCCACACGTGACCTGCTGGTCACCACGCAGGTGCCCTGTGCTTATTGCACCTCTCTCCAGTGCAGGATGATCTCCAAGCCTATTTCTATAACTCTTCTCTCTTTCCCTATGCAGCAGAGGAAAGTGATGCAGAGGGGTGGCCTGGCTCTCTGCTGCCTGGAGCTGTCCCTACCAGCAGCTTTTTCCCTGTCCCCACATCTCCTGCTGAGTACTCAGCTCTATGCTACAGATCCCTCATAGCTGCAGCAGCTGGTCCCGGCCCAGGGATATCTTCCTGTTTGCAGATCCTAAGGAACAGATCACAAACCCCCTGATGCTGCAAGCAAAGGGGATGCTGGAGCTGTCTGCAGGTAGAGGAGGGGGTGGAGAAACTTTATGAGGTTTCTTTTAGATCCGCTGATCCCTCAGTGTAACAGTTCAGGAGTCTCAGTAACAGACTCAAAGCTGACAGCTCCTTTGCCATCTCCTTCAGAAGCAAGTTGAGATCACAGACCCTGCTAAGGTCTTCATCCTGGAAGTAGCCTCTGCCTTGAACTTCCTATTGAAATGCTGCCTCTGCCAATGTCCTGGGGTGAGCTGCAGCTGGGAGCAACCCTGACCCATGCAGCACCCTCTCCATGAAAGCAAAAGGACCCTGCTCTGCCCTTCCAGGGCTCCTTTCTGCCACCCACAGCTTCTCCCCCCTGTGCCATGGGGAGCTCCGCGGGCAGGCTGAGAGCTGAGCCTGGCAGGCGGCAGAGTCCCTGCCCAGCACCCAGCCCTGCGGCTGCAGGGACCCTGGTTACAAGGACAGTCCTGGCCATCCCTGGGGCACACCCACACGCACCCCTCCACAAACAGCCCCACCAGAAGGCAGCCCTCATGCCCTGTTCCTCTCTGGGAACAGCAGGGAAGCCCTGATCTGCAGCATGACCTTGTCCTCCTCCAGAGAAGGGGCAGATCCCACTGGCTGGGGGCTGGGCAAGTTGCAGGAGATCCCTGCAGGAACCGCAGCTGCATTGTCCTGCACCCACTGACTCACTGTGTCAAGGCCTGGGAATGTTTCTCTCTTGAGCTCTCAGCACCCTCCTTCCCTCTGCCTCCAAGCTCTCTCTGCCTGTCTCCTCTGCCCTGTGTGCTGCAGGCAGAGCCCTCAATCCTGCTGCGCTTGGCAGAGGAGCTGCTCCTGGGCAGAGCTGTCTCTGGGCAGCACTGCCCCAGTGCCAGCAGCTCCCTCCATCTCGGCAGCCTGGCCCAGCTCAGCAGCAGAGGACCAGCCCAAGGCATTTGAGTAACTGCTCAGGTGGGTTCAGTTCCCAGTGCAGGAATCTCAGACATTGAAGAAACCCCTCCAGAGGTCCAAGTCAGACGAAAACTGAAGTTTCTGGGAGTGTTAATGAGTCTCTCTGAGGTTCATTACTGACGAAGTCTCCCTGGGGTCTGGTTAGAGCAGACACCTGGTGGCAGAGAGGACAGAGAGGCATGACAAAGGCCATGGAGAGGTGGAACAGATTCTGAGTAAACCTGGATGTGATCCATTAATGCAAAGAGCCAAGCCCCGAGCCCCAGCCCCCACCAAGGCACATCCTGTCCCTCACACAGTGCTCAGGGCTCTTCCTGGAGCAGTGGCAGGTGGGGATGTGCAATGGCAAAGGCAGGACTATGGTGCAACACTCTTGGGTGGGGAAGGGGAGGCCATGAGCCCCTTGTGTTGGAAGGAAAAGGTGCTTCCTCCTAGGCATCAGGGGCAGAGGCAAGAGCCAGAGCCAAGGGCACAAAGAGCTTGGCCCTCTTGGGGCTTCTCAGCCATTCTTCATCCCTCTCTGCTCTCCACCTCGGGCTGACCTGTGATGGTCCACATCTGCTCCTCTTTCTCTGCAGGCTGGTGACATCCACCCTGCTGCCACACCTTGCTCTCCCCTCAGCATCTTCCTTCCTTTCCTGGTGTCTCCCCGTCGTACCTGGCTGCTCCTTGAATCACTAAGCCTGGGGCTGATCCAGTCTCCCTCGGGGGCACTTGTTCCACCACAGCACTGCCCTTCCAGGGACATTTCTTTGGGTCCAGCCTGGGCCTCCCCAGCTGCCCTTTGTGGCCTTAGTTCTTTCTCATGCTGGATCTTCCTGCACAGAAAAGCTCCATCATCTCTGGAAGCCCCTTCAAGCCCTCTCAGGCTGCTCCTCCACTGGGGTTCCCACTGGACATCACACTAAGAAACAAGGAAGAGCTGCCTTCTCTCCTCCAGTTGAACACCTCCAGGTCCCTCAGCCTTTCCTTGACACAGGGATGCTCCAGTCCCTTCAGCATCCTCAGAGCATCCGTTGGACTCTCTCCAGTAATTTCTTGTCTCTCCTGAACTGGAGAGCCCAGAACTGGACACAGGACTCCAGCTCTGGTCTCACCGGGGCAGACTGGAGGGGGAGGAGACATTGCTAGCTTATGGTAAACTTGTTGTCCACCAGCTCTCCCAGGTCCTTCTCCCCAGAACTGCTTCCCAGCAGGTCACCCCTCACCTGTGCTGGTTCAGGGGGTGTTTCATCCTCAGGGGCAGGACCCTACACTTGGCCTTCTCAAACCTCATTCAGTTCCTCTCCACTCAACTCTCCAGCTTGTCCAGGTCTCACTGAATGGCAGCACAGCCTGACGGTGTGTCAGCCATTGCTCCCAGTGTGAGTCATCAGCAAATTGGCAGAGGGGACACTCTGTCCCTTCCTCAAGGTCAGTGATGAAAATGTTGATCAAGATTGGACCTAGTCCTCACCCCTGGGGAACACCAAACACTACAGGCCTCCAACTAAACTCTGCACCTTTGACCACAGCCCTCTGAGCTCAGTCCTACAACCTCTCCCCCCTACTCCAGTGAGGTGGTTCTCACTCCATCTCACTGTACGCTCCTCCAACCCACTCGTCCTAAGCTTCCCCGTGAGGATGTTATGGGAGACAATGTCCAAAGCCTTGTTGAAGTTGAGGTAGACACCAACCACTGCTCTCCCCTCATCTACCCAACCACTCATGCCATCATAGACAGCTCTCAGATTGGTCAAGCATGATTTCCCCTTGGTGAATCCATGTTGACCACTCCCCAGAAAAATCTTTTCCTCCACATACTTAGAAATGATGTCCAGCATGAGCTGTTCCATCCTCTTTCCAGGGATGGAGGTGAGCCTGACCAACCTGAGCTTTTCTGGTTCTTCCTTCTTGCCCTTTCTGATGACCCCAGGAGAGGTGACTTTCCCGCAGTCATCCAGCACCTCTCCTGTTCTCCATGAGCTTTGAAAGATGATGGAGAGTGGCCTAGCAATGACATCTGTCAGCTCCCTCAGCACTCCTGAGTGCATTCCATTGGGGCCCATGGATTTGTGGTGTCCATCTCGCCTAAGTGATCTCTAACTCAATCCTCCTGAACCAAGGGAAAGTCTTCCTTGCTCTAAAATTTCTCTCCTACCTCCAAGCTCAGGGACTCGTGAGGGCTGGCCTTAACAGTAAAGACTGAAGCAAAGTAACTCCAACTTCTCTGTATCCTCCTCCATCTCCATGACACTCACCTCAATCAGCAGTGGGACTACATTTTCTCTAGGCTTCCTTTTGCTACTGATGGACTTGAAGAAGCTCTTCTTGTTGTCCCTGACATCTCCTACCAGATTTAATTCCAGGTGGGACTTAGCTTTCCTCGTTGCATCCCTGCATACACTGACAATGTCCCTGGGTTCCTTCCAAGTGGCCAGGCCCTTTTGCCACATTCTCTACACTTCCTTCTTCCATTTGAGTTTTCCCAGGAGCTCCTTGCTCATCCAGGCAGGTCTCCTGTCTCCTTTGCTTGACTTCTTACTCTTAGGGATGTGCCAATCTTGAGCTTGGAGCAAGTGGGGCTCTCCTGGACCTATCTTCTAGAGCCTTAACCTGTGCGATTCCTCCAGGGAGTTCACTGAAGGGACCAAATATAGCTTTCCCGAAGTCCAAGGTTCTACTCATTCTTGTTGCTCTTCCACACATGAATCTTAACTGAACAATTCATAGTCATTGCAGCCAAGGATGTGCCCAACCTTCACAGCCTCAACAAGTCCTTCTTTGTTTGTCAGTACAAGGTCCAGCTGCACAACTCTTCTCTTTGACTTATCCATCACCTGTGTCAGAAAGTCCCCATCGATGCTCTGCAGGCACACTGTTCTTCCACACACTATTCTCAGCCCCACCATTCATGGTCACTGCAGCCAAGGCTGCCCCCAACCTTCACATCCTCAACCCATCCTTCTTTGTTTGTCAGTACAAGGTCAAGCTGCACAACTCTCCTTGTTGGCTTCTCCATCCGGTGTGTCAGAAAGTCCCCATCGATGCTCTGCAGGCACCTCCTGGGCTGTGCGTGCCCAGCTGTGCAGCCTGTCCAGCCTACACCAGGGCAGGTGAAGTCCCCCAGGAGAACCAGGGCCTGTGACCATAAGGCTCCTTTCAGCTATCTGTAGGAGGCCTCAGCAACTGCCTCTTCCTGATCAGGTGGCCTGTAGTGAACACCCACAACAGTGCCACCTGTGTCTTCCTGCCCCTTAATTCTTACCCAACAGGCCTCAGCTTGGTTTTCATCCTCCCTGGGCAGAGCTCAATCCATTCCAGTTGCTCTCACTAGAGAGCAGCTCCACCAGCTCGCCTTGCTGGCCTGGCTTTCCTAAAGATTACCTGGCCATCCATGCCAGCGTTCCAGTCGTGAGCTGTCTCACCATGCCTCTGTAACTGCAATGAGATCACGGCCCTGTGACCTCACACGGATCTCCAGTCCTTCCTGGTTATTGGCCGTGCTGCGTGCGCTAGTGTGCAGCATCTCAGAGAGGAAACTGAGCACGCAGGGATCCCTGGAGGGGTGCAAGAGGATCCCCCAGAGCCATCCCCACCCTTGGGGTGGTTGGCCTTATGGTTCTCATTGTGGGAGGCAGCTAAGGAACATTCCTCTCTGCTCTGGTTGGCCTGGCTTACTTCCCAGTCGAATGTGATGGCAGGAGGCATCTTGGACCCTATCCCCCGAGTGCTTCAGTTTCAAGCCCTCTCCACCAAGCTGGCCAGCCTGCTGCCAAAGATGTTCCTGCCTCTTCTAGATGGATGGATTCCACCCCTCCCTAACTGATTATAGGCAGCAAAGAACGTCCCGCTGTCATAAAGGCCCAAACCCTGACGGTGGCAGCAGCCACGTGGCCACAAGTTGATGCCCATTATACACCTATTTCTGGCTGCCCCCAGCCTCCAGCTGGTGAAATGGGGAAAAGAGAACTCGAGCACCAATATTCTTCCCTTGCTTCCCCAGGGATTTGTGGTCTGCCCTGATTCTACCAGGTTCTGACTTGTGGGGTCATTCACACCACAGGACAGAGCAGCCATGGAGAGTCATCTGCGCTCTTGACAAGTCACGGCACCTGCTTGGCAGCATCTCGGATCTCAGCTTCGGGAAGGCAGTGCAGCTCTTGTGACCCCCAGTCAGCTCGGCAGGTGAGTGCCTCAGTGCTCTTCAACAGAGACCACCCACTAATAGCACATTCTGCTGCTTCTTGCGATCTCCTCTGCGGGGTATTGGTGGAGTTGCTCCTAGTGGACCTTGCTCGTGGGTGTCTACTGCTGCTAAAGCTTTGTGTGTGTTATTAGTTGTGCTGCTGGAGGGTAGAGACTGGGGTGGAGTGGGTCACCGGGGTGGAGTGGGTCACCAGGGTCTAAGGTGCCTCATTCTCAGGGGCGTCTGTTCCAGGAACATGGTTCTGAAACCACCCACTTACCTGTGACTTGGCTCCCCTAACACTGCACAGCCTTTGAACTGTTTCCTGTACTCCGGACCCCAGATGTAGCAGCTCCTTGCCCCCTGCACACCTTGGGCAGGACCTCCCCTTTGCTCCAGGAGAAGGGTCTGGGCACTCCTTGCAACCATCTGTCTGCACTGCAGTCTCCTTCCTTACCAGTCCTGCCTGGGTGGAAGCATCAGACATCACCGGGGCTTTCTGGGTAGCAGCACTTGTTGCAGCTTGCAGGCGAGTGCCCACCATTTTTGGCAGAGACCTGGGGCACTTCCCAGGGCTGTGGACCTATGAGCAGGATGCAGGAACCTTCGTGCAGGCCCTTCCACATGAACTGCTGCACAAACTGCCGGGCCACGCCCTGGCTGACATGGGCCAGCTCCATGAGGCTGGTGAAGCAGCTGAGACCCCTCTGTGCCCCCCAGCAGCTGCTGAGCCCTTCAGAGGGGCTGCGGCTGTGGGGTGAGTGCCCAGAGCTCTGCAGCACATGGGGCTGGACACTGCTGTGGGGCAGCATTTCTCCCTTCCTCTGGCACTGCACAGAGGTTTGGTCCTGCTCCTCCTCACGGAGTTGAGCAGCAGGCCCCAGGCGGGGATGAGGGGGCACCATGTTCCATGGGATTTTGGGGCCTGAACAGCCAGGCCCTGCAGGTTGGGTCCCTTCTCGGCAGCAACACTGGATCATCCCTGAGCCCCAGAGCTGTGCTGGCTCCTACAGCTCCCTGGAACCCACCCGAGAGCTGTGCTGGGAAGACCCCAACCCTCTGTACTGCTGCCCCACGCTGGGCAGAGCACGGCTGTGGAAGGCCCAGGGGAGAGCAGCGTTTCCAGGGCCAGAACCCTGAGGTGATGCGTGACACACATGGACACCACAATCACAACCTCCAGCCTTGGGAAACTCCCACCAGAGCGGGCTCCATCCCTGCATCTTGACTGGGAGACAGTGTCCAGGGCTGGGCAGAGTGGGTCTGGCTCTGGGGCCAGGGTCTGCCAGCAGGAAAGCTCCAGAGACCAGGGCACAGGCAAGTGTGAGCCTGGGCTTCCCCTGGACACCCACAATGTCACCTCAGGGCTGCAGGAGCTCCCAGCAGTGAACTGAGCAACACTGTCATGGCAGAGGCTGTTGGGGACAGCCGCCTCCTCCCCTCTTCTGCTCCTGGGCCAGATCCTGCTGTCTACAGAGCAACCAAGCTGCAGCTGCTCCCCACAGGGAGCCCTGTCGTGGGCACCCAATGAACCTTCCAGCCTATGCCTGGAAGATCCACCAGATCCGCACGGAGGGGAGCAGGGAGGGCAGTTTGGGCTCCAGGTTCCTACCCAAGAACCAAACCCTTCTCCCCATCTGGCTCCTGGGTGAAACGTTTCTCTGCCATTGGCAGCAGAAGCAGGTGAAAGCCCCAGCTGAGGGAGAGGGACCCTGGCCCAGCTCCCAGAAGACCCTGCTTGAGGGGACACAAAATACCCCCTGCCAAGGCAGCGTGCCCACGTGAGCATCCTCCCAGACAGGTCCATGTCTCCTGGGCAGCCTTTCTGACTTGCCCTGGGCTCTCCCTCCTCTTTGTCCCCCAGTACTGAGGAAAAGGTCTCCCCACGGCTCCTGATCCCACCTCCTGGCCACAGCTCCTGCCCAACACAGCCCCACATTGAGCCCTCTGGGCAGGAGCAGGAGGGCAGAGTTAGGGGCAGGGGCTCATCAGGAGGAAGGGTCCCAGAGCTGCCCAGGGGCCGTACAGCCCCTCCCCAGGAAGGAGGCAGCACAGGGGCCGTGACAGGAGTGCTTGGGGTCTGCCAGGGCCCAAGGCAGCAGAAGCACCCCACGGAGACTGGAGTCCTGGGAGAGCCATTGAAGGGGCAATCCCAGACTCCCGTGACCCAGCACGTGGCTCTGCACCCTGTGCCAGGGCCGTGGGGAGCAGAGCTGCCTCCTGATCACTCTGGGGTGGGGTCCATGGGCCGTGATAGCCCTGGGGCTGGCCAGGGTGTGCAGGGCACTGTGGCCACCTTGGGGCTCACTGCTGAGGGTCCACAGCCCAGGGTTCACCCCAACACAGCAGCTCTGTCATGGCCTCTCTGCTGTGGGACCAACGTGGCCCAAGCAGGGCCTGGGGGAAGGAAGGAGCACCTGGGGAACCGCAAGGTGAGGAGATGGGCACTGCCAGTAGGGTGCATCATGGGACCTTGCACAGGAACCTTTTGTTGGGAGCTGTGGTCAGCAGAACGGAAATGTCTCTGTCAGCAGAAATATTCCCCAGGGGTGGGGGCTCTCGCAGCCCCACAGCCTGAAGCCAAGCCTGCTGTCCCCAAGACATGGCCCTTCCCACCACCATGTCTTGGTGCTCTATTCCTTCCCATCAACTTCAGGGAGATACCCCAACCCCTGGGCAGGCAACACCAGCTCTGGGTCAAACCCCCAAAGGCTTTTAATAAGAACAAGGATGGAGGCACGGCCTAAAAACAGGGCAATGAATCGAGAGGCTCTGCCCAGCTGTTCCTGCTGCCCCTGGGCACAGGGAGAGGGTTCCAGGTGCTCAGGGCTCTCCCAGCTGCACAGACCTCTCCTCCCTCCTGGCTGCACCCGGCTGCACGCCAGGGACAGGGTCTCCTGGCCCGCAACTCAGGGACTCTGGGGCATTGGGGTCTGGTGGCACAGCCTGTGTGTCCTCAGGGGGATGGGCCAGAGACACCTCTTCAGCATCGTCATAGCCCGGGCTCCCTGCGGACAGAGACAGGCATCTCCCTCAGCTCCAGGGCCCAGCGCTGATTTCCTCCTGCCAGCAGCAAGGCAGCCATGGCACACTGGCCCCATGAGGTGCTCCTGCTGCTCTCTCCATCACCTTCCTCCCTTCTCCTCACCACTCTGGAGATGGTCAGCTTCCTCTGCCACCTCCTTTTGGTCCCCCCAAGGAAAAATCCTGGGGTAGGTGCCCCCATCCCAGAAGCCTGGGCTCTCAGCATGGCAGCCATTCACCCAGCTCCAGGGACAGCACCCAGGAACCAACAGCACTCTCTTTCCCTCTCACCTCCAGGTCTATCCCGTGACCCCGATCCCTCCTCTGGAGCCCTGGGCATTTCCCCGTCTCCCTGCCCAGACACAGGATCCTCCCCAGAATCCTCAGGAACCTCCATGGCATCATCATAGCCTTCTGCTGGATCACCTCCAAGCAGGACGGGGGTATCTGAAAGGAGAAAGGAGCTGATTACTGTGGGAAGATTCATCCTGCAGAGCAGAGGATGGGGAGATGCACGGGGACATGGGGCTCAGACACTGCTGGTGGCAGCACCACAGGACACCCCTGTGTCCTCCCCAACTCTGACGGTGACACCCCGTGACACTGCTCTTCTTCACAGGTCTGCAGGGAGTGGAGACCATTCCCTTCCTGCCTCCCATCACCTGGTGCTGACCCCGGACCATCCTCCTCCTCCTCGCTGTCCCCAGGGTTGAGCTGCAGCTTGGTCAGGGCCCCCTCTGAATAGAAGCCTGTAGAGAGGCGCAGCGAGTGTTATGGGGGTGTGCTGTGCTGATGCGGCTTGTGGTCAGTGCTGCTGGGGTGGGGGCCCCATAGAGCCAGGGCTGAGTGCGGAGGAGGGCTCAGGACCCTGCCTGCTCACCTGGGACAAACCCTGAGCACGTAGAGCTGCCCAGGGACACTCCTTCCCTTCCCCCTCAGCTGTCCCAGAGGGCACAGGGCAGGCAGAGAGGGGCTGTGCCCACTTGGAATGGGAAGAACTAGTGGGGAGGGAGCTCCTCTGCTGGGCCCAGGACATGGCTGCTCTCCCCACAGCCCTCACAGCCCCAGCGCTGCAGGGACCATGGGCCAAGGGACTGCCAGGAGGCAGCCATGGGTTGGGGGCGAAGGGGCAGAACCTGGTAGATGTGTCCCCATGAGGGACCCACACCCACCTGAGCCGCTGAACTTAGCCTCCAGGCTGTAAGCGATCTCCTCATACACGGCCTCAGGGAAGAGCTCCCAAGCTCTCTCGGAACCTGCAGACAGTGGCAGAGTGGCCTGGGCATGTGCAGAGAGGGAACGGGATGCTACCCTCCTCCCCCAGACCTGTTCCCCTGCCACAGCCCAGGGCTGTCCCCACAGCACAGACCTGCTGCACTACCCGGGCACCACTGCCACTTTGTCAGGGAGGGCAACGTCCCCAAGGAGATGCTCTGGGGCAGCAACACCCTTGCACGATCCCCTCAGAGACAGCCCTTGCGCCCCTCTGACCCCTGCATCGGGTCCTGGGGCTGAGCTTGGAGCAGCTCCTGCCTTTCCTCTCCCTGCAGCTGCCCCATCCCTGCCCCATGGATCCAGAGCATGGTCCAGGCACTGCTATGGGGAGGTCAGAGCTGGGCAGAGAAACAGCCTGTGGGACTGAAACCACGGGGATGGGCCCTGCTGTCCCATGCTCCTCCTGCCATCTCCCATGACCCAGAGGCCCCTCCAGAGCTGCCCAGATTGCTGCCCAGAGCATGGCCTCAGCTGCTTCCCCTCTACTCCCATACCCCCAGCCCCACTCAGCCATTGCACTCCTCACCTCGTCCCTCACTCCCCTGGGTCTGGACCTTCTCCATCCTTTTCTGCTGCTGGCTCCTGGCCAGGCAGTCAATGGGACAGTATGTGGCACGGCTGGCAGCACCCACTCTTGTCCCCCCAGCTCTGCCTGTCCCACTCAGTGACACCCCTCACACCCTTGGCCTCTCTGGGAGGCATCTTCCCCTGGGACCACAGCAGAATGACCCACCTCTGCGCCCAGCCCTGGCCCTTTGCACTTGCCCGGCCAGGAGGGCCAGGAGCAGGCAGACAAGTGCTCCCAGGATGATGCAGATGATGACGGGCAATGAAACTCTCCCACTGACAGTCGCGCGGCCCTGAGTGGGATCTGCATGGGCAGGAACAGAGAGAGGGCAGTACCAGGCCTGGGAGAGGTGTGGATTCAGCATACACTGGTCCCAAGCCCCATCAGAAAGGGGGCTGGGGACCCCAGGGGGTGAGTGATGGGGAAGTTCCCAGCCCCTGGGGTAAATGAGAGCCCTTCCCAGTCCCCCCAGCCCTCTCCTGGTGCCTTTTTTTGGGAGTCTCACAGCCCAGCAAGGAGCCCCTTCCCTCTGACAATGGGGCACAGCCTGGCCCGGTACAGACCCAGCGCTGGACAGGAGGACAGGTTACCTGCTCGGGGTGTGGGTGCTGCCGTCGTGGGTGCAGCTGCAGAGGAGGAGAAGGAGAGCTGGGCTGAGAGGGTGGCTGTGCTGGTAGCAGGAGCCTCATCTGAGACATGCCTCATGTGTGCGTGTGTGTGCATGTGGAGACACCCCTGAGACATCCCCCCATAACTGCCCCTCCTTGGGGCTGCTCAGAGTGGCCAGCATGGGCCCTGCTCTGGTCCTGGGCACAGGGCACAGGCAGCCCAGGACATGCCCCGGGGTCTGCAAAGCCCTGTGAGCAGAGGCCAGAGCACATCCAGCCCCACAGAAGCTGATGCCCCCTTGGCACCAGCTCCCACCCTCTGCAGGGATGGCCTTGCCCTCAGAAGCCCTTGGGCTATGAAGGGATCCAGAGGGGAAAATGCCTTCCCCAGCTCCTGGCCAAGACCCCAGTGAGGGGTCCCAGCCCAGCCACTCACCTGAGCAGAGCACAGCAGCATCCTCCTTGTGCCGGCAGACACCACTGTCCCCAGGCTGGGCCCAGCAGTCCTGCAGAGACGCCTCTGTCCCCCGGCACTCCACCTGCTCCAGCCAGACAGGGCCTGTCCCCTCCCCAAAGGCAGCCTCGCCCAGGGCAGACAGCGCAGCGCCACAGCCCAGCTGCCTGCAGGCCACCTCGGCATCACGCATGTCCCAGGAGTCATCGCACACCGTCCCCCAGGAGCCACGGTGCCAGAGCTCCACTCTGCCCGAGCAGCTGTTCTCGCCTCCCACCACACGGATCTTCTCCCTGTCTGGAGAAGGTAGAGACCTCCCCTGGCCCTGGCACCACAGAGCCTGGCCAGGTGAGAGGGGTCTGCAGAGGAGCAGCTACCTGTGCAGCTGGTGCCATTTGGGCAGGGGGTCCCTGTAGCCGGGGGTGTTTCTGGCCGTCTCCCTGTGGAAGGAAACGCTGGGCTGAAGGGGCTGCTGCAGGGGGGTCGTGCAGCAAAGAGGGGTTGAGCTCTGCTCCAGCCTCCCCGTGGCCCCTCCCTCATGGCAGCAGCTGAACTCCGGTCATTCAAGGGGGACACACAAGAGTGTGGGGGACCCTGGTTGCTCAGCCCCAAAGGGAACCTGGTTCAGAGAGGAGCGGGTTCACCCAGCTGCTGGGAGCCCAGCTTGGAGCTGCTGGGGAAGGTGGGGGGCTCTGAGAGCTGGAAGCCCCTTTTTTGCCACTGGCAGCAGAAGGGTCTGGCAAAGTCACATCCCCTATGGGCCCTGTCCCTGCACTTGGCTGTACCCAGCAGGGAGCAGGAGACGGGGGAACACTGGTGCCCGGCCAGGCAGCTCAGAATTACCATTGCAGACGATGTGGGTCTCCTCTCGCAGGTCATCGCAGGACTGTGGGTGCCAGGGAGAGGAGGGGCACTGCCAGAAGGAGCTGTTGCTCTCCCCACACTCCACGCGATCCAGCCAGGCATGGCCAGGCACCCTGCCAGAGCGCAGGGGTGTTTCCAGGAAGCCACTGTCCCCACAGCCCAGCTCCTTGCACGCCAGTGACACCGACTGGGGAGTCATTGAGTTGGAGCAAACGCTCCCCCATGTCCCATTGTAGAAAACCTGCAGGCGCCCGGAGCAGCTGCTGCTGTTCTCCAGCCTCAGGGCCACGAACTCTGGGAGGAAAGGCCCCACATGGGAACAGGCTGGTCTGGGGCTCTGGGAGCAGGGACACCCCACCCCGCCCCAGGCCCTCAGCCAGGCTCAGGCACTGCCAGCAAGTGCCCCCTGCACCCCTGAGCAGAGAAACATCCCTGATGGACAGACAACCCTGCCCTCCCCGCTCACCCACCCTCGGACACAGCTGAGCTCCCCAGGGACACACACACCCCTGGGCGGAGCTGAGGGGAGCTGTGCACTGGCATCCCTGGGATGGGCTGGAGCAGGGTCTCGGAGTCAGCTGGGAACAGCCTGGGCAGTGGCCAGCTCTCTCCTGCTGCCAGCTGCCCCAGCCACTGGGCTTCCAGCAGAGCTCCTGGCACAGACCTGAGCAGATGACTCCGGCGTCCTCTTTGTGCCTGCAGTCGTGCTGCCCCCAGGGCCCTGCCGGGCAGTCCCAGAGAGCAGCTTCAGCCCCAGAGCAGTTCACGCCGTCCAGCCAGATCTGCCCGGAGCCCTCCCCAAAGTGAGCAGAGCTAGGCGCCTCCACCGCCCCTCCGCAGCCCAGCTGCTGGCACACGACGGTGGCATCGCGCAGGTCCCAGTCGTCATCGCAGACGGTCCCCCAGCTGCCCTGGGAGTAGATCTCCACTCTCCCGGCGCAGCGCCCAGGCCCATTCACCAGCCGCACCCGTCGGCTCCCTGCAGCAGGCAGAAACCCCAGCTGCACTCAGGGGCTGGTGCCCACCCAGCCCAGAGCCTGGGGGGCCTGAGCAGTGCAACTCACCCCAGCAAACGACCTCCACGTCCTCTGCTGTCCAGGGCACCACCTCACGCTCCAGCAGGGAGGTGTTACAGAGGGTCAGGCTGGCCTCATGTCCCACACACCGGGCCCCTTGCAGCCCCACAGGACCTGTCCTGCTGGGAGGCTTTGGGGGCTTGTTGATTCTCTCTGCCTGACCACAGCGCAGCTGCCGGCACGCCACACTGGCCTCCTGCACGTCCCACTGCTCAGCCACCACTCGGCCCCATGTCCCACGCTGGAAGATCTCCAGGCGCCCAGCGCAGCGGCTCCCTCCACCCACCAGCCGCAGGGAACCGGAGCCAGCTGGACCTGGGGAGAGCAGCTGTGCCCCAGCCCTTCGCAGAACCAGGGAACCCAGAAACCTGCAGCCTTTCTGCAGGCTCAGGAACCCTCCCAGCACCACAAAGCTCATCCACCAGCCCCCAGCCCTCTGCGGGGAGACACAGCTAGTGGTTTCCAGAGCAGTGATTTTCCAGGCCCTGAGCCCTCCTGAACAAGACGCTGGCACTGGTCTTGGTGGGGCAGAGCCACCCACCATGTCCCTGCTGTGGCAGCTTGGGCAGCTGTCGCCGGAGCAAGAGGGAGCAGCAGCTGGTGCAGTGGCCTGGGGACAGGCAGCCCTGGGACAAGCCCTGACCAGTCCCAGCGCAGGCAGTGGCACCTCTGAGACACGGGGCACAGCCACACGTCTCTGCCCCTCTGCAGCCCTAGGGAGAGGGGACTGAGACCCAGGGTCCCAAGGAGGCAGCAGAGCCAGGGGGCCCTTTCAGACCCAGCAGGAGAAGTTTGGGGCTTGTGCTGAGCAGAAGCCTGGGCAAAGCCCAGCCCCGCTCTGCAGCTCAACCCCCCAGCGAGGCTGCTGCTGCTCCTGCTGCTGGGGGCACTGGGGCAGATCCTGCAGCTGTGGGATTGGGCTCTGTGGGGCTCTCTGTGGGGCTCTCTGTGGGGCTGGGACAGGGCTGTCTGCAGCCAGAGGGGTGGGACTGAGCCCCACAGGCCGATCCTGGGCCTGTCCTGCAGCACAAGAGCAGAGGAGCCCAGGCCTGGAGGTGGCTACAGGGCCTGAGCCCCCACCCTGGGGACAGAGATGCCCAACCCCATCCCGTCCTCAGCTCTCGCCCCTCAGAGTGCTCCGTCTGAGCAAAGTTCTCCCCATCATTGCTGGTGACACCAGGGTTTCTCCAGGCAGAAATTCCCCCTGCTGCTGTCATTGGGTCCCTGGCTTTGGGTGGTTCTGTCCCACTCCAGAGGCAAACAGAGTTAATGGAGGATTTTCCCAGCACTCACCAGAGCAAATGACGGCAGCGTCGTCCTCATGGGAGCACGGTGAGGCCCCCAGGCTGGTCACAGGGCACTGTCCCAGGTGGGCTTCAGTCCCCTCACAGTGGAAGGACTCTCTCCAGACGGGGCCGATACCTCTCCCAAAATGCCCTCCTCCAGGAAGGGACTCAGCAAAGCCGCAGTTGAGGTGACGACAGAGCACGTGGGCGTCTGAGAGGTCCCAGCGGGAAGCACAGAGGGTGCCCCAGGTCCCCCGCACATAGACCTCCACCCTCCCCTCACAGGTCGTGCTGCCGTTCACCAGCCTGAATCCTGTGTACTCTGAGACAAAGAAAGGTGAGAGAGGGTGGGTTGGTGCTCTCGCACCTCAGCTACTGGAGACACCCGAGGGAAACCCTTCCTTTCTCCTCCTCCTGCACTCTCTTAGGGCCCCAGGGAACCACATCCCCCCTCTTGGCCTCACACCCAGCACAGCTCTGTCCCTGCCCTGCTCCCCCATCCCCAGCACACACTGGCTGTTCGACACCCCACCCGGAGTCCTTGAGTCCTTACGTGTGCAGGTGACAGCGGCAACCTTTGCATGGGGGCAGGGCTGGTCCCTGGGGGATCCCCTGGGGCAGGAGACCAGTAGAGACTCATTCCCCACACACCGCAGCTCTCTGGCCCACACGGTACTGGCACCTTCTCCAGACTGCGCTGCCCCAGGGCCAGGCAGGGCTGTGCCGCACTGCAGCTCCCGGCACACCAGCTCGGCAGCTTTGGCACCAAAGTCCGAGGCACAGACAGGTTTCCACTGGTCCCCATCATGGATCTCCACACGTCCCGAGCAGGGGCTGTCCCCTCCAACCAGCCGGACAATTCCTGGAGCAACCAAAGAGCCCTGTGAGTTCTCAGAGCCCTCTGGCAGTTCCACGCCCACGTCCCACCTCATCTCCAAGGTGGCCACAGGCAAAGAGCCCTGCATTAACCCCCACTGTTCCTAGTAGGTGCTGATGGCACAAACCCCCCAGAGACCGCCTGCTGCTCCTCAGCCACCAGCACAGCACTCATAGGCTGGCTTCTCTCCACACCCCCAGTGACAGGAATCACTCTAGACCACTGCTGCTGTCCTGGAGACCCTGGGCTGCCCAGCACTGGCCCCAGGCTCTGCAGTGCCCGGAGCCCTGGAGCCCAAGCAGATGGGTGCAGGCACTGCTGGATGCTGCAGCCAGCTCTGCCTGCGGAGCTCAGGCTGGGTTGAGAAACCACCCACGTTCCTGGGGGCTCGCAGCTGCCCTGTGACCCAGGGCAGCCAGGGTCTGGATCAGGCAGGAGTGGTGGGGCAGCAGCTCAACACTACCTGCATGCGGCTGTGGACCTGTGGGCTGGCTCTCATGGGGGAACCCTGGAGGAGGAATGAGGTGGCCACGGGCCACCATGCTCTTCTGCCCAAGCTCAGTGCTCCTTCCCTCTGAGCAGCCTCTTGGCTTTGGGGGACTTGTATTTGTCAAGGAGGAAAACCCCAAAAGACCCCACTCCTCATGGTCCCTTCCCTGGGGCTGAGGGTGGCCACATGATCTGCTCTTGGTGCCTCTGGCATAGGGGGACCTGGTCCTCAGCACTGTCAGCTCAGTTCTGGGTGAACAGCAGGAGAATGACAGGAAACAGCAGGCACTGCAGGACAGGGTGGAACATTCACCTCCCGTCCCCAGGCACTGATGGAGCTTGGGCTGAGGCATGTCAGGGCCAGGCACGATGTGGGCACCTGGCACTGGCTCCCACTGGGCTTTACCCAGCAACCAAGCCCAGCAACAACAATCCCAGCTCAGCAGTGTGACCAGCCGCACTGGTCCATGCTCTGGCACCATTCGTTGCTCTCTGAGGGCACAGCAAGGTCCAGTCCCTCTTCCTGGCCCCAAAGGAGGGGAACAGGCTGGTCTCTTACCTGAACATGTCACACCAGCATCCTCACTGTGATCACAGTCTTGTTCACCCCATCCACTGTGTGTGCAGTCGGATAGGGCCAACTCGGTGCCACCACATTGAACCTCATCCATCCAAATGAGGTCAGATCCTGGCCCAAAGTGTCCTTCCTGATGAGCTTCAAGAGCAGACCCACAGTCCAGCTGCCTACAAACCACTGCAGCATCCTTCATGTCCCATTTATCATCACAAACGGTGCCCCATTGGCCTTGGTGTTTCACCTCCACTCTCCCAGCACAGCGCCCACCACCATCTTCCAGCCTCACCTCCGCAGACCCTTCAAACACCAACATGAGAACAGTCAGGAGAGCACCAAAACCAAGAGGGCAGGTCTGGAGGTCTCCCCTGTCCCAGACTGAGTCACAGGCAGCTGGGTGGGAGTTCTCCCCGTTCTGGGCTGTCCACAGGGCAGTGTGGGGATTGCTTTTCTTTCTCCCCGGGGCCTTCAAAGGGCTGAGGGTACCCAGCGGCAGATCTGATGCACCATTCACCACCCCACAGCCTGTGGAACCTCCTCTCAACACAACGACCCCTTGCCCATGGCCACCCACACACTGTGCCTGGCCCTGCACAGGGAAAACTCTCCTCCCCATCCAGCAGCCCCTGTACAGCCCCATGACCCCAAGCCCACAGCTCCCTCTCCCACCCAGAGAGGCACAGAGAAAAGGCCCAGGGGCAATGGACTTGAGCACCTTCTCCCCCTCGTCTCAGCAGCACATGTGAGGAACCCCCATTCCAGAGGTCTCCCAGTGCCCACGCTGGTGCCCACGGGCCCCAGGCTGTGTGAAAAAGGGAACCAGCACTTACCCCTGCACAGCTGCACCCAGAGGAGCAGCCACAGCCCCCGAGGGAACACGAGTCCCTTGGGAACCATCCTGAGCCTCCTGCCCTGCTGGCACAGCCCTGCTGCACCCCACTCCGTGACACGGCTCCCGAGAACTCACAGTGATGAAGGGAGGGTGATATAGCTCTGCAGATGCCCACCCAGCTGCAGGAGAAGCCAATCAAAGCAGCAGCACCTTTTTAGACATGATCGGGAGCCATCTCCCCTCCAACACAGAGCAGCCCTCCAATGAACTTCTCCAGCGCCGTTCATGACCATATATGACGGACACGTCTGTCCCACTGCGGCTGTCATGGTCGCTGTGGTGGGGGATCTCCAAGGGACAAGGTGGGGGTGGAGGGAGACTGGGTCTGTCATCCCTGGTACCCTGCTGTGGGGACTGGCAGCACGGAGCGTCTCCTCCGCTGGGCTCAGCCAAGGACCCAAGGGGCCAGTGTCCAGCCACCCCCAAGCCGTGGGCACCCTGGAGCTGGGACTGCCTCGGCTCAGTGTCAGGGTGGAAGGGAAGCAGCCCCTGCTGGGAGCAGCAGCTGGCAAAAGTTCCTGGCCAGGGCAAGAGCTCCACGCCAGCAGTGCTGGCTCGCCCGTCCCTCCCCGCAGAGCCCCACGGTGGGTCCCTGGCAGGAGCCGGGGCTGGGACCTGTCCCTGCCCTGGCAGCAGGAACGCAGTCCCCAGGCTCAGAGGTGGCCCTGGCTCTCAGCATATCCCTAAGGGGTTGTTATTGGTGGTGGCACATTAGGAGCTGGAGCCTGCAGGTGCGCAACCCACAGCCCACGTGACCGAGCAGCCCTGGCTGTGATCCCCCCACAGCGCAGACCCCGGGCAGGAAGTCTGTGGTTTCCTGCTGGCGCCGTGCCCAGGCACATCCCTGCGGTGCCCCCGAGCCCCCCCACCCCAACTGCGGCTGGGGCTGAGACTGCTGCTGCTCCAGCCAGGGCTGCAGGGGCAACTCCTTTGGCCTCGCAGACATGGGGCCAGGCAGCTCCCGCCCCCCGTGATGCTCCTGGGATGCCCACGGACACTCTGCACCCAGCCCCACAGGCAAGGTGTGCCATTGAAGATACCACCTCACACCCTCCTACTGCTGCTGCTGCTGCTCTGGGCTCACCAGTGACACTGTCACTTGGGGGTGGGGGCTCTGGATGGGCTTCTGCCAATGACGGCTCTTCCCAGACGCCATGTCTGGGTGGGCTCTAAATATTATGGGGATGAAAGGAGAAGCTCCCACACAAGCCATGTGCCTGCTCTTGGCCTAAAAGCTGCTCCAGCACCGCTCAAACCACCAGCTCAACATTCACAAGCCATGTGGCCTATCACCTCGCAGCCACAGGTGAAGGCATAGCACCTAAACCTGCCATGTGCCTGCTCCTGGCCTATTGGCTATTGGGACACCAGTGACCTCACAAACACCTACAGAAGCTCTTGCTCTGCTCCTAAGCTGTCATCTCCTCAGGTACCAGCGATGCCACAACAACCTGCACATCCCGTGGCCTTGCTCCTGGCCTATCAAATACTAGGACAGCAGGGACTTCACAAGCACTTACACAACCATAGGCCTGGTCCTGGCCAATCAGCTCACGGGTCACAGCTGACCTTGTACACACCCAGCCTGGACAGGCGCTTACGCCTGCCCTACCACTTCCTCAGGCACCTGTCACCTCCAAATCTCCAGCACAAGACAGGTTTCTCCTGGCCTACCAGAGACTCAGGCACCACTGACATCACAAGGACATTCACAAGCCATGGGCCTGCTCCTGGCCTGTCACCTCTTCAGCCGTGGATGATCTCACCAGATTTACACTCACTATCGTTCAGCTCATGGCCAATCAGCTGAGAGCAACCTCCCAAGTCTGTAGCTGCCCATTTGCCATGGAATTGCCAGTGAGGGGCTCAGGCTCCAGTGACCTCACAAGCACCTGGACAAGCCCTGTACCTGCTCCTGTCTTATCAGCTGCTCAGCCCAGAGCAACCTCACCAGGACACACACCCAGGCCATGTGTCTCCCCATCACCTATCAGCTACTCAATCACCTGTGACCTCACCAGCCACTACAAGAACTCTGGCCTTGCTACTGCTCTATCCGCTCCTCAGACCCCAGTGACCTGAGCACCACAGAGCCACCGGTCTGGTCCTCTTTGAGATCCAAGGGAACCAGTGACCTCACAAGCTCCTACACAAACCATGAGCCTACTCTTGGCCTATTGGCTACTCAGGCTGCAGTGACCTCAGAGGCACACACCAACCTGGTTGCCATGTGCTCCTGTTTTGGGGGGATCCAAGTTGGTACCTAAAGCCCCACTCAGTCCCTTGCTCACTCCTCAACAGTCAGACGGGAGAAAATTGGAAGGACAAAAGTGAGAATAAATCCCCCTGGGCTGAGAGAAAGAGTTCAATGAGTGGAGGGAAAGGAAAAGAAAAGAGCAGGAAGCGAGTGCTGGAGAAGCCACCACTGCCAGCAGCAGAGCAAAGGCCAGACAGTCTCCAAGCAATGGCCCCTTTGCAGAAACTCCCACCCAGTTTCAGCACTGAACAAGACCCCACATGGCTTGGAGTATCTCTTTGGGCAGCTGGGAACAGCTCTCCTGACTTGGTCTCCTCCCAGACTCCTGCCCACCCGCAGCCTTTAACTGCAGGGGCAGAGTAGAATCAGAGAAGTCCTTGATGCTCTGCCAGCACTGACCAGCTTCAGCTACAACATCAGTGCCTTCTCAGCACCGATTCAGCCACCAGAGCAAAGCACAGCCCCAGAGAGGCTGCGGTCAAGACAAGGAACTCCATCCCCGCCAGACCCAGCACAATCTCCACACCTTATTGATATCATCTGCATCCTGCTCAGGTCCTGCCGTACCTAATGCTTTTGTGTCTATCCCCACCATCCCCTTCCCTGCCCTTTGATGTGGCACACACACAGGGCTGGTCTGCTGTGGTTCTTATGGAGGTAAACAAGTCCCAGCCCACTCATGACTTCTCCCAGCACTCTGTCATCTGGACGCCCTGCCCGGATGTTCCTGCTGCCTGTGGGAAGAGGGAGACAGTTCCCACATGCTCAGGGCTCTCCCAGCTGCACAGACCTTCATGTTCAGCTTCATCTGCCACCTCCTTTTGGTCCTCTCAAGGAAAAATCCTGGGGTAGGTGCCCCCATCCCAGAAGCCTGGGCTCTCAGCATGGCAGCCATTCACCCAGCTCCAGGGACAGCACCCAGGAACCAACAGCACTCTCTTTCCCTCTCACCTCCAGGTCTATCCCGTGACCCCGATCCCTCCTCTGGAGCCCTGGGCATTTCCCCGTCTCCCTGCCCAGACACAGGATCCTCCCCAGAATCCTCAGGAACCTCCATGGCATCATCATAGCCTTCTGCTGGATCACCTCCAAGCAGGACGGGGATATCTGAAAGGAGAAAGGAGCTGATTACTGTGGGAAGATTCATCCTGCAGAGCAGAGGATGGGGAGATGCACGGGGACATGGGGCTCAGACACTGCTGGTGGCAGCACCACAGGACATCCCTGTGTCCTCCCCAACTCTGACGGTGACACCCCGTGACACTGCTCTTCTTCACAGGTCTGCAGGGAGTGGAGACCATTCCCTTCCTGCCTCCCATCACCTGGTGCTGACCCCGGACCATCCTCCTCCTCCTCGTTGTCCCCAGGGTTGAGCTGCAGCTTGGTCAGGGCCCCCTCTGAATAGGAGCCTGTAGAGAGGCGCAGCGAGTGTTATGGGGGTGTGCTGTGCTGATGCGGCTTGTGGTCAGTGCTGCTGGGGTGGGGGCCCCACAGAGCCAGGGCTGAGTGCGGAGGAGGGCTCAGGACCCTGCCTGCTCCCCTGGGACAAACCCTGAGCACGTAGAGCTGCCCAGGGACACTCCTTCCCTTCCCCCTCAGCTGTCCCAGAGGGCACAGGGCAGGCAGAGAGGGGCTGTGCCCACCTGGAATGGGAAGAACTAGTGGGGAGGGAGCTCCTCTGCTGGGCCCAGGACATGGCTGCTCTCCCCACAGCCCTCACAGCCCCAGCGCTGCAGGGACCATGGGCCAAGGGACTGCCAGGAGGCAGCCATGGGTTGGGGGTGAAGGGGCAGAACCTGGTAGATGTGTCCCCATGAGGGACCCACACCCACCTGAGCCGCTGAACTTAGCCTCCAGGCTGTAAGCGATCTCCTCATACACAGCCTCAGGGAAGAGCTCCCAAGCTCTCTCGGAACCTGCAGACAGTGGCAGAGTGGCCTGGGCATGTGCAGAGAGGGAACGGGATGCTACCCTCCTCCCCCAGACCTGTTCCCCTGCCACAGCCCAGGGCTGTCTCCACAGCACAGACCTGCTGCGCTACCTGGGCACCACTGCCACTTTGTCAGGGAGGGCAATGTCCCCAAGGAGATGCTCTGGGGCAGCAACACCCTTGCACGATCCCCTCAGAGACAGCCCTTGTGCCCCTCTGACCCCTGCATCGGGTCCTGGGGCTGAGCTTAGAGCAGCTCCTGCCTTTCCTCTCTTCCTGCACCTGCCCTATCTCTGCCCCATGGATCCAGAGCATGGTCCAGGCATTGCTATGGGGAGGTCAGGGCTGGGCAGAGAAACAGCCTGTGGGACTGAAACTACAGGGATGGGCCCTGCTGTCCCATGCTCCTCCTGCCATCTCCCATGACCTAGTGGCCCCTCCAGAGCTGCCCAGAGCATGGCCTCAGCTGCTTCCCCTCTACTCCCATCTCCCCAAGCCCCACTCGGCCATTGTTCTCCGCGCCTTGTCTCTCACTCCCCTGGGTCTGGACTCTCTCCATTCCTTTCTGCTGCTGGCCCCCTGTCCAGGCAGTCAATGGGACGTTACATGACACAGCAGGCAGCACCCACTGTTGTTTCCCCAGCTCTGCTTGTCCCACTCAGTGACATCCCTCAGCACCCCTGGCCTCTCTGGGAGACATCTTCCCCCAGGACCACAGCAGAAGGACCCACTTCGGCACCCAGCCCTGGCACTGCAGCGGGGCACCCTTCTTTGCATTGCTCTTTCTCATGGAATGGGAAAAAGGAATGGGCAAATCCTGGAGCAACCAAAGAGCCCTGAGAGTTCCCAGAGCCCTCTGGCCCATGTCCCACATCATCTCCAATGTGGCTGCAGGCAAAGAGCCCTGCAACGACCCCTGCAGATCCCAGTGGATGCTGATGGCTCAAACACCCAAAGGACTGCCTGCTGCCCCTCAGTCACCAGCACAGCACTCATAGGCTGGCTTCTCTCCACACTCCCAGCAACAGGAACCACGCCAAACCACTGCTGCTGTCCTGGGGACCCTGGGCTGCCCAGCACTGGCCCAATGACTGCAGCAAGTGGAGTTCCTGAGCTCTGCCCAGGCAGCTTGGGCCAGGCACTGTTGGTTGCTGCAGCCAGCTGTGCCCACTAAGCTCAGAGCCAGGCTGAGGAACCTCTTGGAGCCATCAGAAATGCACCCTGGTTTCCGGCTGTTGGGACACTGCTATTAGATGGGATGGGTTGCAGGTACGGCACAGCTCTATCTTGCGTCAGTGTCTGTGCCAGCCCCCAGGTCCTCAGCTAGAGCCAGAGCACACTGCCAGGCACGCACACCCCCATCACTGGCAGGGCAGAAGGCAGGAGAGAAGGCAGAGGAGCAACCCTGGGCTGTCACACACTCCCAGTGCAGGGACAGGCACCAGGGAGAGCCAGCAAGGGCTGGGAAATGTGCTGTGGCCCAGGGCTGGACACAGCAGGAGGGGCTGGGCAGCAGCTCAGCACTGCTGGCACAGTGGGGTTCCCTGTGGGCTGCCACTCAGGGGGTACCCTGGAGGAGGTATGAGGTGGCCATGGGCCACCCTGCTCTTTTGAACAAGCCCAGTGCTCCTCCCCTCTGAGCAGCCTCTCGGCTTTGGGGGACTTATGGCTACCAGGGAACACAACCGGAAAGACACATTCATCATGGGCCCTTCCTCTGGGCTATAGGTGGCCATGTGAGCTACTCTCAGTGCCTCTGGTATGAGGGACCTGGTCCTTGGAGCTGCCAGACAGCTTCTGTGATAACTGGAGAAACAGCAGAGACTGGGGCAGGTGGGCATTCATCTTCCAGCCCCTGCTACTGACCGAGGGTGGGCTGAGCCACGTCAGGGATCAGGCTGTGGGAGATTCCACTGGGCTTTCCTCAAGAGCCAGGGAAGCCAACAGTGACAGTCCCAACTCGGCAGTGTGACCAGCCACACTGGGCCCATCGCCTGGACCCTCTTGTTTCCCTCAGAGCACAGCCAGGGCTCTTCTCCCATCCCGACCCCAGGAAAGGGAACGGGTTGGCCCCTTACCTGAACATGTCACTCCAGCATCCTCACTGTGATCACAGTCTTGTTCACCCCATCCACTGTGTGTGCAGTTAGACAGGGAAGATTCATTGCCACAGCAGTCAACAGCATTCATCCAAATGGGGCCAGATCCTGGCCCAAAGTGTCCTTCCTGATGAGCTTCAAGAGCAGACCCACAGTCCAGCTGCCTACAAACCACTGCAGCATCATCCATGTCCCAGTCATCATCACAAACGGTGCCCCACTGGCCTTGGTGTTTCACCTCTACTCTCCCAGCACAGCGCCCACCGCCATCTTCCAGCCTCACCTCCGCAGACCCTTCAAACACCAACATGAGAACAGTCAGGAGAGCACCAAGCCCCAGAGGGCAGGTCTGGAGGTCCCCTCTGTCCCAGGCTGAGTCACAGGCACGTGGGTGGGGGTCCTCCCCATTCTGGGCTGTCCACAGGACAGTGTGGGAATCGCTTTTCTTTCTCCCAATGGGCTTCAAAGGGCTGAGGGTACCCAGCGGCAGATCTGATGCACCATTCACCACCCTACAGCCTGTGGAACGACCTCTCAACCCAACGACCCCTTGCCCATGGCCACCCACACACTGTGCCTGGCCCTGCACAGGGAAAACTCTCCTCCCCATCCAGCAGCCCCTGTACAGCCCCATGACCCCAAGCCCACAGCTCCCTCTCCCACCCAGAGAGGCACAGAGAAAAGGCCCAGGGGCAATGGACTTGAGCACCTTCTCCCCCTCGTCTCATCAGCACATGTGAGGAACCCCCATTCCCAGAGGTCTCCCAGTGCCCACGCTGGTGCCCACGGGTCCCAGGTTGTGTGAAAAAGGGAACCAGCACTTACCCCTGCACAGCTGCACCCAGAGGAGCAGCCACAGCCCCCGAGGGAACACGAGTCCCTTGGGAACCATCCTGAGCCTCCTGCCCTGCTGGCACAGCCCTGCTGCACCCTACTCCCTGACACGGCTCCCACGGACTCACAGCGATGACGGGAGGGTGATATAACTCTGCAGATGCCCACCCAGCTGCAGGAGGAGCCAATCAAAGCAGCAGCACCTTTTTAGACATGATCGGGAGCCATCTCCCCTCCAACACAGAGCAGCCCTCCAATGAACTTCTCCAGCGCCGTTCATGACCATATATGACGGACACGTCTGTCCCACTGCGGCTGTCATGGTCGCTGTGGTGGGGGATCTCCAAGGGACAAGGTGGGGGTGGAGGGAGACTGGGTCTGTCATCCCTGGTACCCTGCTGTGGGGACTGGCAGCACGGAGCGTCTCCTCCGCTGGGCTCAGCCAAGGACCCAAGGGGCCAGTGTCCAGCCACCCCCAAGCCGTGGGCACCCTGGAGCTGGGACTGCCTCGGCTCAGTGTCAGGGTGGAAGGGAAGCAGCCCCTGCTGGGAGCAGCAGCTGGCAAAAGTTCCTGGCCAGGGCAAGAGCTCCACGCCAGCAGTGCTGGCTCGTCCATCCCTCCCCGCAGAGCCCCACGGTGGGTCCCTGGCAGGAGCCGGGGCTGGGACCTGTCCCTGCCCTGGCAGCAGACACGCAGTCCCCAGGCTCAGAGGTGGCCCTGGCTCTCAGCGTGTCCCTGAGGGGTCGTTATAGGTGGTGGCACATCAGGAGCTGGAGCCTGCAGGTGCGCAACCCACAGCCCACGTGACCGAGCAGCCCTGGCTGTGATCCCCCCACAGCGCAGACCCCGGGCAGGAAGTCTGTGGTTTCCTGCTGGCACCGTGCCCAGGCACATCCCTGCGGTGCCCCCGAGCCCCCCCACCCCAACTGCGGCTGGGGCTGAGACTGCTGCTGCTCCAGCCAGGGCTGCAGGGGCAACTCCTTTGGCCTCGCAGACATGGGGCCAGGCAGCTCCCGCCCCCCGTGATGCTCCTGGGATGCCCACGGACACTCTGCACCCAGCCCCACAGGCAAGGAGTGCCATTGGGGATGTCACCTCACACCCTCCTACTGCTGCTGCTGCTGCTCTGGGCTCACCAGTGACACTGTCACTTGGGGGTGGGGGCTCTGGATGGGCTTCTGCCAATGACGGCTCTTCCCAGACGCCATGTCTGGGTGGGCTCTAAATATTATGGGGATGAAAGGAGAAGCTCCCACACAAGCCATGTGCCTGCTCTTGGCCTAAAAGCTGCTCCAGCACCGCTCAAACCACCAGCTCAACATTCACAAGCCATGTGGCCTATCACCTCGCAGCCACAGGTGAAGGCATAGCACCTAAACCTGCCATGTGCCTGCTCCTGGCCTATTGGCTATTGGGACACCAGTGACCTCACAAACACCTACAGAAGCTCTTGCTCTGCTCCTAAGCTGTCATCTCCTCAGGTACCAGCGATGCCACAACAACCTGCACATCCCGTGGCCTTGCTCCTGGCCTATTAAATACTAGGACAGCAGGGACTTCACAAGCACTTACACAACCATAGGCCTGGTCCTGGCCAATCAGCTCATGGGTCACAGCTGACCTTGCACACACCCAGCCTGGACAGGTGCTTACGCCTGCCCTACCACTTCCTCAGGCACCTGTCACCTCCAAATCTCCAGCACAAGACAGGTTTCTCCTGGCCTGCTAGAGACCAGGCACCACTGACATCACAAGGACATTCACAAGCCATGGGCCTGCTCCTGGCCTGTCACCTCTTCAGCCGTGGATGATCTCATCAGATTTACACTCACCATCGTTCGGCTCATGGCCAATCAGCTGAGAGCAACCTCCCAAGTCTGTAGCTGCCCATTTGCCATGGAATTGCCAGTGAGGGGCTCAGGCTCCAGTGACCTCACAAGCACCTGGACAAGCCCTGTACCTGCTCCTGTCTTATCAGCTGCTCAGCCCAGAGCAACCTCACCAGTGCACGCACCCAGGCCATGTGTCTCCCCATCACCTATCAGCTACTCAATCACCTGTGACCTCACCAGCCACTACAAGAACTCTGGCCTTGCTACTGCTCTATCCGCTCCTCAGACCCCAGTGACCTGAGCACCACAGAGCCACCGGTCTGGTCCTCTTTGAGATCCAAGGGAACCAGTGACCTCACAAGCTCCTACACAAACCATGAGCCTACTCTTGGCCTATTGGCTACTCAGGCTGCAGTGACCTCAGAGGCACACACCAACCTGGTTGCCATGTGCTCCTGTTTTGGGGGGCCCCAAGTTGGTACCTAAAGCCCCACTCAGTCCCTTGCTCACTCCTCAACAGTCAGACGGGAGAAAATTGGAAGGACAAAAGTGAGAATAAACCCCCCTGGGCTGAGAGAGAGTTCAATGAGTGGAGGGAAAGAAAAGGAAAAGAGCAGGAAGGGAGTGCTGGAGAAGCCACCCCTGCCAGCAGCAGAGCAAAGGCCAGACAGTCTCCAAGCAATGGCTCCTTTGCAGAAACTCCCGCCCAGTTTCAGCACTGAACAAGACCCCACATAGCTTGGAGTATCTCTTTGGGCAGCTGGGAGCAGCTCTCCTGACTTGTCTCCTCCCAGACTCCTGCCCACCTGCAGCCTCCTCTAACTGTGGGGAGAGAGGGAGATTCAGAGAAGGCCTTGATGCTCTGCCAGCACTGACCAGCTTCAGCTACGACATCAGTGCCTTCTCAGCACCGATTCAGCCACCAGAGCAAAGCACAGCCCCAGAGAGGCTGTGGTCAAGAAAAGGAACTCCATCCCCGCCAGACCCAGCACAATCTCCACTCCTTATTGATACCATCTGCATCCTGCTCAGCTCCTGCCGTACCTAATGCCTTTGCATCAATCCCCACCACGCCCTTCCCTGCCCTTTGATGTGACATGCACACAGGGTTTGGCTGCTGAGTCTCCTGTGGAGCTGGGCAAGTCCCAGCCCACTCGTGACTTCTCCCCTCACTCCGTCATCTGGAGTTTGTGAAACATTCGATCACGTCATTGCCCTAAGGACAAGGCAAACCATACAACTCCAGCCTGCACCTCCAAATGATCTTACAGGGGTCTATGAGATCCTCCACAGCCATGGGGAAAGGGAGTTCTCCTCCACCACCTGACTTCATGGTGTGACACCTGGAAATCCAGTTTGCATTTCACAGGCCCATTTGCTCGTTTCTCTCGTTCATGTGGGTCTTTTGGGGGAACCCCTTTGGGTCTTTTCCTCTTGGTCCCCATGCACAGGTTCTCCTGAGCTTGGCCTGTGTCTCATTGCACTGCTCAAAGCCCACACTCTGCCCCAGGAACCCAGCATGGCCACCCTGCAGGACTGGGCTGGCATGTGGGGGCCTCCCAGTCCCCCTCACAGGACTGGCACCTTCTTTGCATGTGACAGGATGGTTATGGGGGCCCTGGACTACTCCTAGAAGGGGGACATAGTCCATGGGCATGTCCCAGCTTGTCCAAGCCCCACCACCTTTCAGGCAAACCTCCACCCTCTTGAAGTTCCCACCACCACACATGGGTCAGGGCCCGTTCTGCAGCCTGGGAAAGGGGCGGACCCCGACCTGGCCTTTTCCTTGTCTTTCTGTTCACACCTAAACTGGAACCACTCTCTCCACCAGCTCCTATTGGAGAAGTTTCCATTGCTTTACACTCACGGTTTAGTGGCTGCGTGTAGGTTCTTTCTACAGCTTTGCACGTGTTGGTTTGTCTGTAAAAATCCAGATACAAACACCAACAGACTCAGTATGTCTGTTACACCAACTCAAGGCCGCTCTGAAAGTCGTGCTCCCGTTCCATCAGAGGTGGATGTTGGTGGTCTGGCAGTAGAGGTTGAACCTTCCCACCAATACCCTGTTCAATTGTGTTGCCGTGCGACAGACGGCAGTAGAGGGACTGTCTGACACAACGGCCTCTGACACGGCCGTGCATATGGAGCAAAGGGGCGTCATTGAATTCCTCCCTGTGAAGAAATTGCACCCATTGACATTCACCGACGCTGCTGAACGTCTGCGGAGACCAAGCAGTGGGTGTCAGCACAGTGAGGTGGTGGGTGGTGACGCTGTCACAGCTGCTGTGAAGCTGTGGGTCACCTCCGCTGGGGCAGATGTTTATGAGCACGGCGTGCAGACTCTTGTTCATTGCCAGTGAAAATGCAGAGCCAGTGGTGGGGACGGTGTTGAAAAAGAGTGTTTTGTAGCTGAGAATTTGCTCTATTGAAGAGTATGATTGGCTCTTTTTGTCAGTTGTAGTTTCCATGGAAATAAATAGGAGGCAGCACTTTTGGAGCAACCAACGGAATTGTCTCCTCAGCCACCTCTTGAATTCTCCTCAGATCGACCTTTGTGGATCTCTTGATCAAAACCATTGCTGGCGAGATGATACCTTGGAGAGAGGCAACCTCAGAAGAGGAGCTTGTGCTGAGCAGGTGGTTCCAGAAGGTGTTTGAGTGTTGATGGAAACTGATGGTGCTTGAATGTTCTTGGCTGGTGTTTTGCCAAATGAGGGGGGGTCAACAGCAAGGACACAAACACCAAGTTAAAAACAAAAATAAATGTATTTGACTTCAGTTCAAAGCAGGGAAAAGAGTAAGCAGGGTGAAAAGAGCAAGCAAGGTAATGCACCTCATCATCACCACAGAACGTTAACTGCAGTGACAAAGAAAGATCCATCAGCAATTGCCTTCAATACGTTACCATCACCCAAATCCTGCATCAGCTGGGGAGCCCCGGTCACGGCGAAGGATTTGGAGAACCCTCCTGGTAACTGGGAATCCCTACACAGCGCGCCCACTCGTAGATGAGGTCTGCAACTTTGCTGTGAAAGGGGTCCTGCTTTTCTGTTCTTTATCAAACAGGACTACGTGACCACCTGCACGGCAAGCATTTGGTAGATTGGCATCACTTCACCCAGATGTGCCTCGGATCTGGCCAGGATCTGAGGCAGGTCTGAGGAGTTCCTGTTTTCCTGGCTTTGGATGTGCAAGTTGGGGAGTTCACTTAACAAGTCAATTCTGATTCAAGGCCTGTGGTTTAGGCCTCTTTACATCACCAGTGGCTGAAACGATTGGACACCACCATGCCCCGAAGACCAGAGTCAACACGAGGAACTCCATTAGTCATTTCCTGTGGACCTGATGATGGGGGCTCCTCCTGAGGTCTATGACATCACAGGTCCATGAGTAGGAGATGGGGCAGGAGCAGCCCCTGGGCTGGACAGAGGTTTGGAACATCACCTGTCCATGAGTAGGCGATGGGATTGGAGAAGCTGCAGGCAGGTCCTTTGTTGAGCATGAGAAGGGGAAGGAAGGTGCTGGGTGGCCCTTGGCTTTCCCTCTCCTGGGCATTCCTGGTCTCCAGCTGCACTTCCAGACCACGGGCTTCAAATCCTGCCTTCAAATCCCACTTTTGCCTTCCCCAGATGACACCTTTTCATCTCTTTTTGTAAACAAGCCCCCCCAAAGTGGAGGAGGAGCCCCAATTCTCCCTTTTTTTCACCCATACTGCCCCCCCCCTCCCCACCCCTTGGTCCTTTCCAGCCTCTGACAAAAGCCATGGAGAAGAAGAAAGGGATGGGGAGGGCTGGCAGGGGCTGCTGGAGAGCGTGATCAGGGGAATAAGCCACAATTCTCACACCTCCCGGGAGGCTCGCGTTCAGCATTTGGCGCTTTCACCGCCGCGGCCTGCCTTTGATTCCCCGCTCAGGGAAAGTCCCCTTTTCCCACCCAACTGCCTTCAGTTCCCCTTTGCATGACACCACTCATCCATTTTGGAGCAGCAAACTTCACCAGGATTCAAGCAGCCAATCATCACCCTCGCTGCCTGTCACAATTTGCCGGCTTGATTTGGTGCCTTTTGAAGCATCGTGGCATTCCTGATGGCGGAGAATGATGGACGAGGGCTGGGTTGACCAGAACTGGGAGATCCACCAGCACCATCCTTGCGAGGTTGGGAACAGGAGTAAAGCAAGATAGGTGTCATTAGGCTTAAGGGCAAGACGTGCAGGCACGGGACAGGGTAGGACAGCCTGCAGGAGAGATAGCCAAGGGCTCTGGAGAGATTGAAAGGCCCAATGAGACCAAGGTCTTTGTCCCCTTGGCTCTGGCAGTGCCTTGGCCATCAAGGCCTGGCAGGAGAACCTTTGTGTGGAGCCTTTCAGGCTCTACTTTCCCCAGGGCTGTGCTCAGGGCTTGGCCTTTGTGCTTCCTCAACCAAACACAGGCTTCTCTCAGCATTAGGGACACCTGCCTTTGGCCTTAGTCCCCCTGGAACCACAGCCTCCAAGGATCTGCTCTAACAAGTCCCTGGGCAGCCTTTGTCTGGAACAACCCTCAGTGGGGCCAATCAAGGCTTCCAGGTGCTTTGGGTTTTGTTTCTGACTTCTGGAGCACTTTATTCCATCTCGTCTCAGTGTCTGAGGTTCATGGACTCCACAGGTCTTGTTAAACCCCTGATGAGCCATGTCTCACTCTGTAATTTTTTTCCAGTCTTTAAGACAGCCAATGGGAGGGGTTTCACAGTGGCCAGATATTAAAAAAGGCGACTCATAAAGTTATTTTAAAGTGAATATTTTATTGCTTTTGAATCTGACTCGGGGGTCTGGACTTGGTGTTTTTGCTGCATCAAACCCAGTCTGAACATCAGTCCCTGGACTGACAGTTCACAGGAGGCTGGTGGCCTCCACCTAAAGCAGGACAAGGGCTGGGTTGCCCAGCCCTCCCTGTCCAGGGCTCTGAATTGCTGATCCTGACAGGGTGACTCCCCCATTTGGGGCTTGACCAACCCTTTGACATTGTCTACCCTGCAACTCCAAGAGTCTGCGGGACCCAGGAGAGGAGACAACAAAGGGGAGGGGAACCCATGGCCCGGGGGAAGAGAGCTCAAGAGCTGAGAACTTGTGGCAGGAGAATGGGAGTGGTGGGAGGAGTCGCAAAATCCAGGACCCCTGGAGGGAGGGTGGAACAAGAGGAGGACAGACCTCCCCCCACCAGCCCCAAGAGTTACTCAACCTTCTGTTGTCCAGGGCAATATGTTGTGGGCTGAACACACTGAGAAAGGAATTTCCCAGGAGATAATGGATGGACTGCCCACACCCACTCTGGGAAAACTGGTTTGGTCTTAGAGGCAGAGCAGACCGCCTCCACATGTTCCCAGGGTGAAACAAAACTTGTTACCAACCACCACCCTGGAGAAATTAGTCTGAGTGTGGAGAAGACTCAGAAGCCCTCTCTGTTCCCCAGGACAGTCAGGGGGGTCGGTACCATTTACCCCTGAAAATCCCTCAGAACCTTTACACCTGGATGGTTCCCGATGCCTGGGGCAAGAAGCACCCAATCCACAGCCGGTGGAGGATCCCATCTTTGTAACTCTGTCTTGGACCATGTCTCTACAGGGTGTCAGAGCCCACCATGTGACTCCACGTTTTCCCTCACAGGGTGGGTTGGGTTCGGTGTCATTGGTTTGATCTGTTTGGCTTCACGTTGTGTTTGATGTGGGAACAATGATGTAGGCAGAACTGATGCTCTGATTGGTTCTCTGCAGCACTCTTAGCCAGCCAGGAGGGATTTGGGATGATCCACCCAACTGGGCATGGGCCTGAGGACCGGTTTCCTTTGAACATGGAATGGGATGGATCAAGGGGTTTGTGGTGACCTCCCCACTGCTGCTTCAGCAGGATGTCAGTTTGCTCAATTTCTTAACAATAAACACTGGGGAGAAGAAAAAATATCTGTGGGGGGCCAACTTCACTCCATTGCCAGGAGTACAACGGCACTGTAGGGGTTAAACCTCCTGCCAGGGTCTAGATGTTCCCAGTTAACACCACCCGGGAACCCTCATGGGATGGCACGTGTTGGCAACAGCCACTCTTTGCCGGTGCCACTGACAGCACCGCTGCCCGGGGAAGGAATTGGCCTGTGGAGAACCCTGACAACACGGATGTCACATGCCAGCTGAGACCCACACAGCTGCTCTCTCACTTGTGATGTCATAAGGTCTGGAAGATCCCTTTGGTGAGTTGGGATCAGCTCTCCCACCTGTGTCCCCTCTCCACGTCTCGTGCACCCCCAGCCCAGTCGCTGGTGGAGCAGCAGGAGAGGCAGAAAAGGCCTCGACACTCTGCAAGTGCTGCTCAGCCAGAACCAACCAATTGGTGTGTCACCAGCAGTGGTTGGTCACAAACCCAACCCATAGCCCCAGATGGGCTGCCCTGGGCAAAATTAATTGCTCTCCAGCCCACACCAGGACCACAGGCTGGTTCTGCCCCTGATGCTCCACACCAGAAGAGCAGCAAGAGAAGATCCCTTCTCTTGGGAAAATGCCTGCAGGTTTCTCTTGCTCCAGTTGCAGAGTTTCTCAAGGTCCCTTTGGAGTGAAGCTCCGTGATGTCAGCAGTTCATGTGTGCGGGCAGATGCCTCACCTGACTGTGGTGCCTCTCACCAGATCCCAGCAACAGAAATTAAAGGTCATGATGGATAAGAAACAAAATGAAGACTCACAGACTAAAAGAAATGGGATAGCCTGGAGGTCTGCCTTGGGGTTAGTGCTGAGCCTGTGGAGAGCTTGTGGGTCAGGATGAGCCAGGCAGAACAGCATGGGTGACCTTTGAGTGGGAGTCTGTTGCTGACTGCTTCATCAGGAAGGAGACAAAACCTTCTTCAGGGCACTGGGAGAAGCTTCATGTTCTCATATCCGGCCTCTCCTGCTCTTGCAATTGAACCACTTTGGGAGCTGTCTGAGGGCTGACAGAGCAGGTCACAACCCACCCAGAAGGCTTCTGGAGACTCTCAGGGAGAACTTCCCAAAGCATGCAGAGATGGGCTTAGGAAAGGCAAAACCCAACTCGATCTGAATCTGGTGAGTGACCTGAGGGACAACAAAAGCAGTTTGCACAGCTCCCTAAAGAGCAAAGGCCCTTATGAATCCCCTTTGTCGTGGATTAATGGGACAGGCCTTAGTGAACTGGGCTGTTCAAGTCCTGGAGAAAAACCTCTAGATACTCATGTACTTACTCAGGTATTTTCTACTCATGTACTCAAATACTCATAAGCTTCTGACATCACAAACCCCTACACAAGCCAGACACTGCTCCTGCCCCATCTCTTACTCATACATCTGTAACATCACAAACACCTGCGTGAGCCTACAGATGCTTCAGCCCCATCCCCTTCTCTGAATCCTGTGACATCACAAAGCCCTGCACATGCCAGTGTCAGGGAGGCCTGGTCAACCCTTGCAGTAGCTTGGGGACGTCAGGACAGAGACGGAGAGGCCTGGTCTAGCGTTTTGTTCCTGGCCCCGAGGTCTACCTAAGCACAGACATCCGGAGGGAGGCCAGGTCTACCGTCAATAAAAGCCAAAGACTAGACTGTCTACCTGATGACCATCAACAGCCAGGTCCAGTAAATCTGTCCAGGTGGCCAGGTCTACCACAGAGAGGGCAAAGGTAGGCCTGGACTACTTCAGCACCAGTACTGGCAGACCTGCTCACCACCCATTTTCTACACTTGCACATGTGACAGCACAAACACAACACAAGCCAGCTGTGCTCCTGCCCCAGCTACTCCATATATACATGTGACATCACAAGCACCTGCACAAGCCAAGGGCTTCTGCCCCATCCAATACTCAGAGCAGCTGCTACAATTCAGCCCTCAATGCGGGTGAAACGAAGGCACATGGTCATGGAGAACCTGAGGGCTCTCCCTACCATATTCAGGTGAAGACTTGGGCTGGAAGAAAATGCACAATCTCTCATCCTGGAAGGGACCTTGGGACATCTCAAAGCCCAGCAAAACCCCTGCCAGTGGAGAAAGGAGAAACGAGGGTTGTGCTGTTTGTGTGCTGGGCTGTGTCAGTGGGTTATCTAGACACACCTCCAGCAGTGATCCCTCCAGGAGATGATCTCAGGCTCTCCAGCTGTCCAGGATCTCACCCCGGCATCCCCTCAGACCTCCAGGTTCCCCATGCACAGACCAACTCGCACACACACAAATGGCATCTTCAGCACAGCAGCACAGAAACAGTGAGGCTGGAAGGCACCAGCTTCCACGTGCTCTGGGCATTCTCTTCACGCTTACTTTTGGCCAGCAGCTCCTTTCTCGTCACTGCCAGACCCCTGCAATGTTACTTGACCTCTTGCATGTCCGGCTGTGCTGTTCTGGAGCTTGCAGAGGAGACGGTTGTCCATTACACAGCTCTCCTGTCTTCTCTGCAGTGTTGTAGCTCATGACAGTGTGTCCAGAAGATCCCTCAGCGGGCCAAAGCCTGCTCTCCTCAAGTCCTGCTCGTGGCCTTGTTCCCCTCTCTCAGGAGACTCTACTGTCTTCCCCCTGACTGTTACAGCCCTGAGAAGCTCTTCCTTGTTTCTCAGTGTGATGTCCTCCAGGACCCCCAGAGGAGGAGCAGCCTGAGGAGACTTGAAGGGCCTTTCAGACATGATGGAGCTTTTCTGTGCAGGAAGATCCAGCACAAGAAAGAACTCAGGGCACAAAGGGTAGCTGGGGAGGCCAGGCTTGACCCAAAGAAATGTCACTCAAAGGGCAGTGCTGTGGTGGAACAAGTGCTCCCGAGGGAGACGGGATCAGCCCCAGGCTTCATGATTCAAGAAGCAGCCAGGGAGGATGCAGAGACTCCAGGAAGGGAAGGCAGGTGCTGACGGGAGAGCAAGGTGTGGCAGCAGGGTGGATGTCACCAGCCTGCAGAGGAAGAGTTGCAGGTGTGGAGCACCATAGGACAGCCTGTGGTGGAGAGGAGAGAGGGATGAAGAATGGCTGAGAAGCCCCAAGAGGGCCAAACTCTTTCTGCCCTTGGCTCTGGCCGTCGACTTTGCCCCTGATGCCTGGGAGGAAGCACCTTCTCCTGCCAGCACCAGGGCCTCATGGCCTCCCCTTCCCCACCCAAGAGCCTGCCAGGTGTGGCACCGGAGACCACTGCCATTGCACATCACAACCTCTCACCAGCCCAGGAAGAGCCCTGAGCACTGTGTGAGGGACAGGATGTGCCTTGGCAGGGGCTGGGGCTCAGGGCTTGGGCCTTTGCCTTAATGGATCACATCCAGGTTTACTCAGAACCTGTTCCACCCCTCCATGGCCTTTGTCATGGCTGCCTGTCATCTCTGCCACCAGTTTCCTGCTCCAACAATCCATTGGGGAGGCTTTGTCAGCCATGACCTTCAGTGGGACCAATCAATGCTTCACGGTTCTTTGGGTGTTGCTTCTGAGTTTGTCTTCTGGAGCACTTTGTTCAATCTCCTCTCAGTGCATGAGGTTCAGGGACTCAGCCTCCAATTCTCCACAGGGTTCATTAAAACCCTGATGAGCCATGTCTCATCCTGTCATTTCTTTCAAGTCTTCAAGACAGAATTGCAGAGGTTTCACAGTGGCTGAATATGAGGCATCTAATAAAATTATTTTAAAGGGTACATTCTATTACTTTTCATTTTGTCTTGGGGGTGTGGGCTTGGTCTTTCTGCTTTATCAAATAAAACCAGCATTTTCTCAGCATCAGGGACACCTGCCTTTGGCCTTGGTCTCCCTGGAAACACAGACTCCAAGGATCTGCTCTAATGAGTCCCTGGGCAGCCTTTGTCAGCAACAACCCTCAGTGGGGCCAATCAATGTCCTCTCAGTGCCTGAGGTTCAGGGACTCAGCCCCAAACACCCCCTGGGGCTCAGGAACACACAGAGAGCCCTAACAAGCCCTGTTTCTTCCAGCAATGATCTGCCAGTCTCCAAGGCTTGTGCAGCTCCTTGGAGTTTTTTCACAGTGTGGTTCAGGAGGAAGATTTCAAAGTGCACCCAATAAAAATGATTTCTTATTTTACAGGATATTTTTAATCCTTGTTCAGTGTGAGGCAGAGGTGATAGAAGCATCTCCAGGGCATATTGATCCAGGGGGTCTCCTCAGGAGCTCTGCACTGGTCACAGAAGCTGTCCCTTGAGTTCTGACACTGCATGGACAACTTGGCTCCTCCACAACCCCACCAGTTCTGTCACTGGCCACCTGTCACTTCCATCACTCATCCTGGCCTCATGCTTCTACACTATACGCACAGCACAAGCTGCCTCTCCTGTGGTCGCCCCTCTCCAAGGGATCATCTCCGCGGCAATATTTCAGATCAAGACAGACACAAAGTTTGATCTGAGCAGAATTCAAGGGGTGGCTGAGGAGACAATTTGACTGCTGAAAGCCAGGAGAGCTTTGAACTCCCTGGAGCTCCAAGCAGCTGCAGAGCTGAGGGGAATCGGCATGAGCAAAGAGCAGGAGAAGGAGAAAAGTGGAGCACAATGGGAAGGGCCTTTGTCGAGCCAGTCTGTACTTGGACAGATGCCTTGAGAAATGGTCATTGGCTCAGGAGAGGGAAAAGTCCCTGAGAGACGAGAGAAACTAAACCCAGCATGGAACAGGCAGGATGGTGGTCCTGGAGTTCCCAGGGAATGCTGCTATTCCTGGGAACATCCCTTTGGAAAGGTCCTGGCATTGATTGAGGTCTCCTGGGAGTGAGGACAGACCAATGGTGCAGCACCTTTGTCAGAGGCCAGCAGTGGCAGCCAGGGCAGCCCAGGCTGTGCCAACTGCCCCTGGGGAGGAGGGAGCCAGCCAGGAGAGTCCTCTTGGGTGATACTGCTGGGCACCTGCCAGAGAAGAGCTTAATGTTTGCACACACCAGTGTCTGGGCTATTGCTCAGCATGTTGGCCCAAGGTCAAGGCCTCCCCTTGCCTCACACTGCTGCCTCCCCGTGAGGAAGTGGGTGGTTAGAAAGAGGTTGAGAAGGGGGACACAGCCAGGACACCTGACCCAAACTGACCAGAGGGATATGCTGCACCATGTGATGTCATGCTCAGTTATAAAAGCTTGGGTCACAGGAAGAAGCCTGTGGATTTATTGTGTTTCAAGGAACCCGCTGCTTGGAGACTGGCTGGTGTCAGTCTGTGTGTGGGAGGTGGTGAATGATGCTCTTTGTTTCACTCGTTGAGGGCTTTTTACACTCTTTTCTCACCTCTTAAACTGTCATGATCTTGACCCCCAAATTTGCACCCTTTCTTTCTTCCTGTTCTCTGTCCTGTCCCACTGGGAAAGTGAGGAAAGAGTGAGCTGTTGTGTGGCTGCTGGGCTGTGGGGCAGGATCAACCCACCCCAGCGAGGAAGTTCTTGAGAACTGGGAATGAGTTCAGTGGAGGCTGTCAAGATGCTCAGGGGCTGGAGCACTTGCCTGGGAGGAGAAACTGAAAGGGCCGTGTTGATCCTGAAGGTCTCAAGAACCTCAGGGCAGCTCGCTGGCTTCCTTACGGGTTATGAGTTCCTGAGACACAATTGACCACATGACATCATACCCAAATATCGCCCTCCTGGTGGCCCAGGACTGGAGCAGATCAAAGTCAGCTCATTTCATCACATTTCTCTCATCCCTTTCCTGCCTACAGTTTGAGTGGAGAAACATTCCTCAGAGGAACTGCTGGGCTGATCCTGGTGCATTTCACAGCTCTACTTCAGCCTCTCTGGTTTTCCCTCTTCCTCTGCCTGTTCTGGCTTCCAAGAGCTCTCCCAAGGCAAGAGTCATTGAACCCTGGAATAACGCAGCTTGGAAGAGACCCCTAAGCATCACCTTGTCTGACCATCCTGCTCAAGGCAGGATGAACCAGGTGAAGATGCTCAAAGGCTCTGTCCAGTTTGGCATCATCCACCAAGGAGCTGAAAAGGTGCTTGGTCACATTATACAGGGAGTTCATAAAGACATTTCACAGGGCTGGCCCAAGGGCTTGCACTGAGGCATGCCATGAGTCAGTGGGCACTAGGAGGCCTCTACCTCTGGTGAAAGGCTGGACCGGTAATGAGTTACACTACAAATACTGTGCAGAAGAAGACAGAAAGTTTATTGTTTATGAAAATGATCCAGAAATGACTTTCCACAGAGCAGCCTTGATCTCCTGGTTCCTCAAGCTGTAGGTAAGGGGGTTCACTGCTGGAGGCACCACCAAGTACAGAACTGCCGCACCAGGGATGGGGAGGAGATGGAGGGGGGCTTCAGGTAGGCACACATACTAGTGGTGATAAACAGAGAGACCACGGCCAGGTGAGGGAGGCAGGTGGCAAAGGCTTTGTGGTGTCCCTGCTCTGAGGGCATCCTCAGCACAGCCCTCAAGATCTCCACATACGACACCACTATGAACACAAAACAGCCAAAAAATAAACAGCCACTAACAACAATAATTCCAATTTCCCTGAAGTATCCTGAGTGTGAGCAGGAGAGCTTGAGGATCTGGGGGATTTCACAGAAGAACTGTTTGAGGGCATTGCCCTGGCACAGGGGCAGGGAAAATATGTTGGCCGTGTGCCGCAGAGCATTGAGGAAGCCAGGGCCCAGGCAGCTGCTGCCATGTGGACACAAGCTCTGCTGCCCGGGAGGGTCCCGTAATGCAGGGGCTTGCAGATGGCAATGTAGCGGTTGTAGCACGTGACAGTGAGGAGAGAAAACTCTGCTGATAACAAAAACATAAGTAAAAAGACCTGTGCAGCACATCCTGCATAGGACATGTCCCTGGTGTCCCACAGGGAATTGGCCATAGCTTTGGGGACAGTGGTGGAGATGGAGGCCAGGTCAAGGAGGGCGAGGTTGAGGAGAAAGAAGTACATGAGAGTGTGAAGGTGGTGGTTGCAGGCGATGGTGGTGATGATGAGGCCGTTGACCAGGAGGGCAGCCAGGTCGATGGCCAGGAAGAGCCCAAAGTGCAAGAGCTGCATCTGCCATGTGTCTGCAAATGGCAAGTGGAGGAACTGGGTAATGGAGCTGCCGTTGGACAATTGATGCCTCTGGGCATGGGGCACTGTCCAAGAGAAGAAGATATAGTGACAAGTTAGAAGAGCAAAACCTAACACATTTCTCATAGAACCCCCAAAACTGCCTCTCCTGTTTCAAGGAGACCTTTGGCAGGTCCCTCTCACGAGCTCTGGCTGGTGCTGGCTGAGGGTACCCTTGGGAGCAGGGGGCTTCTGCTGGGGGCTCTGCAGGAATCAGTTCTGCCCCACAGCAAGAGAAAAGAGGAACATGCGGGGATCACCCATCCAATCCATCCGTCATCTCCAAGAGCTGTTCAGCATCGCTGCTCCCAACTGCCCCCACTGCAGAGCACAGCTGAGGGCGTTTGGGTTGGGCCGTTGGGCTCTGGTTTCCCCCCACACCAAAGGAGTGATTTCAGCAGGGCAAGAAGCCACTGTCCCAGCCAGGGGGTGCCCTGAAGGGAGAGTTCTCTCCCTGGTCTCACTGGGAGCCTGCGATGAGGAGGGCGTGGGGACCCTTGACTGCATGGCACAGCTCTGCGGGGCAGACCCCCAGGCTGGGTCTGTGAAGAGCATCTGAATTCCAGCCTCCATCACAGCTGGGGGACAAGAAGCAGAGGAGCAGGGACAGGAGGAGGAAACGGCCAAATGGCAGAGTGCTGCTGCTGCTGGGGCAGGACAGGGCCAGCTGGGAAGTGTTTGATCACTTCTTCTCTTGAGGGCTGAAGTCACTGAGGAGGTGACTGAGTCCTCGTGGCCTTATGGAAGGGCAGAGGCTGTGCTGGGTGGCAGAGAAGAGCACAGGTTTTCTGCAATGATGGCAGGGAGGTGCCTGAATGGCCGCTGCCACAGGATCCCTCCCTCCTGCCTCCCTGGCCATGGCTGTGCTGCCTGGAGCTGTCCCTGACAGCAGCTGCTGCTGCTCTGGGACCAGCTCTGGGCCCTGTCACGGCTCCCCAAGCCCATCCCAGCCACTGGGTGCTCAGCTTGGCCCTGCACAACCCTCCCAGCAGCAGCAGCAGCAGCCGAGCCCTGCCCAGGGGCAACTCTGGCTGGGCAGAGGCTCAGCAGCAGCTCACACAAGGGACAACCACAACTGGGCTCTCGCTGCCTTCTCCAGAGCACGGACACAAATTCCAGTCTCCCAGTGCCCACCCAGCCCACCAAGAGGAGAAACATTCCAAGCAAAGACTCCTTCACTCTCCTGAAAACGCTGCCTTCATGTTCTTCTTGAAAGTCCCATTGGAAATGGCCAGGGCTGATCTGGAGCTGGGAGCAACCCTGACCCACGCAGCACCCTCTTCATGACAACACAAGGACCCTGCTCTGCCTTTCCAGGGCTCCTTTCTGCCACCCACAGCTTCTCCCCACAGCGCCGTGGGGAGCTCCCCGGGCAGGCTGAGAGCTGAGCCTGGCAGGCAGCAGAGTCCCTGCCCCAGCACCCAGCCCCGGGGCTGCAGGGACCCTGCCCACAGGGACAGCCCTGACCACCCCTGCGGCACACCCACATACATCCCTCCACAACCAGTCCCACCAGGAGGCAGCCCTCATGCCCTGTCCCTCTCCTGGGTCAGCAGGGAAACCCTGCTCTGCAGCATGGCCTCCTGCTACTCCAGAGAAGGGGCAGATCCCACTGCTGGGATCTGGGCAAGCTTCAGGAGTTCCCTGCCGGAACCACAGCTGCATTGTCCTGCACCCACTGACTCACTGTGTCAAGGCCTGGGAAGGTTTCTCCTCTTGAGCTCTCAGCATCCTCCTTCTTCTCTCTGTCTCCAAGCTCCCTCTGACCAGCTCCTCTCCCCTGGGTGCTGCAGACAGAGCCCTCAGCTGTGCTGTGCTCAGCAGAGGAACTGCTCCTGGGCAGAGGTGTCTCTCAGCAGCACTGCCCCAGTGCCAGCAGCAGCCTCCATCCAGCAGCCCGGCCCAGCTGAGCATCCAGAGGACCAGCCCAAAGCTTTTGAATAACTGCTCAGGTGGGTTCAGTTCCCAGGGCAGGAATCTCAGACAATGACAGGAAATGGAAAAAACCTCTCCAGAAGTCCAAGTCAAATGCAAACTCTGAAGTTTCTTGGATATTCTTAATGGGTCCCACCGAGGTCCATTACTGACAAAGTCACCCCAGGGGCTTGTTAGAGCAGAAACCTGGTGGCAGAGATGACAAAGACCATGGAGGGGTGGAACAGGTTCTGAGTAAACCTGGATGTGATCCATTAAGGCAAAGGCCCAAGCCCTGAGCCCCAGCCCCTGCCAAGGCACATCCTGTCCCTCACATAGTGCTCAGGGCTCTTGCTGGGACAGTAGCAGATGGGGATATGCAATGCAAGGGCATGTCTCTGGTGCCTCACCTGGAAGAGTTAGGAACTGGAGACCATGAACCCCTAGTGCTGGTAGGAGAAGGTGCTTCCCCACAGGCATCAGGGGCAGAGAGAAGAGCCAGAGCCAAGGACAGAAAGATCTGCGCCCTCTTGGGGCTTCTCAGCCATTCTTCATCCCTCTCCCATCTCCACCACAGCCTGCCCTGCGGTGCTCCATACCTGCACCTCTTCCTCTGCAGGCTGTAGACATCCACCCTGTTGCCACACCTTGCTCTCCCCTCAGCATCTGCTTTCCCTTCCTGGGCTCTCTCTGTCCTCCTTGGCTGATCCTTGAAATACAAAGCCTGGGCTGATCCAGTCTCCCTCGGGGGCACTTGTTCCACCACAGCACTGCCTTTGCAGGGACAGTTCTTTGGGTCCAGCCTGGGCCTCCCCAGCTGCACTTTTTGCCATTAGTTGTTTTTCATGCTGGATCTTCCTGCACAGAAAAGCTCCATCATCTCTGGAGGCCCCTTCAAGCCCTCTCAGGATGTTCCTCCAGTGCCTGGAGCCTCCACACCACTTGGCTAATGAACTCCATGTCCGTCACCCACCCCACACAGCTCATGGGCACTAGGTTCCCAACCCCACCTTGGCAGTCCTCCACTCAACACTCTCCACTTTCTCTCTGCTTCTCCACAAAGCGAGCCACAGCCTGGGACACAGGCGTGTGTGGCCCACCGCAGTGCTAAGTTGAGGGGGATGATCACACAGGTGACTTGGGTGGCCCACACTCCTCCTCATGCAGCCCCGGAGGCTGTTGCACTTGTTCCTAGTGTCCATGCTCTACTGGCTCATAGGTCATCAATGCCTCGAAGGGCCCAGCCCCCTCTCCTAAGGGTTACTGCTCAGCTGCTCAGGTCCCAGCCTGGCTTGTGCCGGCCTATCAGATGACAAAGATTTCAGAGAAGGGGATGTGGCTGAAGCAGCCACTGCCTTGTGCAGGTGTTTGCGATGTCACATGTACAAGCATAGAAGTTGGGGCATGAGAAGGCCTCTCGGTGCTGGAGTAGTCCGTGCCTCCCGTTGTCCGTTCCATGGTACACCTGGCCGCCTGGACGGATTCAGTAGACCTGGCTGCCCGTTCCTGGTCATAGGGTAGACCAGGCGTCTCGTTGACAGCTGTGGGTAGACTTGGCCACCCAGATATGCAGTAGACCTGGCCTCCTAGTACCGCCACAGGGTAGACCTCGCAGCCGGTAGAGAAGGGTAGACCCGGCCTCTCCGTCTTTGTCCTGTGACACCGTTTTGCTCGAGCTGACGACCCTGTAACAGAGACTGGGTTTACCTGGCCTCACTGACACTGGCTCGTGCAGGCCTTTGAGATGTCACAGGATTCAGAGAAGGGAATGGGGCTGAAGCAGCTGCTGGCTCACACAGCTTTTTGTGATGTCACGGGTCCATGAGTATGAGATGGGACAGGAGCAGCGTCTGGCTTGTGTAGGGGTTTGTGATGTCAGAAGCTTATGAGTATTTGAGTACATGAGTAGAAAATACCTGAGTAAGTACATGAGTATCTAGAGGTTTTTCTCCAGGACTTGAACAGCCCAGTTCACTAAGGCCTGTCCCATTAATCCACGACAAAGGGGATTCATAAGGGCCTTTGCTCTTTAGGGAGCTGTGCAAACTGCTTTTGTTGTCCCTCAGGTCACTCACCAGATTCAGATCGAGTTGGGTTTTGCCTTTCCTAAGCCCATCTCTGCATGCTTTGGGAAGTTCTCCCTGAGAGTCTCCAGAAGCCTTCTGGATGGGTTGTGACCTGCTCTGTTGCCCCTCAGGCAGCTCCCAAAGTGGTTCAACTGCAAGAGCAGGAAGAACTGGGTGTGAGAACATGAGGCTTCTCCCAGTGCCCTGAAGAAGGTTTTGTCTCCTTCTTCCTGATGAAGCAGTCAGCAACAGACTCCCACTCAAAGGTCACCCATGCTGTTCTGCCTGGCTCATCCTGACCCACAAGCTCTCCACAGGCTCAGCATCAATCCCAAGGTGGAGCTCGAGGCTGTTCCATTTCTTATCCATCACATCCTTTAGTTCCTGTTGCTGGGATCTGGTGAGAGGCACCACAGTCAGGTGAGGCATCTGCCCGCACACATGAACTGCTGACACCATGGAGCTTCACTCCAAAGGGACCTTGAGAAACTCTGTGACTGGAGCAAGAGAAACCTGCAGGCATTTTCCCAAGAGAAGGGATCTTCTCCTGCTGCTCTTCTGGTGTGGAGCATCAGGGGCAGAACCAGCCTGTGGTCCCGGTGTGGGCTGGAGAGCAATTAATTTTGCCCAGGGCAGCCCATCTGGGGCTATGGGTTGGGTTTGTGACCAACCACTGCTGGTGACACACCGATGGGTTGGTTCTGGCTGAGCAGCACTTGCAGAGCATCGAGGCCTTTTCTGCTTCTCCTGCTGCTACACCAGCGACTGGGCTGGGGGTGCACGAGACATGGAGAGGGGACACAGGTGGGAGAGCTGATCCCAACTCACCAAAGGGATCTTCCAGACCTTATGACATCACAAGTGAGAGAGCAGCTGTGTGGGTCTCAGCTGGCATGTGACATCCGTGTTGCCAGTGTTCTCCACAGGCCAATTCCTTCCCCGGGCAGCGGTGCTGTCAGTGGCACCGGCAAAGAGTGTCTGTTGCCAACACATGCCATCCCATGAGGGTTCCCGGGTGGTGTTAACTGGGAACATCTAGACCCTGGCAGGAGGTTTAACCCCTACAGCGCCATTGTACTCCTGGCAATGGGGCAGAGTCGGCCCCCCACAGACATTTTTTCTTCTCCCCATAGTTTCTTGTTGAGAAATTGCACCAGATCCCAGCAAATTGACATCCTACCAAAGCAGCAGTGGGGAGGTCACCACAAACCCCTTGACCCATCCCATTCCAATTTGAATGAAACCGGTTCTTAGCCCCATGCCCAGTTGGGTGGATCATCCCAATTCCTTCTGATACCAAAAAAGTCGGTGATTGATGAAATTCTCTCAGACTCGGCAGTTTGGAGTTTCAGAAAGCAGCATTCTTTATCGCAGCGCCGGGTGCACGGAGCCGCTGTGTCTCAGATCATGCACCCTCAGGTCAGAACAGCCGTTGTTTATATAGCGTATCTGTATCCATACACATCCCATTTCTCAGAAGGGCCCCACATGTTCATATCACTTCCCAGAACTAATTGTAATATGCGCATGTTCATTATGTGTGTGTAGTTTATTTATTAGGGTCTTCTTAGGGGCTCTAGGCTGGTCTCCAGGGGTTGGCTGCTGAGCATGTGTAGTCAGCATTTTCTTGCATAACTTCTTCACAGTTGGTTTCTCAAAGTTAGTTTGTTCTAGTTCTGGACCAGAACATTCTTTAAATGACAGTTTCTAAATGACTCCATTGTGGAGCAACTGAGCAATAGTTCAGCTGTGTGTACTTTGTTCTGTCAGTTGTAGGTCTGGCAGTTTGAACCTGTATCAATTCCCAGCTGACTAACAGTGCTGCAGAGAACCAATCAGAACAGCAGTTCCACCCACATCATCCTTCCCACCTCAAATACCACGTGAAACCAAACAGATCAAATCAATGACATCGAACCCAACCCACCCTGTGAGGGAAAACGTGGAGTCACGTGGTGGGCTCTGACACCCTGTAGAGACATGGTCCAAGACAGAGTTACAAAGATGGGACCCTCCACCAGCTGTACATTGGGTGTTCCTTGCCCCAGGCGTCGGGAGCCATCCAGGTGTAAATGTTCCGAGGGGTTTTTAGGGGTAACAGTACTGACCCCACTGACTGTCCAGAGGAACAAGAGGGCAGTTCTGAGTCTTCTTCACACTTGGACTAATTTCTCCAGGGCAGTGCATGGTAACTAGTTTGGTTTCACCTTGGGAACCCGGGGTGGGGGTGGGTCTGCTCTACCTCTAAGATCAAATCAGTTTTCCCAGGGTGGGTGTGGGCAGTCCATCCATTAGCTCCCAGGAAATTCCTTTCTCATTGTGTTCAGCCCACAACACATTGCTCCAGGCACCTGGGAAAATGACAGATAATGGGGAGATGAGGGAAACCCTATTCCCCAGATTTTAGCTTACACTTTGACAGGAAAAATAGCCATGAAGTGGCCATGAAGCAGTTTGCTGATCCCAAGAATGGAATGCGGTTGCCATGGATAAGGCCCACCCTGACTGGGCAGAATGTACTGTATCTCTGAAATGGAGAACGGGGCAACAGGGAGGTGGTGTAGCCCTTCTCTGTTATCAGGATAACGATGGGCTGCTACAATAAACTGCATAACCACTCTCAAGAAAGATGGATCGCTACTGCCATGCCAGCAAAAATGGTGAAATCGTGTCCTCTAGGTGAACTTTGCTCATTATAATGTCATTATAATACCAAAACACACCTCCATCCCAAAGGCTACCCGCCTCCAAGGTGCGACCACTCCCCACTGGGCATGCGCCCTATGTTTTATCACCTGGACCTTTAAATCTGAAGTGAGAGATTTTTAATCCAATCAGAATAAAAAGAATGTATGACTAAAGTCACTCAAGCTCCACCTAAAAGTATAGAAACAATATAAAAAGTAGCGATTAAAAGGGGGATTTGGGGAACAGAAGACCACCATCGAAACTTTGGGATCGGTTGACAGGCTGAACCTAACTTCTCCCCCCGCATAGGGACACCTATTGGGTAAGAGCTCTGTGTTTTGCGCGCTTAAATATGAACATCAGGCCAGCTATTAATAATTATTAGTGTTTAGGTTTGCTTGTGTGTCTGGGTTTGTATGTGTGTGTTTAGGGTTTGTTTTAAACCCATTTCGCAGTCAATACCCTCTCACCGGTATGATTCGAACCTGCGTTTAGTCACGAATCTGCACAGTAAACTATTATTGTTGATTTTAATACTGAAGGGATTTGTCTTTGTGTAACTGCTAGCGAGGGTCCCTGGATAGGTTAGGCGAATATCCTTCAACCTTGTGGGCTACCACGAGGGACTTTGGTTTCAGTGACGCTGCCAGCGTGCCTGGCAGGATGGCCAAGTTGTAAAGAACCCGAGGAGGTTCCCCTTCTCCTGAACAGGAGTGTGGTGGGCAGGTTGGGTGACAGGAGTTTGTCTTTCTTGGGAAGATAGTGGACTGGACAAATTGTAAAGGGTTTGGGAAACCCCTGTTCTGGGCCAGGAATTTTTTTTATTTATCCTCCTGCCACCCGCCACCCGTTTTCGTGACAGCACCAGAAGGTTGAGTAACTCTTGGGGCTGGTGGGGAGAAGTCTGTCCTCCTCTTGTTCCACCCTCCCTCCAGGGGTCCTGCATTTTGTAACTCCTCCCACCACTCCCATTCTTCTGCCACAAGTTCTCAGCTCCTGAGCTCTCTCCCCCAGGCCAATGGGCTCCCCTCCCCTTTGTTGTCTTCTCTCTTGGGCAGTCCATGGGTCCTGCAAGCTCTTGGAGTTGCAGGGCAAGTCCCCGAATGGGGGAGTCACCTTGTCAGGGTCAGCAATTCAGAGCCCTGAAGAGGGGGGCTGGGCAACTCAGCGCTTGTCCTGCCTTCTCTTTCATGGGCACCCCCTTGCCATGGGGAAAGAGCTTGTGTGCCCTTGTGAACTTGAGAGCTATGCTGGTGGTGGCATATGCCTCCGGTAGGGTCTCCCAAGCCAGACAGGTCTCAACTGAAGGGTCAGACAAAGTGTGTCCACGGGCAGGATGGGCTCACTAGCCTTCGGGCAACCATCCTAGGAGAAGGACAACTCTAACTCCAAACCCGGGCAGATGGAGCTCGTTTAGCCCTGTAAGGCCATCCATCTAAGAGAAGGATACTCTAACCAAACCTACGACCTGAGGACTTCGCTGTCACCGTCCAAGCTTGCTAGGCCCTGGCAGATGAACCTCAGGTGTAAAGGGTGGGGCCAGTCTCGCGCACGCTGCGCCTCACCTAAAAAATCCACCGCGCAGGCTTGAAGGGTGTACTCACGTTTAAAGCCCTTCCCAAATCTTCATCCGCGAAGCCAAGCCATGATGATGATGATGTCCTGCCTTAGCCGGTGGCCACCAGCCTCCTGTGAACTGTCAGTCCAGGGACTGGTGGTCAGGCGCATTTGATGAAGCACAAAGGACAAGCCCTGACCTCAAGCCAACAGGAAGGCACATCCTGTCCCTCTCTCCTTCCTCAGGGCTCTTCCTGGGGCAGGGTCATGGGCAGATGTGTAAGGCCAAGGGCAGGACGATGGGACGACACCTCCCTGCTCCTGAGCAGGGACAAGGAGGCCATGAGGCCCCTGGGCTGGCAGCAGAAGTTGTCTCCTCATGTGCATCAGGGGCAGAGCCAACAGCCACAAGGCAAGTCCAGAAGAGCTTGGCTCTGTTGGGGGCCTTTCGGCTCTTGCCCACCCCTCTCTCCTCTTCACCCCAAGCTGTCCTACAGGGCTATGTTCCCTGTGCCTCTTTCCCTGCAGCCTAGAGTCCCCCACCTGCTGCCCCACCTTGCTGTCCCCTTCCTGTCCTGCTCTTACTGTGGCTTTCCAGGCTTGGCCTTCAAACACAAAGCCTTGGACTGAACCAGGCTCCTTTGGGGGGATGTGTTGCACCCCAGCACTGCCCTGACAGGGAAATGTCCTTCTCCTCATCTCCAGCCTGGACCTCCCCAGCTGCACTTTGGGCCATTCTTTCTTTCTCCTGTTGTTTCCCACCATGAGAAAGAAAATCTTCCTCACCTCAGAAACACCGTTCAAGACCTCTCAGGCTGCTCCTCTGCTGGCCTCAGTCTCCACAGCAACGTAGAGACACTAGGAGAGGTTTCCCAGAGAAGGGAATAGCCCATCCCTGCAAGTGTCCAAGGTCAGGAACTTGGAGCAACCTGAACTAGTGGAAGATGTCCCTGCCCATGGCTGGGGGGTCAGATCGGGTGTTCTTATAGGTTCCTGCCAATCCAAATCCTTCCATGATTCTTTGATTCTCATATCCCCAACTCCTTCTCCACAGGCTGCAAATACCTACAGACACCGGGGAGGCATTTGAATGTGACCGAGTCCCCAACACGCCCATCAGAAAGAAAGAGCTGCCATTTCTGGGAGATGAATGCCCTGTGTTTGGAGAAAGAAGTCAAACCCAATGGGTAAACAATGAATTCAAGGGAAGTTCCACCATCTCTGTGTGAAAGCTTGGCCAAGTGTGCCCCTGGGAGAGGCGCCTGGGGTGGCCTGGCCAACTGCCCTCGGGGTTTTCTGCCTGGGTGTTCTGTGTCTCATGATGGGAAACCAGAATGTGCCTTTGGGACCAGCACAAGACTTGCCTTGGGCTGTCTAGGCAAGGCCCAAAGGAAGGGAAAGGGTGGGCTCAAGGAGGTTTGTGGAGGAACAAGCATGGGAAAGGAGAGAGAAGAGGGGCCAGAAGGAGCTGGTCCTGTGTAGCAGGTGGCTGGTCAATCCACTTGCCTGGCTGTGCCCTGCAGCTGGTCCCCGCAGCCCGTCCTCTCATCTTTATCCCTTCACCTCCAAGATCTTTCTGAGGTGACAGAACTCTCTGCTCTGGGTCCAAATGGAGGTCCCAGCACCAGCCACTGGAGTCATCAGGCCTTGTGTTCTCTGGGGCGCAGCAACTGGTGAGACTGGGGTGCTTGTGCTGGTAACATTGGTGTGTATGTGGGTGGGTGGAACCTCTAGTGAACATCAAAGCAGAGCGAGCAGAGAGGAGAAGAGGCCTGGGAGCCAGGTGGTTTTGAAGGCCTAAATCTGGCCTGGCCAATTGAGAGTCCAGAAGGTCTGCAAGTTGTCTTCTGGAGGAAGAATGTAGCCCAAAGCACCTCCTGGCGAAGTTGTTGATTCATAGAATCATAAAATCAGAGAGTGCTTTGGCTTTGAAAGGACCTGGAAACATCATCTATTCACACTCACCCCCACCCTGCAGTGAGCAGGGACATCTTCAACTAGAGCAGGTTGCCCAGAGCCCCAAGGGCCAACCTAACCTGGAATGGTTCCAGGGATGGGGCTTCTCCTACCTCTCTCGGGAACCTGGGCGAGGCTATCACCACCCTCAGTGTGGTGTTCCAGCCCTTGTATCACATTTGGGGTCTCCTCTGGCCCCACTCCAGCAGGTCCATGTCTCTCTCATAAATATCTACATCTCTGTCTGTTTGTATTTTTATCTCTATTTTTGCTGGTGTTCTCATCAGGAGAACCACAGGGCGATGCCGAGGGTGACCACCAGTGCTGCCCAACTGCGAGGAGGGTGGAGGCAGGGAGGGGCCGCACTGCTCCCTTTTTTGGGGGATTTTGAAGGATTTCAGTGAGGCAGATGGTGCTTGTTCCCTTCAGCTGTGATGGCCCCATCATGATGCTTCACCTGCTGGGAGAGACGTGGCTGAGCCGGGAGCGGTGCCAGGGCAGGACCAAACACCCGCCCTGTGTCCCCATTCCCTCCTCCCCAGACACCCCCATCTCCACAAGTCCAGGGACGTTCTGCTGAGACATGCCCTAAAAGCCCCAAAATCCCTGGGATGGGGCTGAAATAGAGCCCGAGGAGGGGGTCCCCAGGCGGTTACCCACCCTTAGTGCCCCAGAACCCCCTGAGACCCCTCCCTGAGACGCTCTGAGATCCCTCCAAGGCCCTCTGAGACGCTACTGAGACCTTCCAGATCCCCTGAGAACCCTCCAAGACTCCCCAAGACCCTCCTGAGATACCTTGAGACCCCCCGCGCCCCACCCTGAGCCCTCCCTGACCTGGACACATGGCTCCAGCCCTGCAGAAGAAATGGCCCAAAAATTTGAGCATTCTGGAAAGAAATGTAAAAAAAAAAAAAAAAGGAAAGAAAGAAAAAGGCAATATTTTATTAAGTTTGGAGGCAATGGACAGGGGATTTTTTTCTCCCCAAAACCCAAAGTGTTGGGAAAAAAACAGCTGAATCCCAGCAAAGCTCGGCCCAGCTTTGGTGTCGTCACCAGCAGCGCCAACTCATCACCAGCCTCTGAGAAAACTGAGAAGGAAAAGAGGCAATTTCGGTTCAAACTGCTGGAAAGGGACCCCTGGGGGGGTCACGTTTACTCCTCCTCTACTGCAGGCTGGTCACGGCAGTGGGTGCGCTCGTGTCGCAGGCAGTGGGAGCTGCGGCTGAAGCTCTCGCCACAGTCACAGCAGGCGTACAGCTTCTCTCCGGTGTGGGTGCGCCTGTGGTGGGTCAGGGTGGACTTGTTAGCAAAGCTCTGGTTGCAGTCACTGCAGACATACGGCTTCTTGCCAGCGTGGACGCGCCGGTGCAGGGTGAGGTGAGACCTTTGCCTGAATCTCTTGCCACGCTCGGCGCAGGTGAAGGGCTTCTCCCCGGTGTGGGTGCGCTTGTGCTGCGTGAGCTTGAAGCTGTGGCTGAAGCTCTTGCCACAGTCACTGCCTCGGTACGGCTTCTCCCCGGTGTGGATGAGGCAGTGCCGGAGGAGCTTTGTGCTCTGCCCAAACCTCTTGCCGCAATCTCAACAGCAAGTTGTCTCACTGTTCAGCAGGTTTTCTTTGTCAGCAGCACTGGGGTTGCACTGGGGATTTCCCACCATAAGTGCTCCCAAAGAAACGGCAAGCTCGGGCAGTTTATATTCACAAAATTTGTCACATTCATGGTTTTTCCTGCAAATAATTAACATAAATGCGCCTATTCAAAGAGATAATTAGCGGTAGAGTCTTTTTATTTCGTGGTCTTTGCTGCCATCTCGTGTCCTTTTGTAAGAAACGCAGTCACTCTGGTGGTCGTCTACTTCATCTGAGGGTCATATATTCCTCTTCATCAGTTGTCCTCGGGGTGAACTTTCCACGTTGGCAGTCTTTGAAGTATGTGCCCTATTGGTTTTCTTACTCGAGTGATTGGTTATCGTTTGTTCTGTCAGGTCCGCTGGTCGGTATCCTGAACATCTGTTGGTTCTCACTTAAAGCATCCTGGTTCTAAACAACACAACACGAAATAAGGTCACAGGGTCTAGAGAAACAAGGCCTCCCCATTGCAACATCCTCATTTCTCAAGAACTAGTTACCTTTGAAATCAGCCCTCCTAGATCAGTCCATTAATGTTTGTTAGTCTTATGGCCAATGACCAAGGGATTGTCAGAACACACGTCAGTAGAAGTATACAAAGTTCAGCATCTTCTTTTCATCAGCACAGCAGAGACACGGACCTGCTGGAGTGGGGCCAGAGGAGGCCACAGGAGTGACCCGAGTGTGGAAACCCTCTGCTGGGAGGATGGGGGAGAGGGTTGGGTGTGTTCAGCCTGGAGCAGAGAAGGCTCCGGGGAGACCTTAGTGTGGCCTTTCAGTGCTTCAAGGGGGCTGCCAGGAAGCTGGGGAGGGGCGTTTCAGCAGGGGCTGCAGTGACAGGACAAGGAGTGATGGTTTGTAACTAGACTGGACATAAGGGAGAGACTTCTTGTGATGAAGGTGGTGAGACTCTGGAATAAGTGTCACAGAAATGTTGTGAACATTCCATCCCTGGGATTGTTGAAGGTCAGGTTGGGTGGGGCTTTGAGTAACCTGATCTAGTGAAAGGTGTCCTAGTGCCTGCAGGGTGCGTTGCACTAGATGATCTTTAGAGGTCACTTCCAGCCCAAACCGTTCCAGGGTTCTCTGACATCAATGCAGACGATGGGTCTGTGGTGTCTGCAGCAAGAGCTTCAGCCGCAGCTGCCACCTCAAGCACCACGAGCAGATCCACCATGGTGACGGGACCCTCCTGCCCCTCTGACATTGCCAGTGAAGCCAGAAGCAGCTGCAGTGGCCTGGGGGTCCTGGTGGTGGATTTGCCGCCCTCATCCTGTCCCTCCTCCTGCGTTTTGCTGCTTTGAGAGGGAATAAATTCCAATGAAGACCCCAAACCTGGCCCCGGCCCGACTCTCCCAGGCCTGCAGGAGATGGAACCAGCAGCACCAGTAGCACCAGTAGCATGAGTAGTGGCAGCACTGTTGCTCCCCATTTCCAGGCAGAGACCCTCAATGGGGCTTTCTGTTGTGGTCAGAGCAAGGCAGAGCCTTGCTGGGGACTGTTTACTAATGAGGAGTGGGGGTTGGGAACCTGAGGCCAACCCACGTGGGAATTGGGAGACAAAGGTGGGAAAAGCCCTCCAAGTGTCCCTGCCCTGGGATGTCCCAGGGGGGCAGGTCTGAGATGCCAAGAGCAGCTGTGCTGGTGGTGTTGGGTCACAGGGCAGTGGTGGGGCTGGGCAGTGTTGGGGCTGCAGTAGGTGTCAGGTCTCAGGGAAGTGTCAGGAGGTGTCAGGGGTGGGGTCTGTTGTGACCAGGGCAGGATCACAGCCTTTGAGCTTCCTCCATTGTGGCAGGAGCCAAGTGGAGCCACACAGCTGCTACCCCACTCAAGTCTGTTTGTCCGTCTGCCTGTCCACACTCAGACCCTCTTGAGTGTTCCCAGGGCCCCACCAAGGGCCCAGGGCTGACCCCCTCCCCCACAAGCATGGCCCTCCAGAAGCCCCCAGATGCTGCTGGCCAGAGCCTGGAGGAGGAGAAGCAGCCCCTGGAGGACAATTTGGATCAGCCAAAGCACAGCTTCAAGGATGAGGAGAAGGAGGAGGAGGAGAAGGAGAAGAATGAAGCCACACCCTCAATGACACCCAAGCAGCAGAATCGGTGCCCCAAGTGTGGGCAGAGCGGCCACCCTATCGGTCAGCAAACACCCCTTATAACATAGGATATCCTCACTGACGTAATCCATATCATCTTAGCAGCCTATCTTCTGATGGCCGGGCCAGGATGGCTGCTTTAACTGTCCCTGCCTCAACGGTACTTATTTGACACAAAACATACAAACATAAAATAACAACTCTCGCTTCGCTCGTCGCTAGCCCGCCCCCTCGCGGGGTACGGGAACTGTAGCTCGGAGCTCCACTCTCACTTCGCAGCAAAGCTGCGTCTCATTCACGCTCTTTCACACCACACACAAAAAAAACAAAACCCGGGCATTTACTTACACAAATACCAATTAAAATTCCCAGTTTTAAACCACACGTAGTTGCCAAGATTAGCCATCAGTCCCTAAACCGACCATGTGTCCCAGGGTTTCCCTGGTCTCTGTCTTACCGGCCCCAACGTATTTTGCGTGAGCATCCTCACGTCTTACAGGTCTAGCGACAGGCATCCCCACAGTCGTCTTACAAGACCCCCCTTTTTTTACTGGCTGTTACTTACAAGTTTTATCCCCAAAAACATACCTTGCCATCAGGTTGTTGTCCACTTCCCGGGGTAGGATTCGGTTAGCTGGGTCCCTCCGGGAATCACCGGTGTGCGCCTAGGGAGTCAGCTCCCCGAACCTCCTGCAGTGAAGTGGAGACCTCCTGGCTGGCTCGCCAAAATGATGCGTGGAAGAACTCCGCAATCAAAATAGATTGTGAAGCAGGTCTGTTTATTGCAGCGCTGGGTGCGGCAGGGGGAGACCCCTCCAACAGGCAGCACACCTGACCTCAGAGAGTTCACAGATTTAAAGCATTAACAAATACACATTCCAAGGATTACTTCCTTTCTTTATACATATTCACGACCCTTCTCCGCTTCAGATGTAAATTAGGCCTCCTCCCCTTGGCACCTGTACGCGCAGGCGCGGTGTCGCTCTTCAGGGGTCTCCTGGTGGTCGCAGGGATGAAGTAAGGGCCTCATGATAGTCTTCATCACAGTTGCCCTTTTGAACTCAGTCTCAGGAGCATGCACAGTTCAGGGCTAGTTAAGCAAGATTCCTTTACAGTCACCGTTCATGCATAAAGACAATTCCTTCTTTCTCCGCATCTTGCCACAAACAATGGGGCAATCACCACAAACAATGAAGCGATACTTCAAGCAATAGAGCACTACCTTAAACAGTGTCGAAAATAAGAAGTTACAAGATAGTTTGCTCTACTAATCTGAAAGAGACTGATATATATAAGAATACTTTCTACTCCATTTTCTATTTCTTAACTCATTCCCATGCAACGTCCCCACGTTCTTTTGGGTTGTAGCCAGAGCTCTGTTGCCAAAGAAATACCCAGCACTGTGTGTCCAACACCAAATGCAGAACAGCCCAGTCACTGTCAGCCCTGCCACTGGGTAAAACCAGCCTGTTGGGGGCACAGACAGTCCGGTAGAAACAAACACCATCGCAATTATAAACTGACCCCCAGGAAAAAACACAAGCATCAGCATGGCCGAGGTTGTGAATCCAACCCACGAGGCGTCCCTGGTGTGGGGCGTGTAGACAGAGGCTCAACTCGTTGATCTGTCCTGTCGGTTGGGTTCCAAAGGGTCTCGCTGCCCGACTTTAGGAGAAACATTGGGGCAATATTTATACTTCATTTTTCTTATTGCACCAATAAGTGCCATGAGGGTGTGTGGTGGGACCATGATCCAGCTCATCGCTTGTGTTAATTGCACAAAGCCCGTTAATTTACACCTTCCTGGGCATCTGTAACAGCTCATTTCATCCTGGGCAGAAAAATGGAGGAATGTTGTGGGAACAGCTGGCGATCGATCATCGACAGAAAATCAAGACATAATCACTTTGGTAAGCAAGAAGCCATGGGATCAGTGAGCAGCTGCAGAAGACACGGGAGAAAGAAAACTGCCAGTAAAAAATAGCAGGCAAGAGCTGGGAAATAGCAGACAAGCGCTGGGAAAAACAGGGAGTAGAGGCTGAACTGATAAGATAATGGGAAGGTGCTGTTTTAGTGGAAAATCACTGCTGGAGAGACAGAGAGTATATAAGGTTTGCTGTGGCACTAAATAAAGGTCTGCGTTATCACTTTCATAAAGTGCGTGCAGTCCATCATTATCGTTCTCCGACAAATGGTGACCCCGACGTGATTTTTCCAACGCCGAGGAAGAATGAAACTCAGGGAGAAACTGTGGGGAGAAACTGCGGCCGACACAAAGCGGCGCAGGGAGAGACTACGGGGAGACTGCGGCCGACACGAAGCGGCGCAGGGGATCAGCAACCGACACGAAGCGGTGCTGAGGTTCAGCGACCGACACGAAGCAGCGCTGGGGATATCCGCAGGGACCTTAAAAAAGGTGAGCACCTGAGGCGCGGTATGGGGCAGGCTTCATCGACTCCAGAAGAAGCGGTGATAGCCAAACTCCTGCTGCATATCCTCTCTAAGAGAGGTATTAAATACAAAGAACATGCCATCCGGTGCCTGTTACAGTGGCTCCGGACGCAAGGCTTGCCAGCAGAAACATCAAAGGCATTCGACCCTGCCGTGTGGGACGAAGAGGGCAAACTCTTGTGGGAGGCAGTCTCGCGCGGAGATAAAAACACAGAAGGGCTGGCAATTGCATGGAAACTTATGACTGAAGTGGTTAAGAGTGTGAAAGCAGAAAGGAAAACTGCGGCGGCTTGCATTCTACACTGTCGTGGGCCTGACGGGCCTGTGTGCTCGGTCAAACCGTACGTTGCAAGGATTCCTATCAACCTCCTGGGAAGAGATGTGCTGGGACAGATGGGGTGTAAATTGACGACGACGCCTTTTGCGGAGCGGTCATTGACAAGCGACTCGAAGCAAAACGGCAGAAATAGGAGGGGCGGCGCGGGCGCCCACGGATCCCTCGCCCCCCCTCCGGCTTCCGCACACTACACAACCTGCCAGGCACCCAGCCTGATCCGGGCACAGCCTCTGCCCTGAGCCCGCCGGGGGATCTCGACTGCCCGCCCCCCCGCCCTGCTCTTGGCGTTGAAGATCGGAGCCTCCCCCGCTGCAGCTGCCCCCCTCCTTGGCTGGTGGGCAGTGTGCTTCTGTATGCTCGGTGCGCCGTTTGTCCAGTGCAGCGCACCGAGCGGCCTTGATCTCTAAAAATGAAAAACAAAGCGATGTTTTCTTCCCACTTGCAGGATGGCAGTAACTGTGGGATGGTGTTTTGGGTCAGTGGTTCTGACTTGCTGCGCCCCACCGTGGCCCACAGGATTTAGTGGTGACCTCGGTCTGCGCAGCAGACAGTATCAGTGAGTTGTGTCCGAAATGCAGGGAAGCACGTTATCTCTCTACTGGAAAACAGGAAAAATCAGTGACATACTGAACACATAATTCCTACTACGAGTCCATGAAATTCTCCTGTCTTCGTTATAAAGAAAAAGAGTGGAAAGTGGTGTTTGTTGCATGATTTACGGCGAATCAATGCCGTCCTCAAAGACATGGGGGCCCTGCAGCCAGGGCTGCCCTCCCCATCTATGATTTAAAAAAATTGGCATTTGACAGTTATTGATTTGAAAGATTGTCTTTTTACTATTCCATTATCTGAACAAGATGCACCTCGATTTGCATTCTCGGTCCCGTCAATCAACATGGCCGAGCCACGTCAGAGGTATCATTGAACTGCCCTCCCTCAAAGCATGAAAGACAGTCCCACTACCTGTCAGTGGTATGTGGTGAGGGCTTTGAGCCCAGTGCACAAAAGCTACTTCATATTGCGATATAACATTACATGGATGACATCCTTGTGGGACAAGAGAAGATCGATCATTCAATATCGAATCATCAACAAATCCAGTTGTTACAGGACTTAATAAAAACAACTGACTGTCAGTACCGGATGGAATCCATTTGCCAGATGAACTTGGGGCTGGCCACAGTCACGCAATTTATTATTAATTGCATCCTATCTCTGTGGTATTTTCCTGTGTATTGCTTGTTGTTTACCCTGTTTGTGATAAAGATGAAGTGAAATGACCACTGAACAGCGACCCCAGTAGTGAAATTGGGCATGCATGAAGTTACAGATTATGTCATTGACAGGTGGAGTTTGGGACGGTCCACACATACGTACTGGCCACACGTTATGTGAGGGGCGGCTCTAACCTCTGCTATCAAGGTAGTGCTGTTTGAGCACAGGGGCAAGGTAGTGGACCGGTACCTACCGACGCCTCATCCCAAAAGCAATCTATGCTGGGGACGCAGTGGGTTTGAACATCACTTGCTATATGCCTTTGCAACTTGAAGAGTACCACAAAAAGTCGAAACAGACAATGGACCTGGGTATAGTGCACAACGCACTAACAGATTTTTGCAACTTTGGGAGATTTGTCATGTTACAGGTATTCCCTATTCACCCACAGGTCAGGCAATCGTTGAACTAGCACTCTGAAAAATATGCTTTACAAAAAAAAAACCTGAACAAACAAACAAACAAACAAACAAACAAACAAAACCAAACCAAAAAAAAAAACACCCCAAAAAACCAAAAAAACAAAAACCCAAAACAAAAAGGGGGAGCAGGAATGGACAGTATGAACCCTCATGAAAGACTGGCTAAAGCCTTTATATGTATTCAATTTTCTAAATCACTGGGATGAATCAGGACCTCCGTTTGTTAAACATTTTATGTCCATGGAGGGAAGCCACAGACAAGTGGAGAGAAAAGCTTTAGTGAAAGTGAAAAATTTGGAAACGAGACAATGGGATGGTCCATTTCCTTTGGTAACTTGGGGAAGAGGCGATGCTTGTGTTTCCACAGGTAGCAGACCACGGTGGACACCAGCACCATGTGTGCGACCGTACATGTCATCATCGGATGGATCCAAATAGCTGTGAGCAGTGCTGCCTGGATCCCACCACAACCAAAGACCGACGTCTGGATAACATTAGCAAACATGACGGGTCAAGACTCCCTTTGTCTTGTGACAGCATCGCCAGAAAATCCCTTCTCCACCTGTTTAGGAGGCCACCCATTGGATGATTATTCAATTATCATCCCTTTCAATGCTGTGGGTGGTCCCTGTAGTTTGGATCGATTCACTTTATTAATGCCAAACACATCTATGATTTTAAATCTCCGAAGGTCATGACGGTCATCACGAAGCTTACATACATGTAGCAACCAATGTGATGACCAGATTAAGTTCTGGAGTTGTAGCAAAGTAATCGCTACTTCTTTTCATGCCCGGGGTGGCTACTGCCAAAGCCCTGGCGATGTTAAATAAATTAGGGTGTTGGTTAGCAAAGCAGAGGAACGCTACTTCACGAGCATTGAGTGGATTATTATTAGACACCGATTCTATTAGACATGCCACGTTTCAAAATAGAGCAGCCATAGATTTTTTATTGCTGTCACAAAAACAAAAAGGGGAAATTGTGGGAGACTTTAAGGAGCAGCAGGACTTGTTGCTGTCAGGTTTGCAAACAAGGATGGACATGAACGGACAAGTACGGACATGATGAACGGTGGCTGAAGACAAGGCAGAGTGACTCGGCAGAAGAGCTGGGTGAAGTTGGCTTGAACATCTATTAAATAATTAGGAATTGACAGGGTGGATTAAGTCAATAATTAAAACAGCCTTAGCATATGTTGGGATATTTTATGTATTCTTATTTGTATACCGTCTTTTATGTCACGTGTGCAGAAACTAGTGGACAGAACACTCAAAGCAGTGTTGGTTCTAAACAAAGAAGGGGGAGATGTGGGAACAGCCGGCGATCGATCATCGACAGAAAATCAAGACATAATCACTTTGGTAAGCAAGAAGCCGTGGGATCAGTGAGCAGCTGCAGAAGACACGGGAGAAAGAAAACTGCCAGTAAAAAATAGCAGGCAAGAGCTGGGAAATAGCAGACAAGCGCTGGGAAAAACAGGGAGTAGAGGCTGAACTGGTAAGATAATGGGAAGGTGCTGTTTTAGTGGAAAATCACTGCTGGAGAGACAGAGAGTATATAAGGTTTGCTGTGGCACTAAATAAAGGTCTGTGTTATCACTTTCATAAAGTGCGTGCAGTCCGTCATTATCGTTCTCCGACAGAATGTGACTAGGGCCCCCACCCCATTTCTCACCCCTCCAGGCACCAAGACAACACCAACCACCATATGTGGATCCAGTGACAGTTGTAGCTCTGATGGCCAAATCACCCAGCACTGAATTTTATGGACAAGGAGCTGGCAGGCGTTCAACTACATTTTATATTTGACTTTGTGCTCCCAACCCCTCCTTCTTTATCCCCGTCCTTCTTTTGCACTCTCCTGGTTCCTCAGTCTGCATTCAGGGGCATCAGCTGCAGGAGATGTTCAGAGAATGCAGGGAAAGCAAGTGAGAAGAAAGGCCACAGCCAGGACAGTGGCTCCTGGGCATGTTCCCAGAACAGTTGCTCCCTCAAGTGGAACATGACAGTTCTTGTGGGAGTCTCTGCGTGAACCCTGACACACACTCAATTCTACACCCTTCAGTGCCCCTTGGTGTTCCATGTCGTTCATCTACAGACGTGTCACGGGGAGAAAGGCGATAACCCAGAGACCCCAGTTCATTCACCCACCTCCTGCGGGACCGTTCGGGAGAGCCGAGCTGCTGGTTCATTGCCATGTCCTGTCACAGGAGATCAATCACTCCAAGAGGAGGTGGGAAACAACTTCCTGCCGTGTGACTCAGAGCTGCTCAGTCAGGGCTGCGCTCGTGTCCTGGCTGGACTCTCAGAACCTTTGGGGAGGGTTCAGATCTGCGCTGGTGGAACTGTCCTGAAACATGGCTGCCCCCCGAGCTCATAGCTGACTCTGCTCTGGCTGTACCAGCCAGGTCACAGTTTTGGGCTGTGGTGCAGACACAGTCTGAGGGGCTGGGGCTTGCGACATGGAGATGCGCAGCCTTGATGTCTTCCATGTGAAGGGAACAGCAGGGAAAAGCCAAAGGTCTTTTCCTCTGCAAGAGGCTTTGGGGAACATGGTTGTCTCTGCCGCCAGCCAGCAGCAGGAGGAGGACAGGAACAGGCAGCACATATGAACAGAACCAACCACTCTGCTACTGGAAATCACCCACCCGCTCTTGAGGATCACATAAAGCTGAGGTGGGGCCTGGACTGGTGTGAGGCCTTTGACACGGCCCCCCCAACATTCTTGAGACTAAATTGGAGAGATCTGGAACTGATGGGTGGACCCTGAGATAGAGAAGAACTGGTTGGATGGTTCTGTCCAGTACAGCCAATGGCTCCATGTGCAGAGGGAAACCAGCGACAAGTGGGGACCACCAGAGAGATCTTCCCTGGTTGGAGAAGTGGGCCCCTGTGACTCTTGTGAGGTTCAACAAGGCCAAGGGCAAGGCCCTGCACCAGGGTACAGGCAATTCCCAGCATTTATACAGACTGGGGGATGATGGGATGGAGAGTGGCCTATGGAGAAGGCCTTGGGCTGCTGGTGGGTGAAAAGCTGGACAGGAGCTGGTAATGTGCGCTGGCAACCCAAAAGCCACCCATGTGCTGGGCTCATCCTCAGCAGCATGTCCAGCAATCGAGGGAGGGGATCCTGTCCCTCTGCTGTGCTCTGGGGAGACGCCCCTGCAGTGCTGGGTCCAGCTCTGAGCTCCTCAGAACAGCGGAGATATAGAGCTGCTGGAGCGGGGCCAGAGGAGGCCCCAGCGATGATCCAAGGGTGGAACCCGTCTGCTGGGAGGACCAGGGAGAGAGTTGGGGGTGTTCAGCCTCTGAGTGCTTCAAGGGGCTTGTCAGAAAGCTGGGGAGAGGCTGCTCAGCAGGGACTGCAGTGACAGGACAAGGGGTGATGGTTTGTAACTAGACTGGACATAAGGGAGAGACTTTTTGTGAGGAGGGTGGTGAGACTCTGGAATAAGTGTCCCAGAAATGCTGTAGACGTTCCATCCCTGGGATTGTTGAAGGTCAGCTTGGGTGGGGCTTTGAGTAACCTGATCTAGTGAAAGGTGTCCTAACTTTCATCAGAAAAATGTGAAAAATCCCCCAGCCCCAAAACCAAGGACATTAAGAAAAGTCTCTCAAGTGAAGAAAATGTTGAGCTGATGAGATTCTGTGTTCTTACCCTCCTGGTTTGGTTTTGGGTTTTGTTCATACACTTGTCTTCGAGGGGGAATTTCATATGGTGGGGTGGGATGCAGTTACAGGGACACTGATGCTGGATAACAGTTCAGATGTGCTGGGACCCTCTGACCAGGTTGTGCATTAATCACAGGAGAAGATCCATGGAGCTTCCCCTGGGCTCACCTTGCCAGTACTCTCAGGATGACACTGACTGTTTCATCCCTCTGATCTTCCTAGTATTTCCACCTGTCCTGACTGAACTGACCATGGCTGAAGTCCCCTTTCCACCAGACTCACTGCACAGATGCACGTCCCATTGGTCTCCAGGTTTCCCCTCTTCTTCATCTGGGACCAGTCGGGTAGCTCTCACCCTTCCACTGGCTGCCTGGAGCTGTGCACAGGTGAAAACCTTTCCTGCCTTTTTGTCTCCTGAATGGTGCTTCTATTTCTCCTGTCCCATCAGTCTCTCTGAAACATCTCTTGGAGAGTTGTCCCCTGCAGAAGATGAACCTCCCTGGAGGCAGCTTGGACTTCCCATACAGCTGAGAAGTGGGTTTTATTGTCCATCATGTTTTTCTTTGGGTTTTTTACTTTTTGTAATGATCAAACCCCTCCTGGGCCTGTGAGCAGCCAGGGGTGTGAGGAGAGCAGGGGGCAGCTGGTGCAGAGGAGCTGGAACCTCCAGCTGCAGACCCCAATGGACAAGTGTGACATCAGCAAAAGGGATGTGAAGTGCCAGGTGGCCAAGGAGAGCAATGGCAGCATTGGGGATGTGAGGAGCATGGCTGTCCATTCAGTGTTGGACCTCAAGGGGGTGCTTTTTTAAGTTCTTGAGACCTCCTGAGGAGACCCTGGATCAATATCAACTGGAGAATGCTGTTGTCATGGCTTCAGAGGGGTCACTGAAATCTTTCTCTTTAACTGCACTCCTCAAACCGCTCTAAAGAGTTGTAAAAGTCTTGAAGACTTAATGAAGGTGATGGAAGAGACATGACTTTTTAGAGTAATGAGCCCTGTGGTGTATTTGGTCCTCTGAGCCCAGGAACCTCAGGGACTGAGAGCAGAGAGAAGTCATCTCTTCAGAAGCCAAAGTCAGAAGCAAAACTCAAAGTGCTTTGAAGCATTAATGGGACCCACTGAGGCTCATCAGGGACAAAGTCTCCCCACGGACTTGTTAGAGCCTGTAATTGGAGGCTGTGATTCCAGGGAGGCCAAGGCCCGCTGCAGGTGTCTCTGATGTTGAGAAAACTCTTGGTTGGCTTTATGAAGAACAAAGGCCAAGCCCTGACCTGCGGCCCAAGGGCAGGGGGATCCTGTCCCTCACATATGGCTCAAGGCTCTTCCAGGGGACCATGGAATGTCGGGTGTGAAAGGCCCAATGTAGGTCAATGGTAGAACACTCCCAGCTTCTCCATGGGCTTGCAAGGAGGCAACGAGGCCCCAATGCCATGAGACCAACATGTTTTCCCATAGGCCTCAGGGGTAGAGACAACTGCCAGAGCTAAGGGCACAAAGACCTGCAAGTGTGACAACATCTTGTCTGACTCTCTTGCTCCAGGCAAGAGATGAGGTTGTTGAAGGCCTCTGCCCAGCCTTGCATTATCCGAAAAAGACCTGAAAGGGGGCTCTATCCCATCACACAGCGGGATAATGAAGGTGTTCAGCAGTGGTGGCCCCAGTGCTGCTCACTGAGGGGTGCCACGAGGAACTGGCTGCATGCAGGACTTTGTCCCACTGAGGGCAGTTGGGCCTGATCATGCAGCCAACTTCCCACCCACCGTACCATCCACTTCATCCCAGACAGAACCAATCTGGCTGTGAGGCCGCCCCGGGAGACCATGTCCAAGGCCTTGCAAAAGGCCAGGTCCACAATCTGCCCTTTTTATCCCTGCCCATTCCTGTTCATCAATCCCTTCCTTGTCCTTCCAGTGCCTGGAGATGGCTGCAGAAGGACACGCACTTTGAAGGACCCAGTCTACAAAGACAGGGTAGGGTGGTGGAGCAGACTGGTGCATTTGCCATAAGCCTGTTCAAGGCAGCGGAGGAGAATCTCACGGGGATGTTTGGGGTAGTACCTGGTGCCACACACAGCAATGTCAGGGCTCTGTGAGGTGTTCACAGGGGAGCTGGACTCTTGGACTCCTCACACACATAGGAGTGTTCAGAGACAGGAGTCCGTCCCTTGTAAAATCACCAGCCCAGCACTGCAGCGGTTGGGGTGTCTCTCTGGGCTCCTGCTGCCAGTGCCAGAGGCTGGAGGCACCTCAGCTCTGTGCTGGATAGACCTGCTGTGTCCTCATCTCAGATGCCCAATCTGGAAATGCTGTCCTGGAGGCCACCTCTGTCCCAGTGGTACCCCTGGCCTGTCCCTGCCTGCGGTCCCCACACTGCCCCCCAGCAGCACTGGCACCAAGCTGCCAGAGCCCTCAGGCCTGACCCCAGGCCAGGGACTGCAAAGGAGAGTGTGGAAGGGCAGAAAGAGCAGCTCAGCAAAGCCTAAGCACTGGTGCTCCCTGGCAGTGCTCTGTGCTGGGACTCTTGTCCCCTCCACCTCTGCACACGGGCTATGCCCGGCAGCTCCAGAGAAGATCCTGGAGGAAGGATCTCAGAGAAACAAGTCAAGACAGAGGCCTTTATTTGGTCAAAGCACAGGGTCAGCACAGCTCCTCATTCCTACAGTCTCTGGGTCACATCAGACAGGGAAAACCTGAGTGAGAGATAGGGTGAATAAAGGCATTTCTTTGGGAACAACATTCTCATCAGTAGAACACTACCACAACCAGTAAAAATACAGCAAACATGGTGGGCCTGTCCAGGAACAGGTTATGGCTTCAAAAGGCATCCAGTCCTCATTTCCCACAGAGCGTCCTTGAGCTGCTGGTTCCTCATGCTGTAGATGAGGGGGTTCACTGCTGGAGGCATCACCGAGTACAGAACTGCCACCACCAGATCCAGGGATGGAGAGGAGATGGAGGGGGGCTTCAAGTAGGAAAACATGCCAGTGCTGATAACCATGGAGACCACGGCCAGATGAGGGAGGCAGGTGGCAAAGGCTTTGTGGCGTCCCTGCTCTGAGGGCATCCTCAGCACAGCCCTCAAGATCTGCACATATGACAGCACCATGAACACAAAACAACCAAATCCTAAAGATAAACCGAGCACAAGAAGCCCAACCTCACTGAGGTATCCTGAGTCTAAGCAGGAGAGCTTGAGGATCTGGGGGATTTCACAGAAGAACTGTTTGAGGGCATTGCCCTGGCACAGGGGCAGGGAAAATGTATTGGCCGTGTGCAGCAGAGCATAGAGGAAGCCAGTGGCCCAGGCAGCTGCTGCCATGTGGACACAAGCTCTGCTGCCCAGGAGGGTCCCGTAGTGAAGGGGCTTGCAGATGGCAACGTAGCGGTCATAGGCCATAATGGTGAGGAGAGAAAACTCTGCTCCAAGGAAGAAGAAAAGCAGAAAGACCTGTGCAGCACATCCTGCATAGGAGATTTCCCTGGTGTCCCACAGGGCATTGGCCATGGCTTTGGGCACAGTGGTGGAGATGGAGGCCAGGTCAAGGAGGGCGAGGTTAAGGAGGAAGAAATACATGGGTGTGTGGAGGTGGTGGTCGCAGGCGATGGTGATGATGATGAGGCCGTTAGCCAGGAGGGCAGCCAGGTAGATGGCCAGGAAGAGCCCAAAGTGCAAGAGCTGCATCTGCCGCGTGTCTGTGAATGGCAGGAGGAGGAAGTGTGTGATGGAGCTGCCGTTGGACATTTGCTTCCTCTGAACATTGGGACCTGTCCAAGGAGAAAAAGGCAGTGACAAGTTACAGCAGATGTCTCAGAGCAAAACCTATTCCAGCTCCCATGGAAGCCCATGAAATCACCTCTTCCCTTTCAGAAAGACCTTTGCCTGGTCCCTTTTGTGAACTCTGGTTGGTGCTGGCTGAGGATGCTCCCTGGAGCAGAGGGATCTGCTCTGTGTTCTGCAGGAGTCAGTTGTCCCCCACAACAATAGATAAGGAGGAACTGGGAGGGCTGTTAGGTGAAATCCACCCATGGTATTGAAGAACTTCTCAGTGTCGTCCCTCTCAATTCACCCAAGTGCAGAGCAGAGCTGAGGGGGGTTGTTTTGGTTTATTGGCTCATGATGGCTCTCGCACAGAGCCTTCCAGAAGCATCGCCATGGCCTTAGGGCTGAGGGGCTGCCTGGGAACACTGGGAGGGACTGGGAGAACTCTGTCCTTCTGGCAGACAGCCTGCAGCCCAGCGGGACCCCACAGGGCAATCACGGAATGTCCTAAAGACCCTGTGTCCTGCCTGGAGAGCCCTGCACACAGCATCGCCCGCAGCTCCCACCTCACTGGGAACAAAACAGCGTGAAGAGAAGGGAGAAAATGGAGCAAATCCCAACCTTCCTGTGAATGAAGACAGATCAGGGGCAGACAGATGGTACGCAGGACCTTCCCGTCATCAGGAGTCCATCTGCCAAGGAGGTAACTCTGGCTGTGGAACCCATGGCCTGTGAGGTGAAGGAGCAGCTGGGTGGGAGAAGAGATGAGGGACTTGGTCCAGAGAGGGATCTGCACTGCAGGGTCTGGCAGGGAGGTGCCTGAATCTCTCTTCCCAGGGCATCTCTGGCAGAAGTTCCCTCTCCCTCCCTGGCCATGGCTGTGCTGCCTGGAGCTGTCCCTGACAGCAGCTGCTGCTGCTCTGGGACCAGCTCTGGGCCCTGCCAGGGCTGCCTGAGCCCAGCCCATCTGCTGGGTGCTCACCTCGGCCCTGCACACCCCTCCCAGCAGCAGCAGCAACAGCAGCAGCAGCAGCCGGGCCCTGCCCAGGGGCAGCTCTGGCTGGGCAGGGTCTCAGCAGCAGCTCACACAAGGGACAACCACAACTGGGCTCTCGCTGCCTTCTCCAGAGCACAGACACAAATTCCAGTCTCCCAGTGCCCACCCAGCCCACCAAGAGGAGAAACATTCCAAGCAAAGACTCCTTCACTCTCCCAAAAACGCTGCCTTCATGTTCTTCTTGGAAGTGCCCTCGGAAATGGCCAGGGCTGATCTGGAGCTGGGAGCAACCCTGACCCACGCAGCACCCTCTTCATGACAGCACAAGGACCCTGCTCTGCCCTTCCAGGGCTCCTTTCTGCCACCCACAGCTTCTCCCCACAGCGCCATGGGGAGCTCCCCGGGCAGGCTGAGAGCTGAGCCTGGCAGGCGGCAGAGTCCCTGCCCCAGCACCCAGCCCCGGGGCTGCAGAGACCCTGCCCACAGGGACAGCCCTGGCCACCCCTGCGGCACACCCTGCCTCCACAGCCAGTCCAAACAGCTTCACCAGAGACCCCTCCTCACACACACCACCAGCTCAGGCTGGGCCACCTTCACCACATGCCTCCAGCAACTCCACCGGCTTTGCCCTGCTTTGCCCACACACTCATCCTGTCCCGCACTGCAGAGGTTTCTGCTGCGGTGAGCTCTGCGTCCTCCTGCCAGTGCTGAGCACCTTTGAGCTCTGGCTCTGCCTTGTTGGTCTCCCTCAGGTGCCCTGGCAGAGCCCTCAGCGCTGCTGCGCTCGGCAGAGGAGCTGCTGGTGGGCACAGCTGTCTGTGGGCAGCGCTGCCGCTTGCCAGCAGCTCCCTGCATGCCAGGAGCTCAGCAGCAGAGGCCCAGCCCAAGGCCTTGGCATGACCCCTCTGGGGGCTTTGGAGATGAGGCCAGGAACCTCGAGACTGAGAGGAGGGGGACGAAGCCTCTCCAGAATTTAAAGGCAAACTCTGCAGTTTCTTGGTGTGTTAATGGGTCCCACTGAGGACACTGCTGAGAAGGTGTCCCCAGGCTCTGGCGAGAGCCGAGAACTGGAGGCAGTGAGGACAGGTCCAGGAAAGCAGGGGAAGGTGGCTCTGATGGTGAGCAAACCTGCATGTGTTTCCTTCATGCAAAGGGCCAAGCCCTGACGCCATGGACCAAAGAGCCCAGCCCTGAGCCCCAGCCCCTGCGAAGCCACATCCTGTCCCTCGCTCCTTCCCCAGGGCTCTTCCTGGATCAGGGTCATGTGCAGATGTGCAGTATCAAGAGCAGGATGATGGGACGACACTTTCCTGCTCCTGAGGAGGGACAAGGAGGCCATGAGGCCCGCGGGCTCGCAGCAGAACTTCTCTCCTCACGTGCCTCAGGGGCAGAGCCAACAGCCACAAGCCAAGTCCGGAAGAGGTTGGCTCTGTTGCAGGCCTTTTGGCTCTTGCCCACCCCTCTCTCCTCTCCACCCCAGGCTGTCCTATGGGGCTGTGTCCCCTGCACCTCTTACCCTGCAGGAAGGCTGGAGTCCACCACCCAGCTGCCCCACGTTGCTGTTTTCTTTCTGTCCTCCCTGGCTCTGCTGTGATACACTGTCAAGGGTTAGAGGTGGACCAGCCACTAGACCAATGACAGATGCCATCTATTACCCCCCCTTCTTCCACCCCCCACCAAAGGGAAAGAGAAAAGGAATAGGGGAGAGAGAGTGATGGGCTGGGAAAGAAACTGAACCTGCCTTAAGGAGAAGAATGACAATAAAGTGAACGAGATACAAATATCGACAACACCAACAGCGAACCCAACCCCCTGATGGCACCACGTCCCCGTCACCACTGGTGCTGGGGGCAGGCACTGGGGAAGGCCCAGGCTGGGCTCAGCAGCAGGTGGGAACCGGCTGCAGGAGCTGGATTCCAGAACTGGATTCACGGATGCACGAATTGGGGTCGAAGGCAGAACGGACAGAGTCCTCCTCAGACACCGGCCATTGGAGAAGAGAGATTGACCCTTGTGACCCCTCAGCTTTATCCCGGATATGACGTCTATGGATGGAACAGCTGGTTGGTCAGTGGAGGGTCACATGACCTGTCAGCTCTTCCCCACAGCTGCGGCCTCTCCCTTCTTGCACCCCAACGTGGCACACAGGGGTCAGCAGTGACCTTGGTCTGCCCAGCAGCAAGGGTCAGCCAGAGCCTTTGTGCACCCCAAGCCCTGGCCGTGACTGGGACCATCCAGCGCTGTCACTGCCAGCAGCAGCCACTGTCTGCACAAACCTGCCGGGACCTTCCGAAAGAGTCATCACGGGGCAGAGACTGAGCTGGGCAGTGACACCACTGAGCAGAAGGAGTTCTTACTGGGCTGGCTGGGCTCTGTGAGACTGGAATTTGTGTCTGTGCTCTGGAGAAGGCAGCGAGAGCCCAGTTGTGGTTGTCCCTTGTGTGAGCTGCTGCTGAGACCCTGCCCAGCCAGAGCTGCCCCTGGGCAGGGCCCGGCTGCTGCTGCTGCTGCTGGGAGGGGTGTGCAGGGCCGAGTTGTGCACCCAGTGGCTGGGCTGGGCTCGGGGAGCCGTGACAGGGCCCAGAGCTGGTCCCAGAGCAGCAGCAGCTGCTGTCAGGGACAGCTCCAGGCAGCACAGCCATGGCCAGGGAGGGAGAGGGGGCTGCTCTTAGCAGTGCCCTGGGAAGAGGGATTCAGGCGCCTCCCTGCCAGACCCTGTAATGCAGGTCCCTGCCCTGTACCAAGCCCCTCCACTCCTCTTCAACCCCAGCTGAGCCTTCACCTTGCAGGCCATGGGGTCCACAGCCAGAGTTTCCTCCTTGGCAGATGAACCCCAGCTAAGGGGAAGCTCCCGAGTACCATCTGTCCCTCCATGAACCACCTCCTGTATCAGCAGGGTTGGGGAATTGCTGCATTTTCCCCTCCTCTTCATGCTGTTTTGTTCCCAGTGAAGTGGGAGCTGCAGACGATGCTGTGTGCAGGGCTCTCCAGGCAGGACACAGGGTCTTGTGGACATTCAGTGGTTGTCCTGGTGTTTCCAGCTGGGCTGCAGGCTGTCTGCCAGAAGGACAGAGTTCTCCCAGTCCCTCCCAGTGTTCCCAGGCAGTCCCTCAGCCTTAAGGCCATGGCATTGGTACTCGAAGGCTCCATGCAAGAGCTTCTCATGAGCCTCTGGTGTCCCTGGCCAGGAGGGTAGAGCTCAGCTATTCTTCAGGTGGGATGGGATGAGGAGTTTAGAGAGCTGCCCTTGGAAACTGGGTTCCGCTGCTCTCTGCATTGCCCAGGTTCTTGCCAGGGGAGCATCTGGCTACCTTCACCCTCCAGCTCAATAAGACGACAGCTGAGACCAGAGTTGATGGACAATCTGGCTGTCCTCACTCTGCAGGAAGGGCTGATCCCTTTGCCTCACAGGACCTACCAGATTCCTCTCAGAGAGAAGCAAGAATGTCAGGAGTTTCTGCCTTAAAATCACCACTCTCTGGTGGGGCAACTAGAACCAACCAACCAAATCAAACCAAACCTCCTCACCTCTGCTCTACAGCTGGGTGAATTGGGAGGGACTATGCTGAGAAACTGTTTAATACCACAGGTGGATTTCACCTGATGTCCCTCCCAGTTCCTCTTTATCTATCGTTGTGGGGCAGAACTGACACCTCCAGAACACAGAGCAGATCCCTCTGCCCCATGGAGCATCCTTAGCCAGCATCAATCAGAGTTCACAAAAGGGACCAGGCAAAGGTCTTTCTGAAAGGGAAGAGAAAATTTGGTGGGATTCCATGAGAACTGAAACAGATTTTGCTCGGAGGCATCTGCTGTAACTTGCCTTTTCCTCCTTGCACAGTGCCCCATGGCCAGAGGAAGCACATGTCCAACGGCAGCTCCATCACACACTTCCTCCTCCTGCCATTTGCAGACACGCGGCAGATGCAGCTCTTGCACTTTGGGCTCTTCCTGGCCATCTACCTGGCTGCCCTCCTGGCTAACGGCCTCATCATCATCACCATCGCCTGCGACCACCACCTCCACACTCCCATGTACTTCTTCCTCCTCAACCTCTCTGTTCTTGACCTGGCCTCCATCTCCACCACTGTGCCCAAAGCCATGGCCAATGCCCTGTGGGACACCAGGGAAATCTCCTATGCAGGATGTGCTGCACAGGTCTTTCTGCTTTTCTTCTTCCTTGGAGCAGAGTTTTCTCTCCTCACCATTATGGTCTATGACTGCTACGTTGCCATCTGCAAGCCCCTTCACTACGGGACCCTCCTGGGCAGCAGAGCTTGTGTCCACATGGCAGCAGCTGCCTGGGCCACTGGCTTCCTCTATGCTCTGCTGCACACGGCCAATACATTTTCCCTGCCCCTGTGCCAGGGCAATGCCCTCGACCAGTTCTTCTGTGAAATCCCCCAGATCCTCAAGCTCTCCTGCTCACACTCCTACCTCAGGGAACTTGGGCTTCATGTGGTTACTATCTTAGTAGCATTCGGTTGTTTTGTGTTCATGGTGGTGTTGTATGTGCAGATCTTGAGGGCTGTGCTGAGGATGCCCTCGGAGCAGGGACACCACAAAGCCTTTGCCACCTGCGTTCCTCACCTGGTTGTCATCTCCCTGTTTGCTAGTACTGGCACGTTTGCCTACCTGAAGCCCCCCTCCATCTCCTCCCCATTCCTCAACATTGTGGTGGCAGTTCTGTACTCGGAGGTTCCTTCGGCAGTGAACCCCCTCATCTACAGCATGAGGAACCAGCAGCTCAAGGATGCCCTCAGGAAACTCATCACTGGATGTTTTCTGAAGAAATAAACTGTCCATCTTCTGCAGAGCAGTTCCAGTGTAACTCACTGCAGGCCCAGCCTGTCTTTCTCAGTTTTCGCTGGTTGTGCTGGTGTTGATCTTGCGAGAATGTTGTTCACAAAGAAATGACGTTATTTGTCCCATCTCTCATTCAGTATTTCCTTGTTCAGGGTGACCCAGAGACTATAGAAATGAGGAGCCAAACGTCCTGTGGGCTCAAAGAAAATAAAGATCTCTGCAGTGACGTGTTATTCTGAGATCCTTCCTCCATGACCTTCTCTGGAGCTGCCGGGGCAGAGCCTGTGTGCAGAGGTGGAGAGGACAAGAGTCCCAGCACAGCAGCACTGCCAGGGAGCACCAGCACTTGGCCTTGGCTGATCTGCTCTTTCTGCCCTTCCACACTCTCCTTCACAGCCCCTGGCTTGGGGTCAGGCCTGAGGGCTCTGGCAGCTTGGTGCCAGTGCTGCTGGGGGGCAGTGCTGGGACTGCAGGCAGGGACAGGCCAGGGGCACTGCTCAGACAGAGATGGCCTCCTGGACAGCATTACCATCATCCCAGGGGATCTACTTTTTGTGGAGCCTGAAGGCTTCAGTCTTCTTCCAAAGCTGATCTCAAGAAGAAGCCCAACATCGTGCCCTGGAGAGAAAACACCGGTGAACAGCCCCAGTGTGTGAGTGTGCAGAGCGGGGGCAGAGCCAGCACTATTTCCAGTGCTGTCCTCTCACCCTGGGTCAAAGAGGTGGTTCTTCCCTCCATGGAGGGACACCAAATGACGGGGTCAGAAGCCCATGTTAGTGCTGTAGAGATGAGCCATAAGCAGCACATCACGGGCGTGTGGGGAGATGAAACCCGAGTGAGCACAAACGTTGTCAGCTCTTCCTGGGAGTGCCATGAAGGGCAGAGGGGCAGAGGGTGTCTTGAGGCCTCTGGGAATCCACCTGAGTGCAGCCCTGGTATGTGCTTCTCTGAACCACAGTGTCTGTCGTTCCTCATGCCGTGGGACATCTCAGATGAGGACAGATCAAGCGCAGGGCTGAGGTGCCTCCAGCCTCTGGCAGTGGCAGCAGGAGCCCAGAGAGACACCACAACAACTCCAGTACCCAGTCAGTGTTTTCACAAGGGAAGGACTCGTGTCTCTGAACACCCCTCTGTGTGTGAGGAGCACACGAGGCCGGCTCAGCTGTGGACACCCCACAGACCGCTGATATTGCTGTGAGTAGCTCCAGAAACAACCCCCACCATCCCCGTGAGATTCCCCTCAGCTGCCTTGAACAGGCTCATGGCAAATGCACCTGGCTGCTACGTCACCCTCCCCTATGTTTCTGCACTGGGCCCTCCAAAGGGCCAGAGCAATCAGAGAGGTTCTGGGGTCCTTGGAAAAGGCAGATGTCAAAGCCATCTTCTGGAAGAGCAGGAACGAGAAGTAGCAGAGTTCCAGGCTGCTCAGCCTCCCTCCATCCCTGAGAAGGGGATGGCGCACGTCCTTCTGCAGCCACCTCCAGGCACTGGAAGGACAAGGAAGGGATTGATGAACAGGAATGGGCAGGGATAAAAAGGGCAGATTGTGGACCTGGCCTTTTGCAAGGCCTTGGACATGGTCTCCCGGGGTGGCCTCACAGCCAGATTGGTTCTGTCTGGGATGAAGAAGTGGATGGTACGGTGGGTGGGAAGTTGGCTGCATGATCAGGCCCAACTGCCCTCAGTGGGACAAAGTCCTGCATGCAGCCAGTTCCTCGTGGCACCCCTCAGTGAGCAGCACTGGGGCCACCACTGCTGAACACCTTCATTATCTCTCTGTGTGATGGGATGGAGCCCCCTTTCAGGTCTTTTTCGGATAATGCCAAGCTGGGCAGAGGCCTTCAACAACCTCATCTCTTGCCTGGAGCAAGAGAGTCAGACAAGATGTTGTCACACTTGCAGGTCTTTGTGCCCTTGGCTCTGGCAGTTGTCTCTACCCCTGAGGCCTATGGGAAAACATGTTGGTCTCATGGCACTGGGGCCTCGTTGCCTCCTTGCAAGCCCATGGAGAAGCTGGGAGTGTTCTACCATTGACCTACATTGGGCCTTTCACACCCGACATTCCATGGTCCCCTGGAATGTGAGGGACAGGATCCCTCTGCCCTTGGGCTGGAAGTCAAGGCTTGGCCTTTGTTCTTCACAAAGCCAACCAAGGCTTTTCTCAGCATCAGAGACACCTGCAGCGGGCCTTGGCCTCCCTGGAATCACAGCCTCCAATTACAGGCTCTAATGAGTCCGTGGGGAGACTTTGTCCATGATGGGCCTCTGTGGGACACATTAATGCTTCAAGGAACTTTGGTTTTGTTTCTGACTTCTACTTAAGAGATGACTTCTCTCTGCTCTCAGGTTCCTGGGCTCAGAGGACCAAATACACCACAGGGCTCATTACACTGAGGAAAGCCCTAACGAGTCTTGTTCTGCCATCATCTTGATCAAGTCTTCAAGACTTGAACAGCTCTTTACAGAGGTTTCAGGAGTGTGATTAAAGAGAAAGATTTCAGTGACCCCTCTGAAGCCATGACAACAGCATTCTCCAGTTGATATTGATCCAGGGTCTCCTCAGGAGGTCTCAAGAACTTAAAAAAGCACCCCCTTGAGGTCCAACACTGAATGGACAGCCATGCTCCTCACATCCCCAATGCTGCCATTGCTCTCCTTGGCCACCTGGCACTTCACATCCCTTTTGCTGATGTCACACTTGTCCATTGGGGTCTGCAGCTGGAGGTTCCAGCTCCTCTGCACCAGCTGCCCCCAGCTCTCCTCACACCCCTGGCTGCTCACAGGCCCAGGAGGGGTTTGATCATTACAAAAAGTAAAAAACCCAAAGAAAAACATGATGGACAATAAAACCCACTTCTCAACTGTGTGGGAAGTCCAAGCTGCCTCCAGGGAGGTTCATCTTCCGCAGGGGACAACTCTCCAAGAGATGTTTCAGAGAGACTGATGGGACAGGAGAAATAGAAGCACCATTCAGGAGACAAAAAGGCAGGAAATGTTTTCACCTGTGCACAGCTCCAGGCAGCCAGTGGAAGGGTGAGAGCTACCCGACTGGTCCCAGAGGAAGAGGAGGAGCAACCTGGAGAGCAATGGGACGTGCATCTGTGCAGTGAGTCTGGTGGAAAGGGGACTTCAGCCATGGTCAGTTCAGTCAGGACAGGTGGAAATACGAGGAAGATTAGAGGGATGAAACAGTCAGTGTCATCCTGAGAGTACTGGCAAGGTGAGCCCAGGGGAAGCTCCATGGATCTTCTCCTGTGATTAATGCACAGCCTGAAAACCCACAGTCTTGGCACGATAGAAATTCCACTGACATTTATTGAAAGAATTGACTCTTTCAGCTGATGGGAAGGTTCTCAGCTTTTAAAATGTTAAGGAAGTTTCTTTGGTTTCCAGGCTGAGCTCCTCTGCCTGACCATAAGGCCCCAGGCCACCTCTAGAGCTGAGGTACCTGCCTGGCAATTCCAGCTTTCAGAGAGGACCTGTAGGAGACCAGAGGCCTTCAGGAGGTGCAGGTGGAGCCTGGTCAGACAGTCCCAGGGCATCTGAACTGTTATCAAGCGTCGGTGTCCCTCTTAACTGCATCCCACCCCTCCACATGAAATCCCCCCCAAAGACGAGTGTATGAACAGAACCCAAAACCAAACCAGGAGGGTAAGAACACAGAGAATCTCAGAAGCTCCACATTTTCTTCACTCAAGAGAGTTTTCTTATCTCCTTGTTTTGGGGGATGGATGATTTTCCACATTTTTCTGATGAAAATCAGCCCTACAGCATTAACAATGTAATTTTGTGTCTTGCAAACAGCCCAGTGCCCCCCTCAAACCCCTCCCTGCCCACGACTGTCCATGACTCTCCTGACTCTCCGCACACAGTGAGACTCACTCTGAGGTTTCTGAGGTGGAGTTTTCTCACCTGACCCAGGGCAGCAAGAGTGAGCAGTGCCAGTGAAATCTCTTGGCTGTGGATGGTGCCCTGGTCTGGGTCAGAACAGAACTCCTTCTGCTCAGTGGTGTCACTGCCCAGCTCAGTCTCTGCCCCGTGATGACTCTTTCGGAAGGTCCCGGCAGGTTTGTGCAGACAGTGGCTGCTGCTGGCAGTGACAGCGCTGGATGGTCCCAGTCACGGCCAGGGCTTGGGGTGCACAAAGGCTCTGGCTGACCCTTGCTGCTGGGCAGACCAAGGGCACTGCTGACCCCTGTGTGCCACGTTGGGGTGCAGGAAGGGAGAGGCCGCAGCTGTGGGGAAGAGCCGACAGGTCATGTGACCCTCCGCTGACCAACCAGGTGTTCCATCCATAGACGTCATATCCGGGATAAAGCTGAGGGGTCACAAGGGTCAATCTCTCTTCTCCAATGGCCGGTGTCTGAGGAGGACTCTGTCCGTTCTGCCTTCGACCCCAATTCGTGCATCCGTGAATCCAGTTCTGGAATCCAGCTCCTGCACCCGGTTCCCGCCTGCTGCTGAGCCCAGCCTGGGCCTTCCCCAGTGCCTGCCCCCAGCACCAGTGGTGACGGGGACGTGGTGCCATCAGGGGGTTGGGTTTGCTGTTGGTGTTGTCGATATTTGTTTCTCGTTCATTTTATTGTCATTCTTCTCCTTAAGGCAGGTTCAGTTTCTTTCCCAGCCCATCACTCTCTCTCCCTTATTCCTTTTGAATTTCACTTTGGTGAGGGGTGGGAGGAGGGGGGGTAGTAGAGAGTGTCTGTCATTGGTCTAATGGCTGGCCCATCTCTAACCGTGACAACAATGTAAATATAAATATATACATAAATATGAATCTGAATTTATAAATAAGTTCAAGATACATATAAAAATATGAACATAAATATCTCTGTCTATCTCTGACTGTTTATATTTTTATCTCTATTTTTGTCCAGGTTCATACAAGGGCAACCGCAGGGCGATGCCAGGGGTGACCGCCAGTGCTGCCCCACTGCGAGCCTTTTTTGGGGGGGTTGAAGGATTTCAGTGAGGCAGATGGTGTTTGTTCCCTTTGGCTGCGATGGCCTCATTATGACACTTCACCAGCTGGGAGAGACGCGGCCAAGATGGGAGTGGTGCCAGAGGAGGATCAAATGCCTGCTCAGTTTCCCTGCTTTCCCTCTCCCCAGACACCCCCATCTCCACATGGCTGGGGACGCTCTGCTGAGATGCACCAAAATCCCTGGGATGGGGCTGAAATAGATCCCGAGGGGGGAGTCCTGAGGCCATTACCGACCCTTAGTGCTCTGGACCCAACTGAGACCCCTCTCCAAGGTCCCCTGAGACCCTTGTAGACTTCCTGAGAACCCTCCAAGACTCCCCAGGACCATCCTGAGAAACCTTGAGACACCCTGAGACCCCCCCAAGCCCTCCCTGACCTGGACACACAGCTCCAGCCCTCCAGAAGAAATGGCCAAAAATTTGAACATTCTGGAAAGAAATGTCAAAAAAACCAAGAAAGAACAAGACAATATTTTATTAAGTTTGGGGATTTTCATTATTATTGGGCAATGGACAGGGTTTTTTACTCCTGGGAAACCCAGAGCATTGGGGAAAAAAACAGCCCAATCCAGCAAAGCTCGGCCCAGCTTTGGTGGCATCACTGGCCGTGCCAACTCGTCACCAGCCTCTGAGAAAACTAGGTGGAGAAAGAGGCAATTTTGGTTCAAAATGCTGGAAAGACACACCTGAGGAGGTCAGGGCAGCGCCGGAAGCTCAAAGGCCGAGATCCTCTCCTGGCTGTGACAACCCCTCCAAACCCCTGACACAGCCCCAACAGCCCACACTCTCCACCCAGCCACTGGAGGAGGCCCCAGCCCCACCACCACCCACCCCACCATGGGGCACCCAGGGCAGGGGGCACTTGGGGGGGCTCTTCTAATCTCTGTCCCCGCAGAGGCAGCACAGAGGGGCAGCTGCATGTTGCAGGGTCATCTCCTCCCTGCCCCCATCTGCAGACACCCCCAGAAAGGGTCCACCTTTCTCTGCTCCCCCTGAAAAGTCCCATTGAGGGGCTCTGCCTGGAAAGGGGGAGTGATGGTGCTGGTGCAACTCGAGTTATTGGTGCTACTGGGGCAACACCCAGCTACACTGGCAGGAATGAGCCAAGACCAGGTGTGGGGTCTCCATCAGGATTTATACTTGGCCATGGCAGTAAAAACTAAGGAGGGGGACAGAATGAGGGAGGAGAATCCCATGCTGGGACCCCCACGTCTGTTGCGGCAGCTCATGGAGGCACAGGCGATGTCAGACGGACAGGAGGTGCCTGTCACCGTGGTGGATCTTCTCGTGGTGCTTGAGGTGGCAGCTGCAGCTGAAGCTCTTGCCACAGTCAGTGCAGGCGAAGGGCTTCTCACCAGCGTGGACGTGGCGATGCCAAAGGAAATCCGTGCTCCACCCAAACCTCTTGCTGCACTTGCAAGGAAGGATCAGGTGCTGGGATGGGCACTCTGGTGCTTCACCAGCTCTGAGTCGGGTGGGAATCTCTGCCTGTGCTGGGGGCACTGATTTGGCTGCTCGGGTGGCATTGAGGGTGCCATTGTGGCTTCACCCTTCTCCTCCTCCTTTTCCTTGTCCTTGAAGCTGCGCTTTGGCTGCTCCAACTTGGTCTCCGGGGGCTCCTTCTCCTCCTTCAGGCTCTGGCTGGTGGTATCTAGGCTCTTCTGGGGGCCCATGGTGGAGTGGGGATTCTGACTTCAGCCCCTGCGGACTCTCGGGAAGGTCCAAGTGAGCGTGGACAGGCAGACGGACAGATGGACTGGGAGTGGGTTTGACAGCTGTGTATCCCCAGTCAGATCATGCCACAATGGAAGAAGCTCAAAGGCCAAGATCCTGCTGCAGTCACAAAATCTCCCAACCCTGACACCCGACTCCTCCCAACACTCCCCTGAGACCCCAAACCTCCTGCACACCCCACACTGCCCAGCCCCACTCCCACCAGTGCCCCCTGATCCAACACCACCAGCACAGCTGCCCTTGGGGTCCCCTCCACCCTGGGACCCCCCAGGGCAGGGGGAACTAAACCAAAGCTCTCAGGGTGGCCGAGGTTACAAATTTCACCCACAGAGCAACCTCAGTGGGGGGTGGAGGGAGAGGGTGAACACGTTGATCTGTCCTTTTGGTTCAGTTCCGAAGGATCTCACTGCCCAACTCAGGTACAGCATCGGGGCAGGATTTGTGCTTCATTTTCCTTATTATACCCAAGGTGGGGGGGTGTGGGGGAGGGACCCTGGTCCAGCTCATCCCTTGTCTTAACAGCACAAAGCCCGTTAATTTACACCTTCCTGGGCATCTCTAACAGCTCATTTCATCCTGGGCAGAAAAATGGAGGAATGTGACCAGGGCCCCCACCCCATTTCTCACCCCTCCAGGCACCAAGATAACACCAACCACCAGATATTGACCCGGTGACAGTTGTAGTTCTGATAGCCAGGTCCTCAAGCACTGAATTGTATCAACAATGAGGAGCTTGTGTTTGAGTTTGTATTTGAACTGTGTCTGAATTTGTCTTTGTGCTGGACTTTGTGCTCCCAACAGGATCTCGGTGCCTTCTCCAGAGCAGGGAAAGAGCATCTGCTACTGCCCCCCAGCCAGCACAGGGTGGAAAATCAAAGCACAGACTTCTTCAAATTATGGGAAATGGTGCCTTGATGTTCTTCTTCAAAAGGAACCTCTGCAAACACCCAGGGCTGATCTGGAGCTGGGAGCAAACCTGACCCACACAGCACCCTCTCCATGACAGCACAAGGACCCTGCTCTGACCTTCCAAGGCTCCTTTCTGCAATCCACAGCTTCTCCCCCAGCACCCCGGGCGAGCTGAGAGCTGAGCCTGGCAGGCGGCAGAGTCCCTGCCCCAGCACCCAGCTCCGCAGCTGCAGGGACCCTGCCCACAGGGACAGCCCTGGCCACCCCTGGGGCACACCCACATGCACCCCTCCACAAACAGCCCCACTAGAAGGCAGCCCTCATGCCCTGTCCCTCTCCTGGGGCAGCAGGGAAGCCCTGCTCTGCAGCATGGCCTCCTCCTGTCCCGCAGAGACACTCCGAGAGTCCTCCTGACAGAGCCCAGCAACTGCCCGAGGCACCAGCTTGAGAAGATTCCTGCAGGAACCACAACTGCTTTGTCCGGCACCCACAGACTCACCATGCAGAGGGCTGGGAAGGCTTCTCCATGAGGAAGCTCTTCGCATCCTCCTCCTGCCCAGTGCCTCAAAGCTCTCACCCTCACAGGTCTCGTCTGGGGTCTGCAGGCAGTGCCCAGCCCTGCTCCTGGGCAGAGCTGTCTCTGGGTAGTGCTGCCCCAGAGCCAGCAACTCCCTCCCTCCAGGCTGGGAGCCCGGCCCAGCTCAGCAGCAGAGGAACAGCCCAAGGCGTCCCTTTCTTGGCTCCCTCAGGGTTCATTCCTGAGGCTACAGATGAACCTGCTGGGGAACAGCCTGAAGCCATCATGGATGGTTCCTCCCTCAGCTGGGGACAGACACTTCTGTCCTGCAGTGACATTTCTCTGATCAGGAGAAGAATTGACTCCAAGAATCCCCTTGTGCTGGCCCATGGAGAGTCAGGACACCCAGACAGGGACAGGCTGGGATCTCCTTGACCCCTGCTGAGGGACGGGATTCAGCTGTGCTGGTGGCGTTGGGTAGCAGGGAGTGGTGGGGGTGGGGGTGGGCAGTGGGTGGGTGTGCAGGAGGTTTGGGGTCTCAGGGGAGTGTCAGGAGGTGTTGGGTGTTGGGGGAAGTTGTTACGATCAGGGGAGGATCTCAGCATCAGGCACTGACTGGCACAGACTGGAGAGGTCTCCATTGCGGCAGGAGCTGCCTGGAGCCACACGGCTGCCAAGCCCACTCCCAGTCCATCTGTCCATCTGCCTGTCCACACTCACTCAGACCCCCCCAAGGGTGCCCCGGGCCCCACCAAGGACCCAGGGCTGATTTCCCACCTGCAGCATGGCCCTCCAGAAACTCCCAGATGCCACCGGCCAGTGCCTGGAGGAGGAGAAGTTGCTGACAGAGAACAAGTTGGATCAGCCAAAGCACAGCCTCAAGGACAAAGAGGAGAAGGAGGAGGAGGAGGAGGGGGAGGAGGAGAGAAATTATGAAACTGCACCCTCAAAGACACCCAAGCAGCGAAATCAGTGCCCCAAGTGCAGGCAGAGTTTCCTGCTCGGCTCAGAGCTGGTGAAGCACCGGTGCTCCCACCCCCGCACCCGACCCTTCCTCTGCAGCGACTGCGGCAAGAGGTTTGGGCAGAGCGCGAAGCTCCTCCGGCACCGCCTCATCCACACCAGGGAGAAACCTTTCACCTGCACCGACTGCGGCCAGAGCTTCAGGCACAGCTCCACTCTCTACCAGCACCGCCTCATCCACACCCGTGAGAAGCCGTACGGATGCGATGACTGCGGCCAGAGCTTCAGGCACAGCTCCACCCTCTACCAGCACAAGCGCACCCACACTGGGGAGAAGCCCTTCACCTGCACCGACTGTGGCAAGAGATTCAGACAAAGCTCCCACCTCACCCGGCACCGACGCATCCACACCGGTGAGAAGCCCTTCACCCGATCCACCCGCAGCCAGTGCATCAGATGCCACAAGTGCATCCACGCCTGTGACCAGCCTGCAGTAGAGGAGGGGTAAACGTGACCCCCCCGGGGGTCCCTTTACAGCAGTTTGAACCAAAACCACCTCTTTTCCCACCCAGTTTTCTCAGATGCTGGTGACGAGTTGGCACAGACGGTGACGACGCCAAAGCTGGGCCGAGCTTTGCTGGGATTCGTTTTTTTTTTTCCCCAAGACTTTGGGTTTCCCGGGAGTAAAAAAAAAACCCACCATTGCCCAATAATAACGAAAACCCACAAACTTAATAAACTCTTATCTTGTTCCTTCTTGGTTTTTTTGACATTTCTTTCCAGAATGCTCAGATTTTGGGGCCATTTCTTCTGCAGGGCTGGAGCCATGTGTCCAGGTCAGGGAGGGCTTGGGGGGGTCTCAGGGGGTCTCATAGTGTCTCAGGAGGATCCTGGGGAGTGTTGGAGGGTTCTCAGGGGGTCTAAAAGGGTCTCAGGAGTGTCTCAGATGGCCTTAGAGGGATCTCAGGGATTCTCACAGGGGTCTCGTGTGGTTCTGGGGCACAAAAGGTGGGTAACAGCCAGGGTACTGCCCCCTTGGGCTCTATTTCAGCCCCATCCCAGGGATTTTGGTGCTTTTAGGACACGTCTCAGCAGAGTGTCTCCGGCCTTGTGGAGATGGGGGTGTCTGGGGAGGAGGGAACAGGGACACAGGGCGGGTGTTTGGTCCTGCCCTGGTACCACTCCTGTCTCCGCCTCATCTCTTCCAGTAAGTGAAGCGTCATGGTGGGGCCATCACAGCCGCAGCGAACAAGCACCGTCTGCCTCACTGAAATCCTTCAACCCCCCCAAAAAGGGAGCAGCACGGCCCCTCCCTGCCTCCCCCAGGCTCACAGAGGGGCAGCACTGGCGGTCATCCGTGGCATCACCCTGCAGTTCCCCTGATGTGAACCCTGGCAAAAATCATAGAGATAAAAATATAAACAGTCAGAGATAGACAGAGATATTTATGTTCATGTTTTTATATTTTGTATCTTGAACTTGGTATTTATAAATTCAGATTCATATTTCTGTATTTATTTATATTTGTATCGTTGTCACGGTTAAGGCTGGGCCGGCCATTAGACCTCAGCACCACCTCGACACATCTGTTAAACCCCTCCAGGGATGGAGACTCCACCACTGCCCTGGGCAGCCTGGACCAGACCTGGACAACTATTTTGGTAAAGAATTTCCCTCAAATATTCAGCCTAAACCTCAACTGGTGCAACCTGAGGCCAATTCTGTTACCGAAAATCAGAAGAAAAACTCCTTAATACGAGTGTAGCATTAAGAAGTAGCATTTTCTTTATTTTTAGCACCGGCTGCATGGAGATCTTTTTTTTCCTCAAATCATTGCACCCCGTACGCTGCCCCAATCAAAGCTTATAGCACCCGATTACAGACATATTCTTTATTTTCCCCAAAATAATGATACATATTCATTCTACTTCTAAAAACTGATTAATAATTTTGCATAGCTATTACGCATACGGCTTGAGCTTAAGAAGGTCCGTTTTGTGGACTGTGGCGTATCCTACCGGTCGCTGAAGAAACAGCATTTGAAGATTTTTGTGGGAACTCTCCCATATATGGTGGATAATTGGCAGAGTTTGTTCTGATTTATGCTGGTTTCAACTGGTCTTCAAACATCTCAGCTCGCCCTTTTTCTTCTGTTTTGTCTTCTTCTGTGTCTCTCCCAGACCATGGACTTGTAGTTTAGATTTTTCTCATTCCTTTCCCAGACCGCCAAGGTCTTCGTATCTCTATTGTACAGACCAGTATTTACAAGGGAACAGAACAGTTCCTTTTGTCCTGTCGCTTGTTACTTGCTAGAACAGACTGACCCCCACCTCACCAAAACCTCCTTTCAGGTAGTTGTAGGGAGTCGCTCTTTCTGTTAGCTGGAGTGTCCTGCAGTTCCTCATGCTCTTGCCTTTGTTGAGGCACCAGGAGTCAGGTGACCCATCTGCACACCCACATGAACAGCTGCCCAATAGCGAACCTCTCTTAGGGGACCTGGAGAAACTCTGGGATTTGCCATAGAAACCTCCTGAGGTTCTCCAGGGCAAAGCGACCAGTGCTGCATTTGAGGGGCAGAAGGACCCCCGAGGTGAAGGCAGGCTGAGACCTGACCAGCTCTGCAGTGACCCTGAGGAGAAGGGCCTGGCCATTCCGAGGGGTGCTAGAGGACCCCATGGCACCAGCTCAAAGTCCATAGGGCCAATGCCTACGGGGTTGCATGAGGAGGAGGATGGCCACCCAGATAAGGCAGTGACCATCACCCTGGACTCAGCACTGGTGGAACTGACTCTGGACTTGTGGATGTGGGTGTGGGGCTGCCTGTGCTGGAGGAATGGAGAGGAAGTGGAGAGAGTGTGGAGGAGACCTGCCAGGATGGGCTTTGGGGCCTGTTTGGAGAGGCTGAGGGACCTTTTTCAACCGGGGGATATGGCACTAGAGCAGTAGCCAGCAAGTGTTTGAAGGGTGGTTTCAGAGATGATGGCACTTTTCCTGGGGGTGGGCAGAGAAGGAAAATTCCAGCAAGTGCAGCTTGGAAGGATCCAGCTGCGTGTGAGGCAAAAGAAATGTCACTGCAAAGGGAGCCTTGTGGTGAAAGAGGTCACCCCAAGGGAGTCTGGATGAGCCCATGGCTTTGTATGTCAAGGAAGAGCCAGCGATGGGTGGAGAGACATGAGGGAAGGTCTAGAAATGGCATGGGGAGAGCTGGGTGGGGAAGCAAGATGGGTGTCATCAGGCTGAAGGGCAAGACGTGCAGGCATGGGCCAGGGTAGGACAACCTTCAGGAGAGATGGCCAAGGGTTCTGGCAAGGCTGAATGGCCCAACAGGACCAAGGTCTTTATCCTCTTGTCTCTGGAAGTGCCTCAGCCATCAAGGCCTGTCAGAAGAACCTTTGTGTAGAGGCTTTCAGACTCAACTTTCACCAGGGCTGTGCTCAGGGCTTGGCCTTTGTGCTTCCTCAACGAAACACAGGCTTCTCTTAGCATCACCTGCCTTTGGCCTTGGTCTCCCTGGAACCACAGCCTCCAAGGATCTGCTCTAACGAGTCCCTGGGCAACCTTTGTCAAGAACAACCCTCAGTGGGGCCAATCAGTGCTTCAAGGTGCTTTGGGTTTTGCTTCTGACTTCTGGAGCACTTTGTTCAGTGTCCTCTCAGTGCCTGAGGTTCATGGACTCCACAGGTCTCGTTAAAACCCTGATGAGCCACGTCTCATCCCACAAATGTTTTCCAGCCTTTAAGACTGCCAATGGGAGGGGTTTCACAGTGGCCAGATATTTAAAAAAGCATCTAATAAAGCTATTTTAAAGTGAATATTTTATTGCTTTTGAATGTGACTGGGGGGTCTGGACTTGGTGGTTTTGCTTCATCAAACCCAGCCGGACCACCAGTCCCTGGACTGACAGTTCACAGGAGGTGGCTGGCTTCCAGCTAAGGCAGGACAAGCACTGAGTTGCCCAGCCCCCCTCTCCAGGGCTCTGAATTGCTGACCCTGACAAGGTGACTCCCCCCATTTGGGGCTTGCACGACCCTTTGACATTGCCTGCCCTTCATCTCCGAGAGCCTGCAGGACCCATGGACTGCCCAGGAGAGGAGACAACAAAGGGGAGAGGTGCCCATGGCCTGGGGGAGAGAGCTCAAGAGCTGAGAACTTGTGGCAGGAGAATAGGAGTGGTGGGAGGATTTACAAAATGCAGGACCCCTGGAGGGAGGGTGGAACAAGAGAAGGACAGACTTCTCGCCATCAGCCCCAAGAGGTCCTCAACCTTCTATTGTCCAGGGCAATATGTTGTGGGCTGAACACACTGAGAAAGGAATTTCCCAGGAGATAATGGATGGACTGCCCACACCCACTCTGGGAAAACTGGTTTGGTCTTAGAGGCAGAGTAGACCCCTCAGCCACAGGTTCCCAGAGCCAGAACTACCCAAACCCTGGCAATGGCCCTGTCTGCTTTTCACCTTGATCATCTATCGAAATGTCCTGGCGGCCTGTTCTACGGAGTACGTTGACAGGAGGCCTGGTCTACCACTAGTTCCACTCGAAGCGGCCCAGTCTACCCAAAAAGCAGCACCGGGAGACCAGGTCCTCCCCACCAATGGCAGACGTCTCCAAAGCCCGGCACCAGTCAGAGGCTGTTTCTGCCCCATCCAATACTCAAAGCAGCTGCTACAGTTCAGCCCTGGATATGGGCTAAACAGAGGCACAAGGTCATGGGGAACCTCAGGGCTCTCGCTAACACCCTCAAGGGAAGACTCGTGGTGGAAGAAAATGCACCATCCTTCATGGAAGGGACCAGCAAAACCCCTGTCAGTGGAGAAAAGAGAAACGAGGGTTGCTGCTGTTCGTGTGCTGGGCTGTGTCAGTGGAAACCACAGGCCTACATAGACACCCCTCCAGCAGTGATCCCTCCAGGAGCTGATCTCAGGCTCTCCAGCTGCCCAGAAGGTGGACCTGGCATCCCCTCAGACATCCACTTTCCCCATGCACAGATCAACTCGCACACACACAAATGGCATCTCCTGCACAGCAGTGCAGAACCAGTGAGGCTGGAAGGCAGCAGCTTCCACCTGCTCTGGGCTTCCTCTCCACATTTCCTTTTGGCCAGCAGCTCCTTTCTCGTCCCTGCCAGACCCCTGCAATATTTCTGGACTTCCTGCATGTCCGGGTGTGCTGTTCTGGAACTTGCAGAGGAGATGGTTGACTATCAAGCAGCTCTCCCCTCTTCTCTGCAGTGTTGTAGCCCATGGGATGGTGTCCAGCAGATCCCTCAGCAGACCAAAGAACACTGTCCTCAACTTGTGCTTTTGGCCTTGTTCCCTTCTCTCAGGAAGCTCAGCTCTGCTTTCTCACGCCTGACTGTTACAGCCCTGAGCGGCTCTTCCTTAATCCCTCACAGAATCGCCGTAGTCAATGACAACACCGTCATTAACAACTGACTCGCCGTCGTTGATGACAGAATCACCGACGTTGACGAGAAGGCAGTCGTCAACGACAGAACTGCCGTCATCGATGACAACACCATCATCGACGACTGAATTGCCGTTGTCGACGACAACACCGTTGTCAGACAGAATTGCCGTTGTCAACGATAACGCCGTCGTCAGACACATTCACCATCGTCAAAGACAGAATCACAGTCGTCAACGACAGAATTGCCGCTGTCAGTGACAGAATCGCCGTCATCAACGACAGAAACGATGTCGTCGACGACTGAATCACCATTGTTGAGGACTAAACCGCCGTCGTTGACGACAATGCCGTCATCGACAACAGAATCGCCGCCCTTGACGATGACAACGCTGCCCTTGATGACGACAACGCTGCCACCGACCACAGAATCGCTGTCGTCAAGGGCACAACAGCTGTCATCAATGAATAAATCATTGCCGTTGATGACAGAATCGCCATCGTTGAGGACTGAATCGCCATCGTCGACAACAGAATCGCCTTCATCAATGACAATGCCATCGTTGTTGACAGAATCACCATTGTCGATGAGAGGATTGCCATCTTCAATGACAGAATTGCCGTCATTGACGACAACACAGTCATCGAGGACAGAATCGGCGTTGTAGATGACAACGCCGCTGTCAACGACAGAATCGCCATTATCAATGACAGAATTGCCGTCGTTGACGACAACGCCATTGTCGAGGACTGAATTGCCATCGTCGTCGACAGAATCGCTGTTGTCGAGGACTGAATCGCCGTCGTTGACGACAGAATCGCAGTAGACGAAGACACAATCACCGTCATCAACAACAACGCTGTCGTCGACGAAAGAATCACCATCATCGACGACAACGCATCGTCGAAGACAGAATCACTGTCATCGTCAACAGAATCGCCATCGTCGACAACAGAAACGACGTCGTCAATGAGTGAATTGCCGTTGTGAAGGACTGAACCGCAGTCATTGACAACAGAATCGCAGTCGTTGATGACAGAATCGCCATCTTCAACAACAGAATCACCGTCGTCAATGACACAACCGCCATCGTCGATGAATAAATTGTCGCCGTCGACAACAGAATAGCCATTGTTGTTGATGACAACTCCACCATTGAGGACTGAATCACTGTCGTCAGCGACAATGCCATCATCATCGACAGAATCACCATCATCAAGGACTGAATCGCCGTCATCGACGACAGAATCACTGTCGTTGACGACAGAATCACCGTTGTAGATGACAAGAAGAACAGAATCGCTGCCCTTGACAACATCAATGCCACCGTCGATGACAGAATCGCCGTTGTTGACCACAGAACCGCCGTCATCAACAAAAATACAGTCATTGACGACAGAATTGCGGCCGTCGATGACAACAACGCAACTGTCAATGACAGAATTGCAACTGTCGATGACGAAATCGCCGTCGTCAATGACAGAAATGAAGTCATCGATGACAATGCCATCGTCGAAGACAGAATCGCTGTCATCAATGACAACTCCGCCGTCAACGACAGAATTGCCATCGTCAACAACAAAGTAGTCATCGATGACAGAATGGACGTTGTTGACTACTGAATTGCCGTAGTCGATGACAACTCTGCTGTGGACAACAGAATAGCCGTTGTCGACAGAATCGCTGTTGTCGACGACAACTCCATCGTCAAAGAGAGAATTGCTGTTGTTGACGACATAATCACCATCGTTGATGACCGAATCGCCGTCATCAACAACGCTGCTGTCATTGATGACAGATTCGCTGCCGTCAACAATAGAATCACCGTCTTCGATGACAGAATCGCTGTCATCAATGACAACGCCGTCGTTGACGACTGAATCGGTATCTTTGAAGACAGAATCACCGTCATTGACAACAATGCTGTCGTCGAAGACAGAACTGCCCTCGTCAACGACAATGCTGTCGTCAATGACAGAATCACCATCATTGAAGACGGACTCGCAGTCGTTGTCCCTGGGGAAAAAACCCAGGAAAAAACCTATTTTTTTTCTGTTTGGAAAGTTTGTTTTAAACTGAAACAAACGAGGTTTTTTTTTTTCCAGGATGGCTGTAAGCAAGATTCTGTTTGAGGTTCTTGAGCAGTATGGGAGAAAAATGCTCTATGATCTGGTGCCTGGCACACCGATCATGATATCACATTATTTGTTTATAACTGGTACTGTTTTATGGTTTGCTGGTCTGGGGCATCTGGCAAAGAGGATGTTACCCCTGGCATGTGTAATTCCATAGCTTTGGTCTCTATTTGGTCATATTCTAATGCTCCCAGTATATCTTGGACAATATGTGATAGCGGCTGCCTATAACTCCACTACCGAATGGATAACGCAAAATTACACGTCTCCATTTGATACTGGACCAATGGCATTTGAAACTGGGTGTTCTACAAATGGTATTCTTTATCTGTGTTTGATAATTTTATTATTAGTTATCTCAAACACGGGCCAGGGGTGGATTGTTATCAAGAAGAGATATCATACGGGCACTAGAGCCACCAAACCAGCCCCTGCCACCTCTCTACCCAAACCAGCACAGGTTGCTCCTGTGAAAAGGAAAAATCAGCCCTCTGGCACTAACACCAGAGAAAGACAAACTACCCAACAGACAGCTCTGATGACGATGCAGGACTGAGCACTTCTCAGAAGCATTCAGGAAAGACTCCTGCCTCAGCGACTCCAACAGCGCAACCCTCACAAGGACCCTCATCGCAGGACGACTCATCAGACCAAGAGGTCAATACTCAACCTCAGTCCGGAAAAGACTTGAGCAGAATTAGGAAGGAGTTTAACAGGAACAACAGGGAGACGCTTATGATTTGGTCGCTTCGCTGCTGGGATAATGGAGCTGATAACATCGATTTAACCAGTAAAGAAGCCAGACAGTTGGGGAACGTGGCCCGGGAAGGAGGCATTGACAGGGCAACTGGGAAAAAGGCAAACAGGCTCATTCTCTGGAGGCGACTTCTGCCCGCTGTGAAGGGCAGACATCCCTTCAGAGATGACATTGAATGCTGCCCTGGCGAATGGACTGTCCTGGGGAAAAGTATTAGCTACCTGACAGAGCTGGCTATGAAAGAGGTCATCTACGGTGACTGGGATGTTAATGTCAACCCTGATCAAGTGCACAGTAACGAGCCCTTGCTGCACAAGTTTGTGCAGAGTGCACCCCTGACATATGCCCACACGTTTTCTACAATGTTGTGGGAAAGATGGGGTGAAAATCGGCCACTCATCATAGAACACGTGTCTAACAGGATTCGCCAGTATGAGGACAGTCTGTCTCATCACTCTGCCTTTACTGCAGCAGTGTAGAGAATGACGGAGAAAGTATTGGGCTCTATAAATAGATTAGAGCAAAAAAACCAGTTCCTTTCCTGTGTATACCCATGAGTCAGCTGTTAGGAGAAATCGTCCTCCCAGAGCAACCCGAAACAGACAGAACCGGCCACAGTGTGACCGCCAGTGCTGCTCGAGAGGTCGTGAAGACACAAGGACATGGGAGCATCAGTCCACCACTGACCCAAAGGTACCAGCACGTGAGCTGCAGAGCAGACCACACCACCACGACAACTACAACCAAAGAATTGTCGCTCCAGACTCCAGTGAACAGTGCTGCAGCCCAAGGAGCAACTCCTGTGAGGAAGGTACCACAATCCGGATAGACCCTTCCACTGATTGTGGAAGGCATTAGAGGGGCCCTGCCTTTAGCCAGGTGGAGGAAAGGGACAACAGAGTGTACTGGACTGTGTGGATTCAATGGTCTGGCACATCAGAACCACAGAGGTACGAGGCCCTGGTAGATACAGGCACCCAGTGTACCTTGCTACCATCAAATCATCAAGGAACTGAATCTGTCACTATCTCCGGTGTGACAGGAGGATCACAAGAGCTGACATTGGTAGAAGCTGAGGTAAGCCTCACTGGACATAACTGGGAGACTCACCGAATTGTGACTGGCCCGGATGCTCCATGCATTTTAGGCATATACTTCTCCCAGAAAGAGTATTTTAAAGACCTGAAAGGATATAAATGGGCCTTTGAGATAGCAACCGTGGGAGCTGATGGCATTTTCCGGTTGTCCACATCGGCCGAACTTTCGGATGACCCTTTCATTGTTGGCCAAATAAAGGTGGAAGATCAAAAGTTGCCTACTGCATCCTCCACAGTTCATCAGCAGCAATATCAAACCAACCGAGACTCTGTCTATGGGACTCTGTCCCATAAAGAAAATGACTCGAGAGTTGGAGAGCTGAGATGTCATCAGCAGGGCTCGCTCACCCTTCAACAGTCCTATATGGCCTATGCAGAAGACCAACGGGGAATGGAGGCTGACAGTGGACTATCGTGGCCTGAACAAAGTGATGCCACCGATGAGTGCTGCTCTTCCTGATATCTTGGAGCTTCAGTATGAACTGGAGTCCAAGGCAGCGAAGTGGTACACCATGATAGACATTGCTAATGCTTTCTTCTCCATTCCCATAGCACCAGAGTGTAGGCCAGTTTGCCTTCACCTGGAAGAGTATCCAGTATACCTGGAATCGACTGCCCCAGGGGTGGAAGCACAGCCCAACCATCTGCCATGGACTGATTCAGGCTACGCTGGAGAAAGGTGGAGCTCCTGAACATCTTCAGTACATCGACGACATCATCGTATGGGGTGATACCACAGAAGAGGTCTATGAGAAAGGTAGGAAGATAATCTACGTTTTGGTGGATGCTGGTTTCTCCATTAAGAGAAGTAAGGTCAAGGGACCGGCCCAAGAGATCCAGTTCTTGTGAGTTAAATGGCAAGATGGATGCCACCACATCCCCATGAACGCGATCAACAAGATCACTGCTATGTCTCCACCTACCAACAAGAAGTCTTTCAGTTGGGAGTTAAAGACTGTTACCACAGTCTTTCTTGGGAGTCGTGGGCTTCTGGAGGATGCACAGTCCCGGGTACAGCCAGGTTGTTAAAAATCTCTATAATGTCACCCGGAAGAAAAATGGTTTCACATGGTGCTCTGACCAGCAACATGCCTTTGAGTTAATCAAAAGGGAAATAGCACATGCCATGGCCCTGGAACCTGTGCAAACAGGACCAGAGATTAAAAACATTCTGTACACTTCAGCTGGGGACTGTGGTCCTACATGGAGCCTGTGGCAGAAGGCACCAGGAGAAACCCGTGGTCGTCCCCTAGGGTTTTGGAGTCAGAGATATAGAGGCTCAGAAGCCAACTATACCCCCACTGAGCAGGAGATATTGGCTGCCTCTGAGAGCTGCCTCAGAAGTAAGTGGCACTGAGGTGCAGCTCCTCCTAGTCCCCTGACTGCCAGTCCTGGGCTAGATGTTCAAAGGGAAGATAGCATCTACCCACCACACCACAGATGTTACCTGGAGTAAGTGGACCACCCTGATTGCACAGAGATCTAGGATAGGCAGCTCTGGTTGCCCAGGAATCGTGGAAGCCATTGCAGACTGGCCTGCAGGAGAAGATTTTGGAATGCCACCAAACAAGATAGTTACTCGTACTGATGAAGCACCCCCATATAAAGACCGCTCAGACCAGGAGAAGCGATATGCTCTCTTCACCGATGGATCCTGCCGCCTCATAGGAAACCAACGGAAGTGGAAAGCTGCCGTATGGAGTCCTATGTGCCGAGTCACAGAAGCAGCGGAAGGAGAAGGTGAATCGAGTCAACTTGCAGAGGTCAAAGCCTTCCAGCTGGCCATGGACATTGCTGAAAGGGAGAACTGGCCAAGATGGCAGCTGTATGCAGACTCCTGGATGGTGGCGAATGCCTTGTGGGGATGGCTGGAGAGGTGGCAGAAAGACAATTGGCAGCATAAGGGTAAGTCTATTTGGGCTGCCACCCTGTGGCAGGATATTCCTGCCCGGCTGGAAAGGCTGGTTGTGAACGTACATGTAGATGCCCATGTCCCAAAAAGCAGAGCCACCGAGGAACATAAAAATAACCACTAGGTGGACAAAGCAGCCAGAGTGTCCCAGATAGAGCTGGACGGGGGACAAAAAGGTGAATTGTTTCTTGCTCGGTGGGTCCATGACTCTTGTGGTCACCAGGGAAGAGATGCAACCTACCAATGGGCTCCTGACCGAGGGGTGGACTTAACCATGGATGCAATTATTCATGACTGTAAGATTTGTGCTTCAATTAAACAGGCCAAAAGGTTAAAACCTTTGTGGTACAGTGGACGGTGGTCAAAGTACAAGTATGGAGAGGCCTGGCAGATTGATGACATCACTCTTCCTCGAACTAGCCAGGGTAAGTGCCACATTCTGACGGTGGTTGAAGCAAGCACCGGATGGCTGGAGACCTACTCTGTGCCTCACGCCACTGCCCGTAATACTATTCTGGATCTAGAAAGGCAGATCTTGTGGTGGCATGGAACTCCAGGAAGTGAGTCTGTTAATGGGACTCACTTCAAAAATAATCTGGTGGTCAGTTGGGCCAAAGAACATGGTATCGAATGGATTTATCACACCTCGTACCATGCACCAGCCTCCGGAAAAATAGAACACTATAATGGCTTGCTGAAGGCATTGGGTGGCGGAACCTTCAGAAACTGGGATAAAAACCCGTCTCTGCCCAAGGCCCTGGACACACCTGGTGGCTGATGCAGGAGGATGGTGAAGCCCACTGTGTACCACAGGGGAACTTAACCCTGGCTGAGACACCCTGAACCAGAGTCTCGTGTTGTTAATTCCTGTATGATGTAACGTTTAGAGCTGCGCGTAACGCACATGGTGTGGAATAAGGGGTGGAATGTCCCAGTTTAGGGGAAAAAAAACAGTTTTTCCAGTTTGGAAGGTTTGTTTTAAACTGACCAATTTCCATCTTACGTTACGTTAGCACATCTCATTGGCTGTAAAAACTTCTCGCAGGCATTCCTGTATTCTGTTGTTGTTGTTCTGGTGCTGTTAAACTTGTTGCAGTTTTCCAAACTTTCAGAGGTCTCACAAATTTTTCTTCCTTTCCTATCTCTGCCTTTAACCCTTTGTCTCCCGGTGCAGGAGAAGGGGGTTAGAGAGAGGACATGTCTCCGAGACTGGCTTACCTCGGCCAACCGGTGACACCACGGCAGGAAATTTTGTGTTTTCTTCACGTTTTAGACACTTACCCAGTGGATCTATCCCCCGTTGGCCACGTAACTATGACAACACGCCCAAGCTAGAAACCTCAAACTTACCAGAGGCGCGCAGTATCTTCTCAAACATCTCCCTGTGCTCTAAGATGTCTGAGAGGACACTGTAGGGAATGTCCCCCAGGAGAACGCAATGTCCCAGGAACCTGGCGAGAGCCATCACTCGGGACAGGAGGTTACTCGTGCTGTCACTGAGCTGAAACTTGTGTTTTGATTCTCCTGTAAAATAAAGGAAGTTTGGTGAAAGACAAACGGCGATTTCTCTCCTGTGTTTCTTCTGAAGCCAGATTCTCAGGAAGAGCAGGCAGCTTCCAGTTCATGGGGATCTGCTGCTCCACCAGTGTGGAGGACCGATGGGTGGTTGCTTTCCAGCTCGACCATCAAAACCAGTATCTGGGAAAAACTTCAGATTTCCTTTGGTAACACAACTATCTCCCCCTGCCTGAAACAAACCATGCGGACCACCTAGGAGACCATGGGGACCACCTGGGAGACCATGGGGACCACCTAGGAAACCATGGAGACCACCTAGGAGATTGCATCTGAGGTTGGTCAGCCAAATCCTGTGGACATGGAGGGATTCCAAGAGGGGCTGGGGCACAGAAGAGGATGCTGGGTAGCTTTGTTCTGGCCGAGAGGAGCTGAAGGGACAGTCCAACCTCAGCCAGCAACTACTACAGGAAGGGCGGCCATGGAGACAACAAGCCCAGAATAATTCTGATGGTGCCAGAAGATGTAGCAGGGAGGAAGAGCCAGGAGTTGTCCTCTCCTCCACCTCCTGAAGGGCCAACACTGGCCTCAGACCACGCTTTGACCAACCATGGAAACCCTCCAAGCGTGGGGATTCCACCACCTCCCTCTCATTCTAACACTTGACTGTCTTTTCGTGACAAGCTCAGGCTCCATCATGTCCTTCCCCTCAACAACCAGCCCCACCCTCGTTGAGTGCCTGACGAAGCAGTGTCACAACAGGATGAAGGAACCAACATGTTTCTTCATGCCTGGAATGAAACTTTGTTTTTCCAGCGTGGAAGTTGGTGGGTTTTCCCCCTTTCATCTTGTGTTGCCAACAAAACCAGAAGGTCCCTGTGGAAAGCCCTGCTCTTCCCATCCAGCCCACTCATGAAACAAGAGCTTCTCCCACAAGCACCGCTCAGGGGACACTCACGGACACCGGAAATGAGCTTATCAAGCCCAGGAGCATTGAGCAGGTTGGCAAGGACAGGGCCAATGGTCTCATCAAACGTGTTGTCGCTTTGCAGCCTCTTCACCTCTGAACACATATTTTCCATGAGAACAGAAAGCACCATCCCAGCACTTTGTTCGTCTTGGAGAACATGGAAATCACAGATCGGAGCAGTTGTCTCTGGAAGGATGAGAAACTTCTCCCTGTTAGGGGCTGTGTGGACTAGTGGTGGTTTCAGAAAGACCTTTCCCTGCTCTCTTCACCCAGCACAAGCAGCACAAGAGCTGGCAAAATGGGACATGGAGGCCTCCAGCAGCCCAAGGAGGGGTTGCAGCTCTCCTATCTCGGGTTGTCGATGACTCTGATCCACTGGATGAAGTGATTTGTAAAGCATCTCTCCAGCTCCACATCATAGTTTTCCTTCAGGAGAGCTTTGCAGAACTTCCGGAGGTGTTCGTCATGAATCTACAGCAAGGAAACACCAAAGAGGCAGCTGCTTACCACGTCCTTACCAGCCTGCTCGAGTTCCACCACCGAAACAGTGACCAAGGCAAAACCCAGTGTGGCAAAGACCAGGAGCATCATCGCCCACCAGCCGGAGAGTCTCCATGACTCACCTTCACCAGCCACTTCTCAAACCTGTTGAGGATCGAGCACCGCCATTCCTCAGCCCGCTCCCTGCAGAGAATCTTCAGCGAAAACAACTGCTCCCACGTCTGTGGAGAAGAGCCAGACCCAGGAGCTGACCCTGACGAACACCTGGGTCTGCCGAGGGTGGTGGCTCGCGTGGGTCTCGTCACGCACCTTCATGTTCTGCAGGAAGGATTTCTTGTCCTTGGGTGCCCCGTTGAAGTGCCTGTTGAGCCACAGCGTGGTAAAACATGAAAACTCATCAAACCTTCCTGATGAACTGAGCTGCTGGAACTCCTTGAGGAATCAGAGAAGAGAAGAGTGAGCCAGAAGCTCACAGGAGGTGAAGCCCCCGTGGCAGAAGCCCCAGACCTTATTCTCACCTTGTTCCCTCACAGCAAATGCTCTTTGCTAACAAACAGCCCAAGCATTTGCAGCATCACCATCATGGTGGGTAACGACACAGACTCCAGCTGCTCCTTCAGGAAAAATTTCAGCAAGATGTCCACGAGGTTCACACACTGCAAGACCTCGTCCTCATTCGGTGGCTTTGAAGACTCCGACGGGCACCTGTGGACATGACAAAGGACCAAACACTTCTTGCAGTTGCTTGCACAGCCGCTACCTGACCACAGCCACCATCCATGGCTGGGAGACATGGTTCACAGGACACGACCCTTGTGGGTCTCCACGTGCTCCAGCTATGGTGGGGTTAAAGACATCAAAAAGCAACAGGCAAATTGTGGCAGCCACCCCCTTCCTGCTCAGCCACGGCTCCACCCATCCCTTCACAGAGGTGTCGGCAGCACCTCTTCGCTCAGGAAGCCCCGACTCACAATGCCTCGAATGAGGTGTCCATCCTGGCAGCGATGTTCTCCAGAGCTACACACAAATATTTTTCCTGAAAAGAGGACAGAAAGGCCTTGAGGACAAACGGCAGGAGGTTTCTGCTCCCACAGCTGAGAAGCTCCCACACTCCAACGCTAAAGCATGAAGTTCTCTGGCCACATTAAAGGGATTTTCTTTCATCTGCTCCTGGGATTCAGTGCTACAATAAGGTCCTTTGGCTCCACTGAAAATCTCTGTAGGAGCCAAGGACATGTCCTGACCCATGTTGAAACAGCCCCCACCACTCCCTGCTGAGCAGAAGATTTTCCACCAGTCAGTTGTCCTTACAGACACTTTGAATGAGGCTTCTCCGTTGTTCACGGTGAGTATGTGCAAGTTCTCCAAGAGGAGCTGCACCGGAAGCTTCATGCCAAGCAAAGGTTCGCTGGTGAGGTTCTTCACGACCACCATCTCCAACACCACCTTTGCCAGCAGAGAACAACTTTCAGTCAAGGTCTTGTGAGCGTCAATTATCTGCAGGACTTTCCTAGAAAAGCAGCTCAAGAACAGCAGACTTTGGAGGACACAGAGGCATGGTGGTGGTGCTCTTTGAGATGGCACCACGACTGGTAGACCTGTGGTGATGTATGACCAGAGGGGCTAGGGGGGGCTGCAAGGAGGAGCTGGGGTTGAACAGTGAGTGACTCTACACAGCAAAGCAGGAATTTCTGGAAATTCACCTGCTTTAAGGTCATTAGGACAAAACTCAGTGTTCAAGTTGACCTTGACAGGCTGGAGGAGTGAGGTTGAGCCAAGCTCATTACGTCCAATGAGGCCAAGTGTGAGATCCTGCACCTGGGCCATGGTTTGAAACTGAAAGAGGGTGGATTTAGTTCAGACATGAGGGAGAAATGTTGTACAACGAAGGTGGTGAGACACTGGAAGTGGTTTGTGGGTGCCCCAGCATTGCCAGTGGTCAAGGTCAGGCTGGACAGGGCTCCGAGCAACCTGGTCTAGTGGAAGATGTCCCTGCCCATGGCAGGGGGATTGGACTGGATGATCTTACAATGTCCCTTCCAACCCATTCTCTCCCCAGGACTGCTCCCACCCAACTTCTGGAAAAGACCACACGGCACCAAGCTCCAGCCTCCCCTTGATGTCCACCAACGCTCCTTCAGCACCCCCGGGGCAGGGGACAGGGCATGCAAGGAGAAGGGGCAGCTCCTTGAGAAGCCACCAAGCAGAAGGAATGGAAAAGTGCTTTGAAGGACAGGAGAGTTCATTACCATCATCCTCCCTCAGCCTTTCAGACCCACCTTTGCTTCTCCTTGTCCTGCCTCAGCCGTAGAAAGGCTTGTGCAGGAGGCTTGTGTGGGAGAAAGGGCTCCTCCGTCGTCTCCTTCATCACGTAAAGCAGCGGGACCAACCAGATCCACAAGGTTCTGCCAGTGTTCCCGAGACACACATCCTTCAGAGCCGGGAAGGGTTTGCTGCAAAAAAAGTCCCCAGAAAAGGCAAACTTCTCACAAGCTCCCTCTGGGATGACAAGTGCCAACACGGGATGGAGTCTTCTCCCACCGTGCACAACAGGATTCGTCCCACCTGCAGGTAGCTGCCTGGAAAGAGCTCAGATCCGATGGAGACACCTCCACAGGACAACCAACGTCAGAGATGTCGAATGCTCTTGGAGGTGCCCAAAGTACCCCAGATGGACTCACTAGGCCAAAAGGCACCAACCCGGGTTAACACATCCTCAAAGATCCCTTGGGATAGCACAACCGAGCAGAGCCCTGGACCTCTAAAGAGGTTGTTGCTCCAAGGAAGCAGGTTGCCAAACAGAAATTACCGTTTTTCTCTCAGGTCTTTGTATTCATCTGGGGTCAGCTTGATGGCCTGGAGGAACTCTTCGTCCTTGGCAATGGAAGCCACGGGGATGGGGACACGACAGTGAAACGCAATGTGGCGGGTGAAGAGGAGCTTGGGAAGTTCATGTTCCTTGGACTTCAGGTGCTTGATGGTCACTTGTATGAAGGTTTGGATAGCGCCTGTCACCTGGACAACAAGAAGGAGGAGAAGATGTTTCACCAGGCTGGCCAAGATGGTTCTTCTCTGAGAAGGAGCTTGATGGCTTGGGGTTGACCACCAAGGTCAGTCGCAAGCCAAGAGTCAAGTTTTGGCTCATCCAACAAGCCTGGTCCAGGGAGAAGGATGAGAAGTGGAAGATGCTGATGCCTGGAGGCACCTTGCGTGGCACCTCCCAAGGGAGAAATCATTTCCTCCCAGAGCCACACGTCCATCCAGGAAGGTCTGACGTGCTGAAGACCCCAGGCAGGAGAAGGCTCCTAGCTTCACACCTCTGATGCCCAAGACATCCCCCAAAAAGAGGGACAGCACTTGACTGGCTGCCCAGAGGTTTTGGCGGACACTCACCTCTTCTGCACTGCAGTTGAACACAAGTCTTTCATGTTTCTCGTCATCCCAGAGACAGATGTAGGTGTTCTTCTGGAACTTCTCTGGTTTCCTCTCCGTGTCCTCCAGGGCACTGAGGGAAGTGGGGCGAGCAGAGACAACCTGCGCCAGATACTCCATCTGAATCTTGTACCTGGGCTCCTTTGGGGATGAGAGACCCGTAAGGAGGAGCTGTGGCTGGGGAAACTGCACTCGATGTGTTCAAAGAAGGTCCACGTTCCTGGGGAAAAAAGAGAGAAGGGTTTGGGAACAAAACGTAGACACCAAACTCGGCTGAGTCCAGAAAGCACAAAACCACTTGCCCTTTTCTCCAGCCCAAGAGGTGCCACCCATTTTCCAGACAGGATTTGGGTGTCAGCCAAGAGTTTTATTATGAGGCCCAAAAGAACTTATTTCTACGAGCAGCTCATAAAACTGTGGCTTAAAACCTCCCCAAGATAAACCGGGGTTAAACGTAGACCGGTCTATGGCCATTAGTCCTGGGTCCAGTCTTGTTCAACATCTTCATCAGTGACCTGGAGGAAGGGACAGGGTGTTCCCTCAACCTGTTTCCTGATGATGCAGAACTGGGGGCAGCGGCTGACATACCAGTGCTGCTGTTCAGCGAGACCTGGACAGGCTGGACACTTGGGCAGGGAGGAACCTCATGAAGTTCAACCAAGGCAAGTGGAGGGTCCTGCCCATGGGTAAGAACAACCCCCTGCACCAGTAGAGCTGGAAAACAGTTCTGGGAAGAAGGACCTGGGAGAGCTGGTGGGCAACAGGTTGACCATGAGCCAGCCATATGGCCTTGTGGCCAAGAAGGCCAATGGTGGAGGAAGGTTCTCCTCCCGCTATGCTCTGCCCTGCCCTGGTGAGGCCACAGCTGGAGTCCTCTGTCCAGTACTGGGCTCCCCAGTTCAAGAGAGACAAGAAGCTACTGGAGAGAGTCCAGCGGAGGATCCAAGGATGAGGAGGGGCTGGAGCATCTCAGTGCTGAGGAAAGGCTGAGGGACCTGAGGCTGTTCAGCTGGAGAAGAGCAGCCTGAGAGGGGACCTCATCAATGTGGTCATTAGCTAAAGGGGGGTCAGGAGGATGGACCAGACTCTTCCCACTGGTGCCCAGAAACAGGACAAGGGGCAACGGGCACAAACCAGAACCCAGGAAGTTCCACCAGAACATGAGGAGAAACTTCTGGACTTTGAGGGTGGCAGAACCCTGGCCCAGGCTGCCCAGCAAGGTGGTGGAGTCTCCTGCTCTGGAGAGATCCCAAACCCACCTGGACGCCATCCTAGGCACCCTGCTCTGGGGACCCTGCTCCAGCAGGGTGTTGGACTGGGTGATCCCCAGAGGTCCCTGCCAGCCCCCACCAGTCCGGGGTTCTGGAATCACCACTGTGTCAGGCGTGACTTTGGGGTAAATGCCGGCACTCACCACCCGCTCTGATCTCCGTTTCCGGTATATTCATGACACGATGGAATTGGGTGGTTTTGTACTGGGAGGCATCTGGGTGGTTGAAGTTCTCCAGAGAGATTTGCTCTAATTTACAGTCCCGGTCTTGGCCGAAGGTGTCGAGGAGGGCGTGTTTATAACAGATGAGTCTTCCTTGCAGGTGAGGAATGGGAAACCTGGAGCTGCCCATGATCACTCTGTCTCTGGAAGAGGAAGAGCTCATGGCCTTGAGCTTGACCACCAAGGTCAACCTCAAGCCAACGGTCAAGTTTTGGCTCATCCAACAGGACATTGGTGGCCTTCAAAATGTCAGGGAGATAATCCACAGCCAGAGGCCTAAGTAAACCCCCCAGCCCAGCTCAGATCCTCACCCGGGGCTGGAAGATCCTGGCCCCACCCAAAATGGCAACTCCACCAGTGATGGGGAGATTAGAGGAGCCACCACCAAGTGCTACGACTACACCGGGATGTCCCTATTTGGGGGGTTCAGCCTCCACCCTCTGTAGAAACCTGCCAGCGAGGTCCCTCAGCCCAGAGCTGAATCTCCTGGAGGAGAGGGGCAGCAGAAACAGCTCCTCAGCCTAAATTCCACGATCTCTCATTACTATTTTTCTCCAGTTTGGCAAATCCGTGGCACTGGCCGGGCCCCAAGTAGAAGACGACGCAGATCTTGAGTTTTTCATTGACATTGCAAGATTCTGACAGCACAACAATGAACTCCAGGGTCATGGTGTCTTGAGGTGGGTGATGAGGACCGAAAAGATAGGGGTTGGGCTGGCAGCTGTTGGAAAAGAGATGGTGGGTCCCCACGGCATCCTCCTGCCACCGTCCCACTTCCCTGTCTTCACCTGACCCACTACTCACTTCCACTTCTCTTGGCTCACAGATGACCAGAGGTTGCTGGTACCCTGGGTCAACACTGGCCACCCTGTTGAAGAGCCTTTGGTTACTCCAAGGTGTTTCAGAAAGAGCCGGATGCCTCCGAGTGAGTGGCCATCTCTTGGGTCTGGAAGGGCACCCTGGGGGTCTTTACGCTGACTGGGGGTGGGATTTGGGGAGAGAATGGACCTAACGATGCCTCCCACCATCTGCCCCCTCCCCATAACCCTTTCTCCTGGGGAGCTGCTGGACCTCCAGCCCTCCAGATCTGACCTCGAAGCTTTCACTGATGACATCCCTCCACCCAACAAACCTGAAGAAAGATCTTGAGTCTTCTCTGATCTCCTGGGCACCTGCCACCAAGGAGAAAGCATAGATTAGCACCTCTGAAAAAGGTGGCCAGCAAGAAAAGGAAGAAACTGGGGTTCACCAGGGAGAGGGGGGCTCCTCGCAGCTTGGGCATGGTCTTTTTGGAAGAAGAAACTCAACCTGCTCTAAGAGTGAGGTCTTCACTGTCCTCCCAAGCTCCACCAGCGCTCATGCACAGCCCTGTGGAGCAGCCCCTGGCACGGCCCATCGTGTCTCCCTCCCTGTCCTCTCTGGGCAGGGCCTGGGCAAAGACCAAGAGGCTTCTTGGGCTGGTGTCACCAAGAGGTTTCACCTCCCAACAAGCTCTTGTCACCCAGAGCCACTCTCGACACAGCTGAGCACCTGATTTATGGTCAGAGAAGACCATGTGACTGAGGAAACACCCTCACCGATATCTGCACGGTTGAGGTTCCCCTGGTTTGTCTTCACCACTTGAGTGACATGACTTGGAGCATTGACCTGGAGAACAGAAAAATGGGAAGAGTTGAAGGAAGAAAAAGAAGTTCAAGAGTTCAAAGGACCAGGGAGACAAAGGGTTGGGTAGGGTCTTCTTCTGCCCCTACCACTTGTAGCGCATTGAGCTCCAAAACCCAGCCAGAGCCGCTGTCACGCCGTGGAAAACTCAGCCCTTGTCCTCCAAGAGCTGTGGCCATGAGCTTCAAAAGCCACAGAGGACTCACCAAACTCATGAAACGCTTCTGCTCCTGTGTTCCTGCTGCTCCCTGTGGAGAAACGCCAATGTTTGGGTAATTCTCCTGCTCCACCAGCACGGAGAGGGGCGCTGAGATCTTCTGGAGCTTGATGTCATCTCACGGTGGCACCACAGCAGCCTGGACAGGAGAACAGAGCATTTGGAGGAGCGTTGGAGCCACCTCCAAGCACGCCGTGGCCATAGTCAGGGGTACGACTCATTCAAGACCGGAACCTGACCAGCGTGGGACCACTTCGGCGAGGCCAAGCCCCCAGAGATACCTCCCACCAAGCCACCACTGACCAAATCTCCCCCTTCATGTCCCAAAACTCACATGCGCAGACTAAACGCCCCCTTTTTTTACTTAAGCCGGGCTCTTTTCTTTCTAACCAACCCCTCCCGGGGAGGCTTCTCCTGGGTCTGACCAGGGATGGGGGTATCAGCTCGCAGGAGGTTGGTTTGTGGCTGACCACAGGAAGACGCCCGTGGTTTTGCTAGAGAGCAATGGCTACATCTCACCTTCCCCCCCACCCCAGCGAAGGGTCACGAGTTAGGAAGGGGCACAACCGGCGGGAGGACACCAACCAACCAGAGATGGGCTCCATCCAACATCGTTCTCCACCAGAAAAATTAAAAATTAAAATTAAAAGTGGGGAGTTCTGGGAGGTTTTGGGTTGGTTGTTTCACCCGGGGACCCGGCACAGCACCTTGTGTCTGCCGGGGGCTTCAGGGGCTGGATCCTGCCCCCGGCCGTCGTCTCCAGCTTCCTCCGACGGTGACACCTCTGAAAACGCAGTGTGACGGGCGGGGTGTGAGCGCGGGGCTGCTCTGGCCACGGCGTTCTCCCTGCCCTGACCCCACCGGGATCTGTCCCCGCTGCGGGGGGAGCTGGGCAGTACCCGGCTCTCGGGAGACCCTCTCCCAGCTGTCGTCACTGTCGGACGTCTCGGTCTCTGTCGCCTGCGCCGGGGCGGAGCCGTTGTCTTCGCACCCCCCTGGGAACGCCGGCGGATGATGCTGGATGTGTCTCGGGGCTGCCGGGACCTTCATCCCCCGGCGCGGCTCCACTCCTGCCCTCCCGGCTGGGCTGGGGCTGCGGGTGAAGCTCTTCTCCTCCTCCATCACCTTCATGGCCCTCCATGGTGGCGGGACGGACTGGGGGGGATGAGCAAAGACCTTGTCAGCACCAAAACCGGGCGGTGGGACAGCAAACAGGGCGGGCGCCGCGATCCGGGGGGCTTCAGGGCTCCAAAACAGCCGTTTCAGGAGATCCGGGGCTCGGGAACAGTGATTTCGGGAGCGTTTGCGCTCAAAATCGCTGATTTCGGGAGCGCTGGGGCTCGGGGAGGTCCATTTAGAGACCTTTGGGGCTCAGAAGAAGCCACGTAGGGTTCCCGCCTCCAGTCGGTGTCCAGACCCCCCGCAGGGGCTCCCCGACCCCTTTTCCCACTGAGTATCTGGATCAAACTGGTCTGGCCCCAGTTCCCCTCCAGTTCCTTTCCTCCGTCCCTCCCGTGGGTGAAGCCCCAGAGGGAACCTCACCCCCAACCCGGCTCCGGGCCAAATTCCCACAAAATTCCCTGAAAAACACCTTTTTGGTGACACCGGGAAGCCCTGGCCCTGCCCTGGCCGCGGCACTCACCCAGGAGGCAGCTGAGGGCGGCGGGGACGTGGCCCTCGAGCTCTGGCGTCAGGATACTCCCCGGGGTCTTCCTCGCCGGGTTCCTTCTTGCCGGGTTCCTCCTCACTGGATTCCTCCTCACCAGGTTCTTCCTCAACAGGTTCTTCCTCGACAGGTTCTTCCTCACTGGGTTCCTCCTCACTGGGTTCTTCCTCAACAGGTTCCTCCTCACCAGGTTCTTCCTCACCAGGTTCCTCCTCACCAGGTTCCTCCTCACCAGGTTCCTCCTCACCAGGTTCCTTCCTCACCAGGTCCCTCCTCACCAGATTCTTCCTCACCAGGTTCCTCCTCACCAGGTTCTTCCTCACCAGGTTCCTCCTCACCAGGTTCCTTCCTCACCAGGTTCCTCCCTCACCGGGTTCTTCCTCGACGGGTTCTTGTTAAAGAGTTTTACCAGTCTGAGGGTAACTCTGGGCTTGCTTTATTCAACAGCTCGGAGTCGGGCCATCCCCTCAGTGAGCGGCAAAGCACACCGCGCACGTCCTCAGTATATCGAGTTTTCTTTTCTAACGTTATGTCACTAGGTGAAGTCCTCGGCGTTTTCCCACCGATTCTCAGTCCTTCGTTCTTCATTAATCAAACAGTCTGTTCAATTCCTTTGTCTCAGCAGATGTCCTATTCTTCATTTCATTTCTTTCTTCAAGGTTCGCTCCGGCTGTCTCGGTCCTCAGTTGCTCGGGTCACAGAATGAGAACCACCTTCAAAATTCTGGGAAAACTTAAATGGTTCTATCGTGTTCCAGGTCCACTTCAAAGGGATAACTACTTAAAATCATCTATTTTAAGTTAATCAACGCTCTAACCTTGACTACAGCCATTCTCCTGCTGATTCAGCTGGACTGGGTTTAGGCCAGCCTTGGTAAGGACTAACCAAGGACCGATGAGCAGCTTTGTTCCACATGCACCTGCATCAATAACCGAAACAATATTCTAGTCTCTGATGTCACAATAGTAGAAAGTTCAGCTTATGGTTAATTCTTTTAGGGATGGTTTGGGTTGAAGGGACCTTCAGAGCCCATCCAGTCCATCTGCAACCAGAGCAGCTTCCCCAGAGCCCCAAGGTCCAACCTGACCTGGGATGGTGCCAGGGATGGGGCTTCTCCCACCTCTCGGGGCAACCTGGGCCAGGGGCTCACCACCCTCAGCGTCACCAGTTTCTTCTCTCTGGTCTGAATCCCCCTCTCCCAGTTGAACCCACCACCCCTTGTCCTGCCACAACAGGTCCTGCTGATCTCCATCTTTCTCAGAAGACCCTTGAGGCACTCAAAGGCCACACCAAGGTCTCCTGGAGCCTCCTCTTCTCTCCCCCAGCTCTCCCCCCTCTCCTGCCAGCAGAGGGTTCCACCCTGGGGTCACTGCTGGGGCTCCTCTGGCCCCGCTCCAGCAGCTCCAGGTCTCTGCTGGGCTGAGGAGCTTCTCGGCAGCATCTCCCTCACCCGGAGGCACCTGCAGGGGGGCCAGGAGGGACCCGCCGCCCGTCCAGGGTCCTGGGGCTTCTCCTTTTCATTCCTATTTCCTGTTTCACTTTTATTCTTATTTTCTCTTTTTTTTCCTTTTCTATTTTCTACTTTAATGTTAATTTTTCTTATTTTTATTTTATTTTTTAATGTTTATTTTTATTTTTATTTTCTCCTCTTTTTTTTGCTATTTTTATTCTCTTTTAAATTTTTATTTACTGTTTTTATTTTCTCTCTTATATTTTTTATATGTATTTTCTATTTCTATTTTCCTTTTATCTTTATTTCCTATCTTTATTCTCTTTTCTATTTTTCTTTTCTATTTTTCTTTCCTTTTTTATTTCTCTTATTTTTCTTTTTTATTTTTATTTTATATTCTTTATTTTCAGTTTCTATTTTTACTTTCTTTTTTATTTTTATTTCCTACTTCTTTTTTCTTTTTTATTTTTCTTTGCTATTTCTATTTTCTTTTTTCTCTTCTATTGTTTATTTTCTCTATTTCTTTTTATCTTTATTTGCTATTTTTCTCTATTTTTATTTTCTATTTTTCTTTTCTATTTTCTTTTTCTTTTCCTTTTTATTTTTATTTTCTTTTTTATTTTTATTCCCTATTTTTATTCTTTTTTCTATTTTTATTTTATATTTTTATTTCCTATTTTTATTTCTTATTTTCTCTTTCTATTTTCTCTTACTCTTCTAATTTTTTTCCTATTTTTCTTTCCTTTTTCTTCTATTTTTCCTTTTTTCTATTTTTCTTTTCGTTTTTCTATTTTTTCTATTTTTCTTTTTCCGATTTTTCTTTTCTGTTATTTTTCTTTTTTTCTATTTCTCTTTTCTATTTTTATCCCCCCCCTTCCCCAGTCCCCTCTCCCCACCCCCCAGTTCCCCCCATCCCCCCCCCCCCATTTTTAACAATCAACAAACCCTGCAGAAGGGGGGGATGGGGGGGCGATGACGTCAGCGCCCCATCCCCACCCTCCCCCCTCCCACCTGCCCAGTGACGTCACCCTCCTCCCCCCGCGCCTGCGCGGGGCGACGCTGCTTTCCCACGCCCCTCCCCCACTCCCTCCTCCTCCTCCCGGCGCGGCGCGGCGGATGCGCGGCCGCAGGTGGGTGCGGGGCTGGGCCGGGGGGGGGGGGGTCGGGGTGCTGATGGGGGGGTGTGGGTTTTAGGGTGCGGGGGGGGGGGGGCGCGCAAACAGCGCTGATGCTGCGCGCGGGGGCGGGGGGGAATGTTGGGGTGCAGCGCGGCGGCGCGCGAACGAGGGGATGGGGGATCGGCGGGGGGGGGCGCGCATCGGGGGCGCGCCGCCGCGGTGAGTCGTGGAGGCGGGGGGGCCGGGGGAGGGTTGGTGCGCGGATTTTGGGGCCGCACCGCGCTGCGAGGAGCGCGGTGGGTGATGGGGGGGCGCGGTGCATTGTGGGGGGTGCGGTGATGGGGGGGTGCGGATTTTGGGGGCGCGGAGCGGGGCGGGGGCTGCGGTGCGCTGGGGGGAGGGGGGGTGATGCGCCGCTGCGCAGGGGTGGTGCATTGTGGGATGCGCATGCGCGGGGGGGGGGGGGGGGGGGGGCGGGGGGGGGTTGTGCTTTGGGGGCGTTTGGGGGGGGGGGATGTGCACGTATGACCGGGGAGGGGGGCGTGAACCGGGGGTTACACGCGTGAGCCGGGGGTTACACGCATGTGCGGGTGTGTGCGCGGAACATGGGGGGGGGCTGGATGAGGCGGGGGGGATGTCGTGTGCATCCCTGTGCGCGCGCGCCCTGATACTGGGTTACTACTGGGTTACTAGCAGGTTACTACTGGGTTACTAGCAGGTTACTTTTTGCTTCCTGTGAGGCTGCTGGTGAGTTACTAGTGGGATGCTCTGATTAACCGCATGAGGGGGTATCGAGGCACAGCTGAGATACTCTGAGAATACTACTGAGATACCATCAGGAGTTACTAAGATGCTCTCAGGATGCTCTGCTGACGGTACTGAGGCAGCCTTGGGGTGGCACTACTATCAGGATACTATGTGGGTGCTGCCGGGATACTGTGAGAAGGTGCTATCAGGGTACTACCAGGATGCTATTAGGATACTACGGAGATATTTGCAGCATCTTCCAAGGGTTGATACTGAGTTACTGGTATGAAGGTACCACTGAGGCAGGGTAATATCAGGATACTACAACAGATACAGTTAAGGTCCTTTCAGCATGGCACAAAGGTAGTATCTGGGTATTACACTGATACCAAGATACTACCAGGACACTGCTACAGGAGTAGCTTGTAGTACAACACTATTAGGATCCTACCAGGACGCAGCTCATACTACTATGATACTATCAGGGAGCTGTTAGGGTATAACTAGGATACTATTGGGATGCTCTGGACATCACTCCTGATGCTCCTATCAGGATACTCCTACCTCTGCTAGTACGCCATCAGGACAGTGCTGAGCTATTCAGTAGCTACTACTAGGATACTCTCGGTGTAGCACAAAGGTACTGTCAGGTCACTGCTAAAGTGTTATCTGGGTACTAGATACTCCAAAGATAACACCGAGATACTTGCACAATACTATCAAGGCACTACTAAGATACTACAGGGCCATTACTAGGATGCTGTTAGGTTTGTATTAGGTTACTACTATGATACTATCAGGACATGACAACGCTGCTGAGGTGCTATCGGGACACTGCTCAGTTTTTACTAGGATGCTGTCAGGTGCTGGTAGCATACAAGTAGGATACTACAGAGATACTACAAAGGCACTAGAAAAGATAGTGGTAAGATACTCAAACTTTGGGATACTTTCAGAAAGTTACTGTTACTACTAACATTACTTATCACTACTAAGATAGTGATATAGTGTAAGGATACTACTAAGATACTACCAGCTCAGTAAAAAACGTGGTGTTACGATACTTTTTAGATACTATCAGGGTAGCACTGAGATACTTTTGGACCACTTATCAGCACTTTGTTGCTACTATTAAGGTACTACAGGTGTAGTGTCAGGATATCAGCATCTTAGCACTGCTAAGGTGCTAAGAGGCTGTTGGGATACTACTAGGATACTAGAGACATCCTCTGGCCGTGTCACAGCCCCGGCAGCAGGCCAGCGAAGGGAACGTGGGGGGAGCCTTGGCGTTGTAACCCACGAGTAGTCTCCCCCGCAGCTAAGGCAGCGCGTCAGCCTTGAGGGAAGATGGAGGCGCCGCTGGTCAGCCTGGAGGAGGAGTTTGAGGAGGGGCCCGGTGATGACGGGGGGACCCCGCGGCGCGCTGCCGACCCCGCCCTGGCCGAGCTGGAGAGCTTCTCGACCGAGATGATGAGCTTCAAGTCGATGGAGGACCTGGTGCAGGAGTTCGATGAGAAGCTCACCGTCTGCTTCCGCAACTACGACGCCACCACCGAGGGGCTGGCCCCCGTGCGGGGGCACCTGCAGGCGCAGGAGGAGGAGGAGCGTCTCCAGGATGAGGAGTGAGTAAGGCCACCCTACTTCCCCCCCCCACCCCACTACTCCTGGGGGAGCCGTGTGCCGTGAGCCGTGTGCTCATGCTGCGCAGCAAAGCAGCGCCATAGTAACCTGTGAGTAAGCCCCCTCACGGGCTGCATGCCGCCTTGTGCCCAGAGCAGCTCCCTCCGTTGCGGCACGGTCATGCACCATGTTGGGAGTAGTGCTGTAGTATCCTGTGAGTAAGGTGTCGCTTGGGGTCTGCGCGTTGCCTTTTGTGCTGGCAAGGTACAGCCCACATGCAACTCAGCCCCCTGCATTGCAGTGTAGTCATGCAGCAACATGAGTAGCTGTGTAGTATCCTCTGAGTAGGCCACCCTTGGGCCCACATGCCTCCCTGCATGCTCATGAGATATACCCCCTCCCATGGCACGCGCATCAGCCTACCCCATTGCAGCGTGCTTGTGTAGCACATCGGAGTAGCAGTATAGTATCCTCTGAGTAACTATTGGGGCCTATTGTACCTCCTTGCACACTTGCGAGGTCTCCACCGCATACAAATCAGCCCCCTGCGCCGTGGCATGATGGTGCAGCACCTTGGAGTAGCTGTAGAGCATCCTTGGAGTAGCTCTATAGGATGCTGAGAGTAGCTGTGGAGCACCCATGGAGTCGCTGTGGAGCATCCTTGGAGTAGCTCTGTAGGATGCTGAGAGTAGCTGTGGAGCATCCTTGAAGTAGCTCTGTGGGATCCTTGGAGTAGCTATGGAGCATCCATGGAGTAGCTGTGCAGGATCCTTTGAGTAGCTGCGCAACACCCTTGGAATAGCAATGTGGGATCCATGGAGTAGCTGTGAAGCATCTGTGGAGTAGCTGTGTAGGATCCTTGGAGTAGCTGTGGATCATCCTACGAGGAGGCACCGCAGGCTGCCCCATGTCACATCGCCGGGGGGGGTCACGGCAGGCTCAGAGAAGCCCTGGGGAGGGTGGGGTGTAAACCTTGAGTAAAGCATAAGTAGAGCTCAACCTCCTGCTTGCAACGCCCATGCTCTACCCCAAGCCAGGAGCAGCCAATCTGGGGCAAAAACCCCCCAATCCTGCCACAATTTGGTGCCGTTCGCAGCAAAATCGTCAATTTTCGTTAAGAACCTTTATTTTGGGTCACAAAATGCCATTTTTGGGGCCAAATCCCAGATTTTTTTCGGCGCCGTTTCAGCATCAACCCTTGAAGGGATTTTGGGGGGGATTATCCCCCGTTTTTTGACCCAAAATGCCGCAAATCTCTTAAATTTTGTTGGTTTTTGGTTTTTTTTGTAGTTTTTTGTCGGGTTTTGTAATTTTTTGTTGTTTGGGTTAATTGTTTTTTATGGGGTTTTTATGGGTTTTGTTCAGGTTTTGTCGGGTTTTTTGGTAGGTTTTTTGTCCTTTTTTTGTCATTTTTGGTTTTTATTTTTGAATTGTTTTTTATTGGTTTTTATGTTTTTTATGGTTTTTGTTGGGTTTTTTCGTTTTTTGTAGTTTTTTGTCTTTTTAATGGGCTTTTGTTGGTTTTTATTGGGGTTTTTGTAAGTTTTTTTTATTGGATTTTTTTATGGGTTTTTGTCCTTTTTTGTCGATTTTTGTCTTTTTTGTCTTTTTTTTTCCGGGTTTCTGTCTTTTTTTTCAGGTTTTTGTGGGTTTTTTTCACGTTTTTGTCGAGTTTTTGTCATTTTTTTGAATTTTTATTTTTTAAAATTTTTTAAATTTTTATGGTTTTTGTTCGTTTTTTGTCGGGTTTTGTCATTTTTTTGTCTTTTTTGTCTTTTTTTTGGTCAGTTTTTGGTTGTTTTTTGGTTGTTTTTTATTGTTTTGTTGTTTTGTTGTTGTTTTGGTTTTTTTCTTCCGCCCATCCCAGAATTACCCAAATCGACGCTTTTTTCCGAGAAAAATCCCCACCATTTGGCGCTGCGCCGGTGCCGGCGCCGGCAGCGTCGCTTTGTGCCGCTTATTGTGTCTTTTTGGGTCACTTTGGGTGAAAAAAGGCTTTTTTTTCCCTCTTTTTGAATGAGCCCTGTGTGCACGGGCGGGGGATGGGCTGGCGCCTCCAAGACGCTGTTTTTTTCCTAATTTTTAACCAATTCTGGCTGTATTTAACCCAAAAATCTGCCGGAGCCGGCAGGGCACCGGCCCTTTAAGAGCGGCCCCAAAATAAGCAAATTTTGAGGGTTAATTGCTTGTTTTTTCCTTATTTGACCTTTTTTTCCCCCCTTATTTTTGGGAAAAATAAAAATAGGGAATTTTGGGGACCTTTTTGTGCCGTAATTTGTGAAATCTGCAATTTGGGGGGGTCGAGGGGAGATAAATAGCAAAAAAGGAGCATTTTTAGGGGTGGGGGGGGCGGGTGGTTTGGGGGAAATCGGGATTTGGCTCCAGGTTGGGTTAAAAACCCCTTTTTGGGGCAGAAATGGGTGTTTTGGCCTTAATCGGGGAAAAATTAAATTTTTGGGTGGGTTTTTCCCCCATTTTTGCCCCATTCTTCCCATTTTTGTCCTCTTTTTCCCATTTTTTATACTTTCCCCCCATTTTTGCCCCCTTTTCCTCCCTTTTTCCCCCCTTTCCCCCTCCTTTTTTTCCCCCCTCTCCCCTCCTCGTGCTCATTTTTGGGGTGAAATTGGGCAAAATTGGTCCAGCCCTGCGGGGCAGGATGGGGTACCCCAAGAGTGGGGCAGAGGAGGGGGTTGGGGGGGCAATTTTGGGGCATTTTGGGTACCAGGGCCCTGTTTTGGGGGTGTTTGGGTGCAATTTTGGGGTGTTTTGGGGCATTTTGGGGAGTTTTGAGACCTTTTGGGCATCGCCAAAGTGTTTTGGGGTGTCAGGAGAAGTTCTGGAGATGTTCTGGGGGGTCTCATTGGAGCATCAGGGCGGCGTTTTGGGGCGTTTCTGAGTGGTTTTGGGGCAATGGTTCAGGTCAACGTTTTGGGGTCATCTTGGGTGTCTCAGGGTGGTCTTTGGGGTGATCTGAAGACGTTTTGGGGACATCAAGTGGCCAATTCTGGTGGGATTTTGGTGGCAACGTTTCACAATGACGTTGGGGGGCATCTCAAGGGCTGGGGCAGTGTTTTGGGGTCCTTTGACGGTATTTTGAGAAGTTTTGGGGTCTTCTAGGGTGGCTTTTGGGGTCTTGTGGGACATTTGGGGCATTTCGGGGATGTTTCGGGCATCTTGGTGGCGTTGGGGGATTTTTGGGGGCAATTTCAGTTGGTTTCTGGGGCTTCATTTTGGGATGTTTTGAGGCGTTTCGGCATCCCAGTTTGGGACTGGGCGTACTGGGAGGCAGCGTTTTGGGGTCACCGCTCACCCCCCACCTCCCCACAGGGTCTGGGATGCCCTCACCGATGGCTTCGCCCCCCGGGGGTCCCCCCGGCCTTGGCTGCTCCCCGAGGCGGAGGCCCCTGACGGCACCGACCCCCAGGTATGGCTGTGGCTCCTCAACCCCTCCTTGTCCCCACGTCATTGACAGCTGTCAATCATCCCAAGGCTCCGTCCAACGTCCCCGTCCAACGTCCCCATCCAACGTCCCCGTCCAACGTCCCCGAACTTCTCCCTGTCCAACTTCCCAGTCCACCTTCTCCACCCAACAACTCTCCAGCCAGTGTCTCCCCGTGCAGCATCTCTACCCATTTCCTTGTGACACCTCCCCGTCCAACACTTCCCTGTCCGTCATCTCCCTCTCCAACATCTTCAGCATCCCCCTCCAACATCCCTGCACAAAGTCCCATCCAAAATCTCCGTCCATGTCTATCCAGTGTCCCTGTCCCACGTCCTTCCACCCAACGTCTCCACCCAACACCCTCATCCAAAGTCTCTCCATCCGATGTCTCCATCTAACATCCCCATCCAACATCTCCACCCAAAGCCCTCATCCAACATCTCCCCAGCCAGCGTCTCCCTGTCCAATGTCCCCATCCAGTGTCTCCCCATGTCCCCCTGAGCTGTGGTACCCTGCTGGCCCTCCCTGGGCCAGGGCCAGGGCCGTGGCTGGGGCCATGCCTGTGGTGCCACCAAGGCTGCCCAGACTGTGTCTCCTGCAGCTCTGTGAGAAGGAGGAGGAGGAGGAGCTCACTGAGAGGAGTGAGCAAGACTCGGGCATCAATGAGGAGCCACTGCTGACGGCCGAGCAGGTACCCCTGACCCCCATGGGCATCTCGATGCAGATGGAGGACGAAGCGGAGGATAGAGAATGAAGGGTCCAGGACCTCAATAGAGGTGGAGGATGGAGGATGAAGGGTCCAGGACCTCAATAGAGGTGGAGAGTGGAAGATGAAGGGTGCAGGATCTTGATACAGGTGGTGGATGAAGGAGAGGATGGAGGATGAAGAGTCCAGGACCTCAATAGAGGTGGAGTGTGAAGGATGAAGGGTCCAGGACCTCAAGAGAGATGGAAGATGAAGGATGAAGCGTCCAGGATCTTGATACAGGTGGATGGTGAAGGAGTGGGTGGAGGATGAAGGGTCCAGGACCTCAATAGAGGTGGAGGGTGGAGGATGAAAGGTCCAGGATCTTGATACAGGTGGAGGATGAAGGGAAGGATGGAAGATGAAGGGTCCAGGACCTCAGTAGAGGTGGAAGGTGAAAGGTCCAGGATCTTGATGCAGGTGGAGGATGAAGGATGGAGGGTCCAGGATCTCGGTGCAGTGGACGATTCAGGGAGCAGGTTCCATATGCAGGGAGCAGGTTGCAGGTGCGGGCACAGGGCGCAAGTGCTGGATGCAGACAGAGGGCGTAGCCAAGGGCCATGGGATGAAGATGGCGGCGGGACACGGGTGCACGTGGAGGACGCTGATATCCCCCCCGCAGGTCATCGAGGAGCTGGAGGAGCTGATGCAGAGTTCGCCCGACCCCGAGGCTGACCCCGAGGGTGAGGAGGAGGAGGAAGAGGAGGAGGAGGAAACGGAGGCCGAAGGCGAAGGCGGTGGCGGGGGTGTGGAGCCCATCCTCCTGCGCGAGCTGCGCACCTTCTCCCCGGCCTTCAACAGCAACTGCTCCCATGAAGGTACAGCCGGGCACTTTTTGGGGGCGATTCCAAGGAAATTGGACAACTGAGTCTCTTCTAAAGCACCGGGACGTGCACGGGGCGCGTGCCTGAGTGCACCTGACTGGACCTGGACAAGCTGGATAAGTGGGACCATGTGAACCTCAAGAGGTTCACCAAGGCCAAGGTCAAGGTCCTGCACCTGGGTGTGGGCAACCCCTGGTGTCAGCACAGGCTGGGGATGATGGGATGGAGCGTGGAGGAGGACTGCTGGAGCAGGGCCAGAGGAGGCCACAGCAATGACCTGAGGGTGGAACCTCAGGCCAGGTGGCTCAGAGGGGTGGGAGATGCCCCATCCCTGGCACCATCCCAGGTCAGGTTGGTAGATGCCTGGAACCCTCCTGGGAACATCCCTGGCACCATCCCAGGTCAGGTTGGACCTCAAGGCTCTGAGCAACCTGCTCTGGTTGCAGATGTCCCAAGATGGTTGGACCAGATGACCTTGAAAGGTCCCTTCTACCCAACCCGGTCCCTTGTCTCTAACCGCAGGGCTGGGCCGGCTGTCGGCGCGGGAGCTGTCGGCGGCGGCTGGGCAGGCGGAGGCGGCGAGCCGGGCGCTGTCGGCCGAGCTGGTGGCCCAGTTGGCACGGCGGGACGAGCTGGCCTTTGAGAAGGAGGTGAAGACGGCCTTCATCGGGGCGCTGCTGGCCGTGCAGGGCGAGCAGCGGGAGCAGCGGGAAGCCGCCCGGCGCCGCCGGCGCGACAAGGGGCTGAGCCTGCAGGGGGGCCGCGGCGAGCGCGGCAACCACATGCCGCGGAAGGTGGGGGGGAGGCTGGGGGGTGTGGGGTGGGGAGAGGGGAGATGGAGGGGTGGGGAGGGGGACACGGGGTGTGGGGAGAGGGGATAGGGGAGAGGGGTGGGGTGGGATGGGATGGGACGGGACGGGATGGGACGGTTTGGGACGGGATGGGATGGGATGGGATGGGATGGGGTGACATGGATGGGATGGGATAGGACGGGATGGGGGGCATGGATGTGATGGGATGGGGGGACAGGGATGGGATGGGGTGACATGGATGGAAGAGGATGGGGACAGAGGGATGGGATGGGATGGGATGGGATGGGATGGGATGGGATGGGATGGGATGGGATGGGATGGGATGGGATGGGATGGGATGGGATGGGGGGACAGGGATGGGATGGGGTGACATGGATGGGATGGGATGGGATGGGGGGACAGGGATGGGATGGGGTGACATGGATGGAAGAGGATGGGGACAGGGGGATGGGATGGGATGGGATGGGATGGGATGGGATGGGATGGGATGGGATGGGATGGGACAGGGATGGGATGGGGGGACACAGGATGGGGCAGGGGGACACAGGGCAGGGGGTTGAGGGATTGGGGACATGGGGCAGGGGGATTTGGGGACGGGATGGGGCAGAGAGACATGGGAGAGGGGGATGAGGGGACATGGGCTGGGATGGGGGGATGTGGGCTGGAGGGATGCAGGGACGGGAGATGGGTGATGGGACGGGGACAGAGCAGGGGGAAGAGGAGTGGGGAGACACGGGGATGTGCGGCAGGGGGACATGGGATGGGGGCACATGGGGACAGGGGTTGGGTGACAAAACAGGGTAGAGGGACATGGGATGGGGACACCGAGCTGGGGGATGAGGGATGGGGGGACATGGTGATGGGGGCACATGGGGATGGAGGGACGTGGGGCAGGAGGATCTAGGCTGGAGGACGTGGGACAGGGGGCTTTGGGGACAGGATGGAGCAGGGGGACATGAGGACAGGAGGATGGTGGTACCTGGGGACCAGGGGCACGTGGGGACAGGAGGATGGAGGACCTGGGGACACGGGGACCTTCGGGGACATGTGGACAAAGGGAAGGAGGGACACGGCTGGGAGTCAGGGAACCGGGTGGGGGCGGCTGGACCTTGGCGCCCCGGGTGACATCGGCGTCCCCGGGAGGTGACAGGTAGCCGCCCGTGTCCCCAGCGCTTCAGCATGGAGGGCATCTCCAGCATCCTGCACGCCGGCCTGCGCCAGACCTTCGGCCCCGCCACCACCGAGAAGCAGGTGCCCCTTTTTCGCGTGATTTTGCCCCAGAATTGCCCGAATCCGTCCCAATGTCATCGCCCCGCCCCCCGCCCCAGTTCGGGGCCGTTTGGGTGGTTTTAGGGTGGTTTTTTTGGTCCCCCCCACCAGTACCTGAACACGGTGATTCCCTACGAGAAGAAGGGCTCGCCCCCCTCCGTGGAGGACCTGCAGATGCTCACCAACAGTGAGTGCGCCCGTCTGGGGCAAAATTCGCTGGTTTGGGGGAAAATTCGCTGGTTTGGGGGAAAATTCGCTGGTTTGGGGGAAAATTCACTGGTTTTGGGGGGAAAATCTGCTGGTTTGGGGGAAAATCTGCTGGTTTGGGTGTAAAATTCACTGGTTTCAGTCGGAGGTGCCCTCTTGGGGCAAAATCCACCGGTTTGGGGGCAACGTTCACTGGTTTGGGGGCAACATTCACTGGTTTTTGGGTAAAATCCACTGATTTGGGGGGAATATCCACGGTTTGGGGTAACATCCACTGGTTTTGGTGGAAAATCCACGGGTTTGGGGTCCGAGCTGCCGTTTCGGGGCAAATTCCACTGGTTTTGGAGTGAAGTCTGCTGGTTGGGGGGAAAACCCACTGGGTTTGGCATCAAATTCACGCCCCAAACGCGTGTTTTGTGTCACCACAGCCAGTTCGGGGGGTTTTTTTTGCGACCGTGTGGCACCATCATCATGACAAAGCCCCTTTTGGGGGGCTTTGAGGGACACATGGGGGCGACAAACTGGTTTTACTGGTTTTGCACCACCGCAGTGCGACCTCCCCACCACCCCCCCCCCGCCCATTTTTGCACCATCCCTCAGTGCTGATCTGGGGCGGGGGGGAAGGGGGGGTTTGGGGGCTGCTCTCAGGCCTGGTGCATTGTGGGAAACTCCCAGCATGTCTCTGGTGACGGAGAGGTTGGTTTTGCGGGGGAAAGGGACGTTTTGGGGGGCTCACGGCTCCGTCCCCCGCCTCTCCCCGCAGTCCTGTTTGCCATGAAGGAGGGGAACGAGAAGGTGCCCACGCTGCTCACCGACTACATCCTCAAAGGTACCCGCTCGCCTCGGGCAGCACCTCCCGCATCCCTCGTGCATCTCCCGCATCCCTCGTGCATCTCCCGCATCCCTCGTGCATCTCCCGCATCCCTCGTGCATCTCCCGCATCCCTCGTGCATCTCCCGCATCCCTCGTGCATCTCCCGCATCCCTCGTGCATCTCCCGCATCCCTCGTGCATCTCCTGCATCCCTCGTGCATCTCCTGCATCCCTTGTGCACCTTCTGCACCCTCACGCAGCATCTTCTGCAGCCTCGTGCATCTCCTGCATCCCTCGTGCATCTCCTGCACCCTCGTGCATCTCCTGCATCCTCATGCATCTCCTGCATCCCTCGTGCATCTCCTGCACCCTCATGCATCTCCTGCATCCTCGTGCATCTCCTGCATCCTCGTGCATCTCCTGCATCCTCGTGCATCTCCCGCTCCTCCCACATCCCTCGTGCATCCCTCGTGCATCTTCCGTGCCTCCTGGCTGGCTGCGTCTCCCTGTCCCTCACGCATCCTCCCTCCCTCGCACAGCTCCGGGGTCCCTCCGCTGCCCTCGTGCGCCCTCGTGCACCCGCGTGCCCGCCTGCAGCCTTTCTGCCCACTCACCAACCCCTCGTGCACGCGTGCGAGCTCGCACGGTCCCGTGGAGCCTCACGCAACCCCCGCGCACCCTCGTGTGCACCCTCGCACCCCTCGGTGCTTGTGCACGCTTGTGCACCCCAGTGTGCCATTCTGTGCCCTCGTGTGTCATCGTGAGGGCTAATGCATCCTCATGCATCCTCATATTCCCCATGCATCCTCCTGCGCGCTTGTGCATCCATGTGCACACTTGTGCATCCTCGTGCACCCTCGTGCATCATCATTCATCCCTGGGCACCCTCGTGCATCCTTATGCATCCTCATGCACCATGGTGCGTCCTCATGAGTCCTTGTGCACCCCTGTGCTCGTGCACCATCGTGCATCCCCGTCCCTCCCTGGTGCACCCTCACACATCCCTCTGCACACTCGTGCATCCTTATGCATCCCCATGCACATTTGTGCACCCTCGTGCATCCTCACACGTCCACACACATGCTCGTGCACCCTCCTGCATCCCCCTGCACCCACGTGCATCATGGTGCGTGCTCATACATCCCCATGCAGCCCTGTCCTCCCTCCCTGGTGCATCCCTGTGCACACTTGTGCATCATCATTCATCCCTGTGTACCCTTGTGCACCCTTGTGCACCCTCATGCGTCCCCGTGCGCCCTCGTGAATCACAGTGCACCCTTGTACATCCCCATGCATCCCCGTGCACCCTCGTGCACCCTCGTGAATCATGGTGCCCCCCCGTGCACCCTCATACGTCCCTGTGTGCCCTTGTGCACCCTCCCGTGTCCACACACACAGTCGTGCTCCCTCGTGCATCCCCATGCGCCCTCATACATCCCTGTGCACCCTCCTCCGTCCCCGTGCGCCCTCGTGCATCCTGGTCCCTCCTTGGTGCATCCTCGCTTGTCCCTGTGCACCCTCGTGGATCCTTGTGCATTCTCCTCCCTGCACACCCTTGTGCGTCCCCCCTGCGCCCTTGTGCACCCTCGTGAATCATGGTGCCACCTCGTGCACCCTCATAAGTCCCCATGTGCCCTTGTGCATCCCTGTCCCTCCCTGGTGCACCTTTGCACATCCCCGTGCACACGCGTGCATCATGGCGCAGCCTCGTACCTGTGCGTCCCCCTGCACCCTCATGAATCACCGTGCCCCCTCGTGCATCCCTGTGCACCCTCATTCATCACGATCCCCGTGTGCCCTCCTGCACCCTCCTGAGTCATGGTGCACCCTCGTGCCCCCTCGCGCACCCTCATTTGTCCCTGTGAGCCCTCGTGCTCCCTCGTGCATCACTTGTGCACCCTTGTGCATCCTCACACATCCCCACACACACTTGTGCACGCTTGTGCACCCTCATACGTCCCTGTGTACCCTCATCCGTCCCCGTGCGCCCTCGTGCATCACGGTGCGTCCTCCTGCATCCCCCTGCCCCCTCGTGCCCCCTCGTGCCCCCTCGTGCCCCCCGTGCCAGGTGCCCACCCGTCTCCTCTCTCTTGCAGTGCTCTGCCCAACCTGACGCGACGACGCCCCCCACCACCTCCCCAACCCCCCGAAAATGGGGCCAAAACGGAGGAAAACGGGGCTCCAGCCCCCCCCACCCCCCCCCCGCACTCCTCTCCCCCCCCCTTTGCACAACTGGGAAATAAATAATTGGTTTCATTAATTAATTAATCGGCCTCCGGCGTCTTCATCATCCCCCCCCTCCCAGTTCGAGTTTCCGCCGTTTTCTGCTCAAAAATGGAGCAAAACTTCACCTTTTTGGGTTGTTTTATAGAAAATCGACAATTTTAGGGGGAAATTGAGTCATTTTGTGGGGGGAAAACACTGATTTGGGAGAAATTGGGGCATTTGGGGGGGGAAACGCTTATTTGGGAGAAATTGGGGCATTTTGGGGGGAAATCGCTCATTTTGGGGCAGAATCCCTTGTTTTTGGAGAATATGCCTCATTTGGCGGGAAAATCCCTCGTTTTGGGGCAAAATTGGTCATTTTTGGAGAATAAGCCTCCTTTTGGGGTGAAAATTGCTCATTTTGGGGCAGAATAGCTTATTTTTGGAGAATAAAACTCATTTTTGGGGTGCAAGTAGATAATTTTTGGAGAATATGATTCATTTGGGGGGAAAATCCCTCATTTTGGGGCAGAATCCCTCATTTTGGGGGAAAACTCATTTTTGGATGAGAATCCCTAATTTTGGGGTAAGAATCCTTCATTTTGGGGCAGACACTCATTCTGGGGTGAGATAATAACTCATTTTGGGGGAAAAAGGCTCATTTTTGGAGGATATGACTCAGTTTTGGGTGAGAATCCCTCATTTCAGGGGAAAATCCCTCATCTGAGGGGAAAAATCCCTCATTTTGGGGCAGAATCACTTATTTTTGGGTGAGCTTATAATTCATTTGAGGGGAAAATTGCTCATTTTTGGAGAATAAAACTTAATTTGGGGTGAAAATCCCTCATTTTGGGGTTAAGGATCCCTCATTTGGGGGCAAAATTGCTCCTTTTTGGAGAACGTAACTCATTTTGGGGTGAGAATCGATAAATTTTGGAGAATATAATTCATTTTGGGGGTGGGAATCCCTCATTTTGGGGCAAAATTGCTCATTTTTGGCAAACACGACTCATTTTGGGGAGCAATCCCTCATTTTTGGCATCACTTTGGGACCCTCAACCCTCTTCATGCTCATCACCCAACCTCAAACTTGGGTCAACTCCCCCTTTTTGAGGCCGAGTCACTTGTTTTTGGACTTTTGACCATTTCTGGGGTTTTTTCACCCATTTGAGGGACTTCTCCCCCAGCGGTGAGAAGCAAAAAAAAAAAAAAAAGAGGCTAAAAATGGCCAAAAACCACCAAACCACCCCAAAAAACTCCTCCCAACAGAACCCGCCGTTCCCAGGCGGAACCTGCAGAAGAAAATTCCTTTATTTTTGGCGGCGCCACCCACGTTCGCGCTCCCCCCCCGCCACGTTTTCAGGCGAAATTCGCCCGTTTGTTCCTATTTCAAACCCACAAAAGCCCAAAATATGTTACTTTTGGCGGGTTTTTTTTGGAGCCGCCCTCCCCCGGGGCTCTTTTGGGGTCAAACTCCACCGTTTTCCAAAAAAAACCCACTTTTCCGGCAACAATATTGAATTTTTTTTCCACCCCGGCAAATTTTTTGGGGGGGGGGATCGTGACTCGATTTTGCGCAAAAATCGGCGTTTTTAAACCCAATTTTTGTTTTTCTTCCTGACTCGCTGCCGAAACGCCCCTGGGGAAAAGGTCTCGCTTCGCCCCGACTCCGCGTCCAGCCTCAGTCCTTCAGGGTGAGGGTTTGTTCTTCTTCCTGATTGGACGGGGTGGGGGGGGGGGGGGTTCATACATAAATTAAAAGAATCTGGGGGAATTTCCTCCCTTTTCCAGCAAGTTGCGTCCGGAGTCACCAAAGGGCCGTGGCGTCGGCGCTAAATAAAGGAGATTCGGGCAATCTGATGGGACACGAGCGTGGAACCCGCCTCAGATGCAACCCGAAGCGCTCGCTGGTCTTTTTTTTGGATGATATTCGTGCCCATGAGTTGTCTTTTTGGGGGAGGAGAGCCCCAAAAACCATCAGTCCTGGGGTGGGGTGGGGTGAGGATTTTCTCACGCCAAAGCGACGGCCACAGTGGCCAGCGGCGACGACCCGCCATCGCCCAACGGCGGCGGGTGGGGGAAAGGGCTTCCCCTCGAAACGGAGGGGAAAAGGGGAAAAATGGGGAGAAAACCTGAAAAGAACCGTTAATCCGGCCCCAGTATGCGCCTCGTGGAGGCATGTCCATCGCTTCCTTGCCGTGGTGGGCCCGGTTTTTGTGTTCTTGCCGGTTTTGGGGGCATCTGGGGGGGAATCGTGTATGATTTGGGGAGGGGGCGGGAGGAGCTATTCCAGCGAGTCACTGCGGTCCAAGCCGAGGTCGGCACTGGGCACTGCTGGGAGGCCACCAGGCTCTTCCTCCAGCTCTTCCTCCTCTTCTTCCTCCTCTTCCTCCATCTCCTCCTCGTCATCCTCGTCCTCCTCCTCTTCCTCGGTGCCATCAAGCGAGTCGTCGTGGGCCGCCAGCATGGCCTGCTGCATGGCCATGGTGGCCGTGGCTGACGAGAGGGGTTGCAGGTTGTCCATGCTGAGCGAGCCTGAAGTCAAAAACACATTGAGGTATAAACAAGGACTCTCCAGCTAAGAGAAAAAGCACCCAAAAAGGTCATAAACCAAGAAGAACCCAAGCAAGAAGCTCCACCTAGAGAGAGCACCTTGTAGGGTGTCCCACCTGCCCCCAGCCAGTCCCCAAGGGCCAACCCTTCATTTTTGAGTGTCATGAAATAACGCGGAACCTTCAGTTTTGAGCAAGTGGATGTTCAGATTGGGCAGAACTTCATCTTCTCTTCATTTCCACCTTCTCTTCATCTTCTCTACTTCATCATCTGTTCACTCGTCACCTCACTTCTCGTCTCGTCTGTCTTCTGATCTCATCTTCATCTTCTCTATTCATCATCAGTTCATCTTCTCATCTTGTCTCATCTGTCTTCTCATCTTCATCTTCTTTACAGTTCTGCTCTTCATTTTCATCTTCTGTTCTTTGTTCATCTTCTCTTCATCTTCCCATCTTGGTGGATCTGGCTTCTCATCTCCACCTCCACCGCCATCTCCACCTCACCTCCACCTCCACCATCATCTCCATCATTTCCATCATCTCCATCTCCATCATCTGTTCTCTCTTCATCGTCTCTTCATCTTCTTCTCATCTTGGCTCACCTGTCTTCTCACCTCCATCTTCTCATCTTCTTCTCATTTTGTCTCCTCTCCCCCCGTCCCCCTTTGTCCCCTCCCCACCTCAGGAGATGCTCCCAAGCGATGCCCCATAGTGGCTGATCCTTGAGGGCTGTTCCTACACCGAGTAGATGACAGCGCCTGGAAGGACCTTCTTGCACAGGACCTCCTCACAGGGTGATAAAGGGGTCTAGAAATCCTTAACTACCAATTAAGGCCATAATTTAATGTGTGACCACCCCAACCAGGAAGGCCAGGAGCCATCAGGGTTGTCCTTACCGTCGGGATTTGTCCCCGAGTTGCCCCCCTGCTGCTGCAGGACCCCGGCGGCGATGGAGTTGGGCCAGAAGCGCTGGGTGGGTCGGTGCTGAGATTTGATTTTCTTGGCTTTAGGGGCAGGGTCCGGGTTGCTGGCGTCGAGCATGGGCTGCAGGATGCGCCGCCGGGCATTGATGAACCTTCCCGGGAAGAAGAGAGACCATTCCAGTAAACAACGGAAAAGGTACCAAGTCAATGAGCTGCACTATAAAACCCTCCCAAAAGTGACCGCGTGGCCCAAAACCCGGGTTTTTTTACCCTGTTTTGTTTGGCTGTGGCCTGTTCCACCCCTGCAATAATTTTTCCAGCCGAGGTGGAGGTTGCTACATCCTGGGTTGGCCACGAGAGGGCACTGAGACATCACAAACGAACGCCGTTAATTAAACAAACCCCCAAAAAAGCCTTATCTAGCCCCAAAATAGCGTGAGAGAGGTCAAAGACCAGCGAGATGTCTGCCCGGACCACCAACGCGCTCACCAGTTGTTGACTTGCAAGAGGGTCAGGTTGGTTTGGGCGGCGATTTGCCTCTTCTCGTCCTCTGTGGGGTAGGGGTGCTAGAAAAAAAGAAGAGAGATAGGGCGACGAGATGATGTCAGAGTGAAAAAAACATTAAAATCCCCTTTTTTGTGCCTTTTCCCACCCCAGATTTGGTCGTTTCCTGCATTTGCAAGAGGGCAAAGCTTAAAAGGTGATGTCCAAGAGCATCGTGGGTTCCCCAGAGTCCTTCAGGCTTCTCCAAGGTTTCCATCAAAGGCTTTTTCTTGAAGGAAAATATTAATTTTTTTAGTTTTAGCAACTTTCGAATCATGGGTGCTGGTAAAGGTGGGGTTTGGGCTTCTAAAGCTGCGGCCGCACACTCACAATGCTCCTTGTCAGATGCATCACTCCGAAACATCTCCGCTGGGGGACTACGAGCACCCAGCACTTCCTCAAACATGCTCAATTCCCACCCCCAAAATGAAATTATTCCTCCAACCAGCCCCATGAGTCATTTTTCAGATCCACAGGACTCGTTTTCCAGCTGTTTGCCCCCAAAATCAGTAACAAAAGTGCCCCAAGTGCTGGCACCCAGGAGATTCCTGTCCTACCGGGGCCTCAGGGGTGCCAAAGTGGTTCAAAACGGCTTTTTGTGGCCAAAGTATCCCAAATTTTGGCTTTTGCAGCATTCCTTCCTCCTACCGGTGCTACGGAAATTCCCAACCCCATGAAACACGAAGCATCAACCAACGTCACCCATGATGCCAGATGGAGGAACCCCATGAGGAAGCTCAAGCACCTTCTGCCCATGAGGACCGGGCTGAGAGCAAAGGTTCAATCACCCCGTAGAAGAACAATTCTAGTTTTTCAACCCAGTTTTGGAAAGCTCAGACCATGGGGTTCCCCAAGCAGCCGGCAGAAAATTGCTCCTCAGCTTCCAGTCTTCTGAACCCAGGCATGGGGGATCCACAAGGCAGCTTGGGCTGGTGGCCCACCATAGTGACGCTCTTGTCCTCAATGCAATAAATCCAAAATTTTCTGTAAAAAAACAGGCTGGGAAGTTCCCAACCAGCTTCTGCTCCACGTCCTGGGTCATGTTTTACCCCAAGATGCTCCTTGGACCTTCTATTTTCTGTCTTGCTGTTACCTGTGGGTCTCCCACCTTCCTGGAGACCCTCATGCAACTCTTTGCAAACAGCTTCTGGCCCAATTATTGAGGACAAAGTGGGGGGTTAGCTTTTTGACCTTACCCAGCCTTTCTGGTGGCATGAAAACATGCCAGTTGCATCCTCCAATGGGCCAAGGGGCAACAAGGGCAAGTGCCGTGTCCTGCCCTAGGGTCACCCCAACCCCCGGCAACGCTCCGGGCTGGGGGCAGAGCGGCTGGAAACTGCCCGGGGAAAAGGCCCTGGGGGAGTTGGTGACAGCGGCTGGAGAGCAGCCAGCAGTGTGACCAGGGGGCCAAGAAGGCCAGCAGCAAACGGGCTTGTCCCAGCACTGGTGTGGCCAGCAGGAGCAGGGCAGGGATCGTCCCCCTGGACTGGGGGCACTGGGGAGGCTGCACCTTGAATCCTGGGTCCAGTTTTGGCCTCTCAGTCCCAGAAGGACATTGAGAGGCGGGAGCGTGTCCAGAGAAGGGTCTGGAGAACATGGAGAAGGGTCTGGAGAACATCTGAGGAGCAGCTGAGGGACCTGACGGGGTTGAGCTGGAGCAAAGGAGGCTCCAGGGAGACCTTCTGGATCTCCACAACTCCCTGACAGGAGCTTGGAGGGAGGTGGGGTCGGCCTCTGACAGGACAAGAAGAACCGTCCTCCAGTTGCCCCAGGGGAGGTTGAGGTTGTCCCTGAGGACCCATTTCTGTCCCCTTGGGGTTGTCCCGGCCTGTCCCAGGCTGCCCAGGGCAGTGGTGGAGTCCCCATCCCTGGAGGGGTTTCCCAGCAAGGTCGAGGTGGTGCTGAGGGATAGGGCACGGGTAGACTCAAGGAGCCCTTTGAGCTCGATTTGTTCAGGTTTGGGGTTTTTTTGCCTTTTTTCCCAGGGTGCTCTTGGCAGATGCAGTGCTCACCATGAGGTGCTGGAAGAGCCATGAGCGCATGATGTTGGTGGCATGTTTGGGCAGGACACCCCGCTTGTTCTTGGACTTCTTGTCCTCACCGTCGAGGAGGGAGGTGAGATCCAGGTTGACCTGCACAGGGGAGAGGAATGAGGAGAGGAATGGCTGAAAACGGTGATGGGAAACCCCAAAGAAACCCCAGAAATGAGCAAAACCAACCCAACAAAACGAGCAAAACCAACCCAGAATGGGCCTGGGGTGAGAGCAAAAACCATGAGCTTGCAGGAAACATCCAAAACCCCTTTTCTCCCACCAAAAATTGCCTGAAATCCACATTTTCCCCCAAGTTCTCTAGTTCATATCTTCAATATCCCCATTTTTTGGCCAACGGTTGGCGAAGGGCGATGGGCTTCTCCTCGCACCGACACCAAGACCATGTTCGATGTGTGATGAAGGAGGAAAAAAACCAACCCCAAAACCCCCCAAAAAGATGAATTTCAAACCCAGCCGTTCATTAACCCCTTGCGAACCCGCGTCCCTCACCCTTGAGGAGCAACATGCCCTGTTGGGTGAAAATTGGCTTTTTTCCCCCCACCAAATTAAAAAATTTTGCTGCAAGAGAAGTTTTAATGAGGACACAGAAACTGAACGGAAATCTCAGCGCTTGGAAAAGAGATTTTTTTTTTTTCCCCTCCCAGCTCTTCATCAAAACATTTCTCCTGGATGAATTAAACATCAGGCCAGCAGGTCCCTGCCGTTCCCCTGGGCTCCCATTGAATAAATCAGGCTGGCAGTGTGGGAAGAGCATCCGGAGGTGCTTGTCCGGGGCTCCCTCCCTGCCCTGATATTCCCCGCGCGCGTGTTTTTCCCACCACAGAGGGTTCAGCTGCCAGATCTGAGCCTGCAGCGGAGAAATATTCAAAGAAAGGAATTTCAAAGGCGAGAAGACCTGTCAGGGAGGTGCCACCCGCTCCCAAAAATGTCGATTTTATTCATTTTTTAGAGGTTCCTGCAATTAAATTGGGGCGTTTCAGGAACAAGTAAGTCGCATGGGGGGATTTGGAATGAGCAGCGTAGCAGAAATCGATCGTTTTTAGCCCAAATTCGTGGGGCAAGGGGGTTTGGAGGACGTCAAGGGCAACGCGGCCAGCATGGAGAGCAAGTTGTCCTTATAAATCCATTTCTACCCCGAATTGTCGCCGTCTTGCAAGAACGCAACGGCAAAAAAATAAGGAATAAAACCACAGCAAATGGTTAAAAATTCCCACCCCAAATCCATGATTATGAATTAAAAATTTAAGCTGCTCCAAAATTGGGATTTATGGTGAAATTGGGGGTTCCGCTTGCTGCAGTGGAACAAAAATCGGGGAAAATGAGAATTTGAGGTGGGAAGGTCTTACCTGGGCGTTGGGGATCTGCAGGGAGCCGGGAGCGATGGCTTGGGCAAGGACCTGGCCCTGCGACGTCACCATCGTCACGGGCTGGTACAAGGCTCCACCTACGGATCAAAAAGGGTATGAAACCCCCCAAAATTTCTAGCCACACCCTAACCCCGGCCGCCTCCCCGGGGGCTCCCTACCTGGCACGGCGGGCGAGCCGCTGCCGGCGCTCATGGCCAAGTTGCCCGGCGGTAGCGCGGCCGCCGGCACCACGATGCCCGGCGGTGGGTTGGAGGCAGGCGGCAGGGTGGCGGGCGAGCTCTGCAGCATCTCCTGTGACAAAAAAGAGGCAGAAAAGGGGAATTTCGTTATTTTTCCTCCTCCGATAAATTTGCCCCTATTTTTTTTGCCAGCGAAACGGCCCAAAAAAGGGAGTTTTTGGTTGTTGCGATCGTAAAAAAAGGTGGAAAAATACAATTTACGCTTCGCAAAGCTCCCGCTCGGCATCTTCACCAAACTCATCGTCTTGGCGCAGCTGTCAGGAAAAAGGAAATAAGGAAAAAAACCAGGATAGACCAGAAAGAATTTCTTCCCCTTTCTTCGTCCTTCTATAAATTTATCAATTTTTTTTGATGCTTTGACTGGAACTGGATGACGCAGCATTTGCTGAAAGCCAGGGGCAAGCACCACAGGTTTCCCTTTGCCAGAATAACGGTAAGAGAATGAAATTATTATAATCAAATAATGAAATTATTATAATAATGAAATAATGGAATGATGATGATGCTATTTTTATCGTATCAAAAAACTGAACTGTTATTTGAGTTTTGGGGGAGAGGTGCCACGATGGAGGAGATTAGGGTGTACGACTTCAAGGGTGGGCAGGGTTCTGCCAATTAAATTTCTAAAACTATCATTTCAAAATAAGCCCAAAAATTCTCTCTGCTTTGCCCGGCTCTAATGGAAATAAAACTCCATTTATTTCTCACAATAAAAATATTTTCCCCCTTTTTCGACCCGTTTTCCCCCGCTCCAGCAGTTCCCTGGTGCCTGGCTGCTCCTCAACCATTGAACAAAATGCCGATGAAGGGGAATTTTTCCACCTTTTTATTCCATTTTGATGGATTTCTTCAAGAAACCTGTGACTTGGTTTAACAAAACAGAATTTCCTGGACCGGTGACATGTGACGACAGCGGAAAAGGCGACCGCACCAACGTCGGGAAGAAGCCGTAGCTCCGATTTTCCTCGCACCACATGTTATTTTTGTCCTCTCCATCGATGACCTGAGGATTGTTTAGCTGGAAATATTTTGTTGTGAATTTTTGCTTTGCCTCCCATCCCTTTTCATAGCTAAATTAATTTAAAAAATGCAAATATGACCCTAAAATCCTCGGGTTTTTTTAATATCTCTTCCCCACCTCCAGCCTTTTGGGTTTTCTTTGAAAAATGAGGATTTCTCAGTGTCCACAAAGCAAAAACTGGTTGGTTGGGCAAGCCCTTGGACTTGGGTTTTGATAAACATCAGCTTTACGATGGAAATACTCGTAGAAAACCAAATATGGACCTTGGAGAACCTCAAAAAAGAGTCAGATATGGCCAGAGGGTTGGACCAGCCTGAAGACCTTCAGACACAGCCAGAGGGTTGGACCAGCCTGAAGACCTTCAGATACCACCAGAGGGTTGGACCAGCCTGAAGACCTTCAGACACAGCCAGAGGGTTGGACCAGCCTGAAGACCTTCAGATACGGCCAGAGGGTTGGACCACCCTGAAGACCTCCAGCTTTCCTCTCCTGCCTTATTTTCCCGCAATTCCTCCAAAATTAAGGCGTCCAGGAGACCATTTTGCAGGAGAAAGAATTGAGGATGTCGGAAAATGGGAAGAAGAAACAGCCACCATAGAGTGGTCAAAGCCACCGGCATTTTACGACAACAAAAATTGGGGTTTTTTGGTGGCGTCAAGGAAAACTCCCCATAAAATCCTCCCAAAAAGACAGAATATTGGTCATGAATTCACGGTGTTTCTGCAACGGTGCCATGAAACCAAAGGGACCCAATGGAAGGGGACGCTCTGCCTTCAAATAAACATAGATATCCCCAAGAAGAGCTTAAAAATAGATTTTTGCCCACGAATTGCCTTGGATTGCAAATGCCAGCCAAGTTGTATGACGCCGGTGATTTTGTGGCAGTGGAAAATATCGGCTATTTTAGGCCTCTTTCCGGCAATTTGGAAAGTTGAGCATAAAAAAGAAAAGCGTCACTAGGTGGCTCTGCAGATCCACGTGGCGGCATTGACCTTCCACAGCTCCGGTGTCTCCAGATTAAAAATCGCTTTGATGAAGGAAAAGGGTTGGTTCATATTTCATTTAATAAAAAAACCCCCTTTCTTAGAATACGGCATCGAAGACCAAGAGCGCGAGAGGAACCAAGCGATGAACTCAACACCCATGGCCTTCCCCTTGTCCTTGAGGATACAGCCACTTAATTTTGGGTGGTAAAAATTCATCCTATGGAACATTTATTTGGGCTTGAGAGAATTGGGGGAGTTGGAGAAAAAAGAAGCTCCGAAGTTTACTGAGAAAGAGGCGGACAAACTCAAGCTCATGTGAGGAGATTTGTAGAATCATGGAATGGTTTGGGTTGAAGGGACCTTCAAATCTCCCCCAGCCCAACCCCCTGCAGGGAGCAGGGACATCTGCAACCAGAGCAGGTTTCTCAGAGCCCCAAGGTCCAGCCTGACCAGGGGTGGCACCAGGGATGTTCCTGGAAGGGTTCCAGGCATCTACCAACCTGACCTCGGATGGTGCCAGGGATGAGGCATCTACCACCCCTCTGGGCCACCTGGCCTGAGGTTCCACCCTCAGGTCATTGCTGTGGCCTCCTCTGGCCCCGCTCCAGCAGTTCCAGGTCTCTGCTGGGCTGAGGAGCCTCGAGCTGGACCCAGCACTGCAAGGGGGTCTCCCCACAGTGCAGCAGAGGGGCCACATTCCTAAAGCTCCTTCGTGGATGGGTGGAGATGAGAAGAAAATTGGCTTTAAATAACAGAGAACTTCCAGCTTGTCCACAGGGCAAACTTGGATAAATTCAGATCTTGAGGCCAACTCAACCATCAGCCTCCAACTACCCGCATGATGGAGAAGGAATTTGAGAAGGAGAAATGCCATCCTGACGACGGCCGTTTAAACTCTGCAAACCTCACTTGAATTGGGCGCCAAAGTTTGACTTCAACGCCAACGTCCCCAGCAGTGCCATGGTCTCCCCGTGCGATTGGCTTCGTGGTGGGTTTTTTTTCTTGCAAGCGGCTGGAGATCGGTGGGTGAGGAGCACTTTGATGTCAAAGGAAAGTTGAATTGATTTACTTTAAATTAAGTCGTTTAGCAAGCAAATGGCTTAATTGGCAACAAGCGCTTGTGCTTTCCCACCCCTGGTAGAAAAACTCCAAAAATAGCCATCAATAGGAGGGAGGGAGTTAAAAAGGGTCCTGTGAGGACTCAAGGGAGAGGAATGAAGCCAAGGGAAAACCAACCAAATGAAGCCGAGAAAAAAACAACCACATGAAGCCAAGAGAAAACCAATCAAATGAAGCCAAGGGAAAACCAACCAAATGAAGCCAAGGGAAAACCAACCAAATGAAGCCGAGAGAAAACCAACCAAGAAAAAGGAACGGAATTTCTTGGTAGACCTTCCGGCCAAAGAGGTGAAAACTCTGCTGTGGAACAAAGCGACGGAGATAAATGGGTAGAATGTCTACAAGGTGACAAAAGCTCATCAGGTAGAGAACTTGTCACCCCAACTCCCAGGCCCGGAGAAAACCGACTTTCTTGAGAAAAAATTCATTGATATTGATCACATCTCCATTTTTTAGGGGTTTATTTTTTTTTAACATCCTAAATTAGTGGCCCCTTGGCTGTTTCACCTGCCCTCAGCACAAGATTAATAGGATGGTAATTAGCGAAATCGCCCCACCAGCTGGTTTTAAGCACCGACGCCACGGTTCTTCAGCTGTCTGAAGCATCCCCAGCCCTTAAAACTCGACCCAGAGAGTATTTCCACCCTTGGTCTTCGGTCTTATCCATTCAAACTCAAGCGTACTCGATGAGTCGAAGCGCTCGGGCACTTGACGTTGCTTAGCTGGCTAATTAGAATAAATGTGCCGACAAACTGTCGCTGTACGTCATCCTTGTCCAACGCCCTGATGACACGGTGGCGCCTTCTGGTGAACATTTCGTCTCCTGTTGCCTGCTAGAAGATCCCTCCATCGTTGGGCAAGTATTTCCCCTCCAGCTGGATCTTTCCTTGGTCTCTCCCTTTTTTTTAGCAACTCCCTCCGCATCCTCACTTGAATTTCCTCAACGTTCCTGGCTCGCCCGGAAGGGAAACGTCTGGTTTGCAGGAATCGGAGGTGCCTCGGTACCTCTCTGTGGGCCTGATGATTTTCCGACGATTCCTGCTAATTTTCTGATACAATCCCCACCTCTTTGTGCGGCGCTAAATCCTCATTACTTTTCCTGACCGATGCATTCTAATTAGATCAACACTTGAAATAAAAAAAAAAAAAAAGGAAAAGAGGAGGAAAAAAAAACCCCACAATAGCCACAGGACGGTTTTCCATCTCATTAACTCCCTCACTTATTATTTTCATGAAAATTACTGATAAAAAAACCGCGCGTCTCCATTCGCCGGGACCGGGAGCTTCGTTCGCCTCCTATCTGCCATCTCTCCCCTCACCCGGGATGCGAGCCGTCGCCATGGCGACGCGCAATAATAGAAACTAATAAATTACAAACGAGATGCTCGTTGAGCAATTATTGTTCTCTTTTATGCGAGTGTCTGGCTAATTTTGATCGTAAGGAACGCGACCATAAAGCAGCAAAGGGATAATAAGTCCATTTCTAGAGGCTATTAGAAAATAGAGGGAGGACGGGGGGTGCTTTATTTAGATCCACGATGAAGCTCTTCGGTGCTTTCAAGAAACCCAAATAAGACGTAAAACTTTTTGGGGGGTTTTTCCCTCCCTGTGCTGAGCTGCGGGTGGCATGTCGGGGGCACCGAGGTGCTTGAAAGGGCTTTTATTTTTTTCCCCCCTTTCCACCATGATAAAAACGCCTTCAAAAGCACCCCCAGCACCTGCCTCCTCCCAAGAGCTATCTGGGTTCTTTTGGTGGGATTGCGCAACCTCAAATTTCACTCCAACCATCCTACCCCCTTAAAAAATTGTGTCTCTGAGAGAGAAATCCCCACGGACACGCAACAGCGCATCAAGGATGAGTTTTGGGGTGCAACCGGCCATGAAAACCCCAACCCCAACCCACAGGCACCTTTTTTTTCCCCCAAATATTAAGTTACAATCCCTTGTTTTGCCCCAAAAGCCACCGAGGTGCAGCTCGGTTCCACCATTCTTGGGCATCTCCTCAGAGTTCCCCGCTGTGCTTGAGGCACCCCATGTTTCCTTCTCCCAGCTAAACCCCCAAACTATCCAACAACAAAAATAAAAGTCAAGGTGGGATCATCCATTGCGCAGGGGGGAGGATGTTGGGATGTGCCGGGGCAAAAAAAAGGAGCGGCGAAGCCAAGGAGGGTTATTTGAGACCCCAAAATTTGTCGAGCTGCCTTGAAACAAAGACAAGAATGGGGAGAGAGGAAGTAGTGGAGAAAATCGTGGTGCTTCTGTCCATCCCACCAACAAATAGTATTTTTTCAGGAAAAAAGTGCATTTCTTGTTCGTTTTCTCGTGCGTCACAGCTTCTGCCATTCCTTCCCTGGCCACATTTCCTCTCTGCAGCGGAAGTTGAGGAGAAGACCTGGTGCCTCCCTTCTGCAGAGCTACAAACGTGGGGGTTGCAGCTCTGCCAAGGCCATGACTCAAAAAAAAAAATCTAAAAAAAGAACAACAAAAACCTCCGCGGTGTCATTTATTGCACCGTACGAGTGAGACAGGGTGGGGTTCCTCAGCTGGGGTTGGGTTTTGATGCATTTCCAGGACGCCCCAAGAGTTGGCGAGCAACCCTCAACCCTCCGTTGGGCCAAGCTTCCCGTTGGCCAACGCACGACGCCAAGTGTTACCTGGGGGTGGAGGCTGATGGAGGAGGGGTTGGGGGAGTAGGGCCCCCCCAGGTCGTTCCTGAGTAGGTTGTCGCTGTGCATCTTGGTTTTGAGGCAGGTGATGTAGCGGTTGCAAAAGTCCTTGCACAACTCGTTGACCTTCTCCAGCTCCAGGAGGTGGATGCGCAGCACCTGGATCGCCTTCACCATCTATACCAGGGGACAAACAAAATTAAAATTGCCAAAAAAACCCAAAAAATCAATATTCTCACCCAAATTCTAACCCGGAACCAATCCCATGGTAGAATTAAATTAACTTCCTTCTTCGACACACCAAAAAAACCCAAAAACATCAACATTCTTGCCCAAAACACACCCCACAGCCCCTCCCTCTGTATTTCTCCGCCCTCCCCATCCATCGCGCCACTGAAATCCCCACAAATTTCACGGGATTTGCTCCCCGTGCCCCCAAAAATGTCGACAAGCCTTCAGTTTATTCTCCAGAGGCCACTTCTCTTAACGAGATGCCGGGGCCGCGGCTCCACCGTTAAGCCGTTGCCGGTGCAAAGCCCGGGCCTCGTTAAACCGATCCCCCCCCAATAAACATTAAAAAATTTACACATAAAACACGCGCCAAGCCGGAACCGCAAGTTTTACAGCGGCTGTTTGAAATCTCGCATCATATATAAAAATTTCAGCTATTCGCTCCGGGGCGATAAATCCAGTTTTATGTAACAAAGCGTCTTTTGCATTTCAAAGGGTGGGTTGGGTTTTTTTTACAATTTGCAAATTTGAGCGGTCACCTCTACAAACCGCACCTCGCCACGGTTGGGAAACAGCCCCCAAAAAAATCCACGGCCAAAGGCGGGCGGAAAAAGCGCAATTTTTGGTCGGCGACCAACAAGGATGGTGGGTCGTGGCCGGAAAAATCCCTATTTTTGCTTTTTTTTTGCTTTTTTCAACCTTTTCTCACTTTTTCTTCGCTTTGTCGTCCCTGGCGCCGGCAAAGCGCCAGGCGAAGGCGTCGCGTCCCCAGCTCTCTGCGTCCTCCCAGGGCTCAACGGCCATGAAAGTCAATATTCAAGGGCAAAGGCAAGAAGACCTGACACATCGACGTCTAAAAAAATAAATCTCTCAATTATCTCAGCTCATTTGCTTAGGGTCTCATTTTATGTCCCTGCTCCGCTGCCTCGTATATCTGTCCGGATAAAGAGTTACAGTCCGACGGCGTACGTGCGCGGGGTTGTAAAAAATACAGATGCTGAATTAATTGACTGTGCGGCACTCGGCAGCTGATTGAGTTGATAATGGCGAGATCTGACCTTTTTCTAATTTCTAATTATGTGCATCTCGGCGGCGAGGAAATACATGACTCTCGTTCTAATGATCGCCGACGCCGCCGGCCTTTTCAGCCCCCGCTTCGCCGTCATCGATAGCCGGAGAGTCGGCGACGTTAAGGTAAAAAAAAAAAAAACACGTCAAAAATAATCAAAATAACAAAAAAACACCCCAAAAATAATAAAAAAAAATTAGGGACAAAGTCTCAGCTCAGGACGAGGTTGAAATATCGAGGTTGGAGGTTTTTGCATCCCGAATTTCCTCCAGCTGGCGCTTCCCACCTTCTTCCGCATCATGTTAACCATCTCCTGGGGCTTGACGGAGGTCAACGACGCTGGTGGCTTTCGGAGAAGTTCTAGGCACCGGAGAGAATAGAGACGCCTCCTAAAAACAGCCCCCAAATACCTATTTTTATACATGAATATGAATCCATCCAGTGCCGCAAGGTCATACGCGGGATCGACGCAACCGCCCGCGGCCAAATCCCAAGAGCTGCTCCAAAATGTACCCGAGAAATGTGATTGATGCGGGTTTTTGTTAAGAAACCACCAAAAAACCAGTGAGAACAGCCACTGTGGACACATCTCCTGCGCCGACCTGAAGTTTCACCATGATGGGCTTCACCAAAATTTTAGATGGGGTTTTTTTTTTCCATCTCTCTCGCTCGATCATCGCACCCACTTTCAGGTCATTTAATGCCATGGGAGTGTTTTGGTGCGCCTCAACCTTGGATGCACGTTCAGTCCCAAATCTGAAATAATCCCAAATTTGGCTTTTTTTTTTTTTGGCTGACCGTCCCAGAGCAATTCCTGTTCTTGGCTAATGGGGCTTTGCACGGCCTGCCGTTTTTTTTTTTTTGGAGGGCTTTTCAGATTCCTAAGCCACTGTTGACGTAGGGATGGCCCAAAAGTCTCCTCCATGAGGTGAAATCACACCAAAAACGCGGGATTTTAATCCATCTTGAAGATGTTTCTTGCTTTTTTTAGGAAAACGGCGGGTTTTGCACGTGGATGAGTGTTGTGAGTTCTTCTTCCCTTAGTGGTGGGTCATCGGACAAAATCACCTCCTTGACATCTCTAATATGTGGAAAAAACTGCCGTGAATTGCCTGATTTTGCTTCTTTCTGGGGATGGAAATCCCTCTGCTTCACATCCCAGGGGACACGCTAGCCCCTGGGGAAGGTGTTTTGCTCTTTCCATCAGCAGCGCTGGGCAAAATCACCTCTTCGGACCCTTAAAACTTGCTTGCGGAGTGCTGGGAGGGTCCACAAGGATGGTGTCAGGAACCTACCTACCCGTGGAGACAAGACGTGGAAGCTTCTTGGACCCACTAATGGGATTTGGGGATGTTTCTTGAGGTGGCCACAGGAGAAAAGCTCCATCCCATCCCAAGCAAGGTCTTCTGAGGCACCTTCCGGTGGCAACGGGGATGGTAGGGAATTTGGGTTGCTCTGACAGAGAAGCCTCTCACAGGGGGTCTTAGGGAAAAGCTCTCAGAGAAGGTCCTGGAGAAGGTCTCACAAGTTCTACAGAGAACATTGCCAAGATGGCCAACGCTACAAACAGACCCCAAAGACATTGCCCAAGGTGGTAGATCTTCATAATTTATTCCTCACCCCCTACCTTCTCCCCGCAGCCCCACCCCCAAACCATCTGCCAAGCCCCCAGTTGCCTCTACCAGGTTGTCCAGCTCGGGGTCATCACTGAAGAAGGGCTTGTGCTCCTGCTCCTGCTGGTGGACAAAGTTCTCGATGTCGACGTCGAAGCTGGCCGAGGTGATGCACTCGGAGCCCTGCGTCGCCTGCTCGCACTTCTCAAAGAGCAGAGTCAGCAGCGGGAACAGCGGGTGCCTGGAGGGGACAAAGGAGATACGCCCGTAAGGCCGACCGGTTTAGGTCCCATGTCCACTCTTATCCCACACCATCCATCCATCCATCCATTCATCCACCCATCCACCCACCCATCCACCCATCCATCTACCCATCCGCCCATCCATCCACCCACCCATCCATCCATCCATCCATCCATCCATCCATCCATCCATCCATCCATCCATCCATCCATCCATCCATCCATCCATCAATAAGGTTTGGCTTCAGGGCAGTTGTCTCGGAGCCATCTGCTGTCCTGGTGGCTTCGCGTTTTGGGGATTGACATCAGCCCCCGCTCATCAACAGGAATATTTTACCCCAAATTGTCTCTCATGGTTGGAGACACCGGACGGGGATGAGCTGGTGTCTCTACGTGCCTGCAGCACCCTCCGGGCCGACCTTGCTGCCAGTCCACCAAGAGGTCCCTTCGCACCTCTGTCAAGGACAGCCCCGTCCATCCATGAAGGTGGACCAACTGCCGCTTCCCTCTTACCATGAGACAATCCTCAGGAAGCTCGACGGATGCCATGTAAACCCAAACAACCCCCAAGACGGGGACGAAGACCCTCCACGTGCCTCTCCAGCTGCGCAGACTCCATAAAATAAAGTGTTTATGGAGTCGTGCGGAGGAGAAAGGCAAAATGCGCCAGGGGTGGTCTCCCCCAGCACCCCAGTGGTTCCCGGCGCGATGGGATTTGCTCCGTCGTTTTATCTCTAAACGACGGTCCAAATCTGCCGGTGTTTTTCCGAGCTGGAATCAGGCGAAGGGGTTAAACCTCTCAGCTAAGTCTTCGTCAGCAGCCGCTAATCCCGCAGCATATTATGGTTTAATCTGCCCTGATCCCGGTTTAATGCAAAGATTCGCCGCGGTTGGAGCCGAGAGCGAGGAGCAGGGGGAGATAATTTCATCCTTTCGGCCGCCCCGTGGGGAGGCGAAAGGCAAATTCCAGCCGGTGGGTGGAATTGTCGGCGGCTCAGCGGCAGGTACTGGCTGCTGGAGGCCCCCGAGGCTGGGGGTGGGACGGGGAGTTCGAGGGGTGGCATCGGCCACGGGGGGGTTGAGAGCATCGCTGGCGTCACCCCGAGGGCTGCAGGATGGGTGACTGGGGCAGTGCTGGGGGTGCTGGGGGTGACCCTCAGGAAGGGCTTGGGAGGGGGCAGGGGGGAGGAAGAGGAGGGGGAGGCGGGGGGGTGAGGGGTGAGGGGTGAGGGTTTGCTCGTCGGTTGGAGGTGGGATGGCATGGGATGGAATGGAATTAAATTAAATAGTAAAAAAAAAAATAGCAAAATAAAATAATAAATTAAAAAAAATAAAAATAAGATAAAAAAGAGAAAAAAAGAAAAAAGATAAAAGAAATAAAAAGAGGAGAAGAAAAAAATGAAATTACAGGAAATGAAATGAAACAAAGAAAAGAGAAAAAGAGAATAGGAGAGAAAAAGAAAAGAGAAAGGAAAAGAAAAAAGGAAAGAGAAAAGAAAAAAGAAAAAAGAAAAGAACAAAAGAAAAGAAAAGAAGAAAAGAAAAGAAGAAAAAAGAAAAAAAGGGAAGGGAAGGTGCGGGAAGGTGCGGGAAGGTGCGGGAAGGTGCGGGAAGGTGCGGGAAGGTGCGGGAAGGGAAGGGAAGGGAAGGGAAAAGAAAAGAAAAGAAAGAAAAGAAAGAAAAGAAAAGAAAAGAAAGAAAAGAAAAGAAAAGAAAAGAAAAGAAAAGAAAAGAAAAGAAAAGAAAAGAAAAGAAAAAAGGAAAAAGGAAAGAGGAAAAGAGGAAAAGAGGAAAAAAAAGAAAAAGAAAAAAGAAAGGAAAAGAAAAAAGAAAAAAAAGAAGAAAGAAAAAAGGAAAAGAGGAGAAGAGGAAAAGAGGAAAAGAGGAAAAGGAAAAAAGAAAAAATACAAGAAAATCAAATAAATGAGAATCTAATAAAATAAAAAAATAAAAAAAATAAAATAAAACCTAAAAATAAATAAAAATTAAAATAAACAAAAGAAACTCAAAACGAAACAACAACCACCCCCCCCAAACCATCCACAGTGAAACTCCCATAAACCAACAAACCAACCAACCAACGGGCGGGTTCCGGGCGAGCACCGAGGGCGGGGCAGGGCAGCTGGAGAATCCTCCAATCAGAGGGCTGAACCGGCCCCGCCCCCTTCCCGCCAAATAATAAATATAATTAATACAAGGGTTCGACGTGGGTTGACCAGTTCACCCGTTTGGACCCACTTTGACCCATTTTCACCCATTTTGACATATTTTGACTCTTTTCACCTATTTTCATCAATTTTCACCCATTTTCACCCATTTTCACCCATTTTGATCCATTTTGACCAATTTTCACCCATTTTGACCCATTTTCTCCCATGTTTAGTGGTGACAAAACAGAAATCCCGTTGGGGCAACTCGTCCGGTGTTTTAAAAAAAGAGAATTTTTAAATTTTGTATTTTTTTTAATGGCCAAAAATCGTTGAAGGGAGGAAAAAAACTGGATAATGATGTCAAAAAAATTCAGTCGCAAAAAACCTTGTAAAGTTACAAAATGTACTAAAATAAGTGTAAAAAATGTAACAATGTGTTCAAAAATATGTAAAAATGTAAAAAATATGTAATGACTCGAAAATGTGTAAAAATGGTTAAAAATATGTAAAATTTCATTTAAAATAAGCGAAAAATGTTTAAAATGTATTAAAAATACTTAAAATTCCATTCAAAATATGTTAAAAATGCTTAAAATTTGTTAAAAATATATAAAAATCCATTCAAAATATGTTAAAAATACCTTCAAAATTTCTTTAAAATTTGCAAAAATTTACAAAAATCTCAAAATATGTTTAAAATGTCACAAAAAATCTAAAATCAGTGTTAAAAAATTTCTTAAAAGGTCCCAAAAAAGGCAAATATCAAATATCAAAATTCACCCTCTGGGGACCCCGGGGGGTTTTTTCCCTCTTTCTGCCCCTTTTAGGCTCAAATTTTCAATATTTGGGGTTAAATATTGTAAATTTTTTGGTTCACCCACAGCCCTGGGGGGAGTTAATTAACAAAGTAATTTCTAATATTAGAAACGATCGTGACATCATCACTGTGGACATTACGCAGTCGTTAATACAGATGTGGCGGATAATTACATTTTCCTTTCATTAATTATATTATTTCCATAATGATATGCAAATTTCATTTATTTATTTATTTATTTATTTATTTATTTATTTATTGCCATTAGACATGGAAATTGCCTCACATATTAGCTAATAATTATCTAATAATATCTGTTAATATCCCCCAAATGACGCAAAAAAAGGGGCGTGGAGGGGGCTCAACTGCCCCGTAGCGACGCATAGATTTACATATTTTACCTTAAAAAGCGCGTTTGCTCCTGGACCCTTTTTTGGCTCAAAATCGCGTGGTTTTGCCCCAAAAAAAGGTTAATTTGGAGATCGGGGGGTACCGCCAAATGAGGTCCATGAAGATGCTTCACCACCCCACATCGTTATTTATGGCTAAAAAAGGAGCTAATTGCTCCTGCCCCCCCCCAACATTCCCACGTGTTAATTAACGGCTTCGAAAAATTAATATTCAGATTAATCAGGTGTAAAATAATAATTAATAATTCCTAATAATGAGCACGTCGGACGTCACATGGATCAAGGCGGCAGCGTCACGACGGACGCGCCAACGGAGCTACGTGCTCATTAACGCCTTAATAAATGCGTCAATTAATGCATTGGTTAATTAATTAATTAATTAATATTAGGTCGCATCACCTGTAGACGGCTCGTTTGTCGGCCTCCAGCTGTGCCTGGGGGTCGCCGGCCGCGGCGGGGACGGGCGGGTTGGCGGCGGTCGCCGGAGTGGCGAGGTGGACGGGCTGGGCCTTGGCGGGTGGTTGGGCGGTGGCCGTCATCTGCGAGGGGGGAAACCGAGGCAGAAGAAGGAAAAGAACTTGAAGCTCCTCAAGTCCAACCATGACCCAGGTCACCATGGTCACCACTGACCCCTGTCCCTCAGCACCACCTCCACATGGCTGGGAAGCCCTTCCAGGGACGGGGACTCCACCACTGCCCTGGGCAGCCTGGGACAGGCCGGGACAACCCCAACGGGACAGAAATGGTTCCTCAGGGACAACCTCAACCTCCCCTGGGGCAACTGGAGGCCAGTTCCTCTCGTCCTGTCAAAGAGGCCAACCCCCCTCCCTCCAAGCTCCTGTCAGGGAGTTGTGGAGAGCCAGAAGGTCTCCCCGGAGCCTCCTTTCCTCCAGGGTCAACCCCCGCAGGTCCCTCAGCTGCTCCTGACGTTCTCCAGACCCTTCTCCGTGTTCTCCAGACCCTTCTCTGGACACGCTCCAGCCCCTCAATGTCCTTCTGGGACTGAGGGTCCATAACTGGACCCAGGATTCGAGGTGCAGCCTCCCCAGTGCCCCCAGTCCCGGGGGACGATCCCTGCCCTGCTCCTGCTGGCCACAACAGTGCTGGGACAAGCCTGGATGCCGTTGGCCTTCTTGGCCCCCTGGTCACACCACTGGCTGCTCTCCAGCCGCTGCCACCAACCCCCCCAGGGCCTTTTCCCCGGGCAGTTTCCAGCCGCTCTGCCCCCAGCCCGGAGCATTGCTGGGGGTCGGGGTGACCCCAGGGCAGGACCCGGCACTTGCCCTGGTTGCCCCTTGGCCCGTTGACCTTGGCCAACAGCCCAGCCTGGCCAGAGCCCTCGGTGGAGCCTCTGGCAGCTCCACACATCCACAGGTCAGGGAGAATTTCCAGCGATCTGGGTTGAACCCCCAAATCAGGCGGTTTCAGCTCAAAACCGCCGCAGGAAATCGATGCTCAAGGGGGCGTTTCCCCCCACCCGGATGCGGAAATAGTGAAAAATGGAGAATTTGGGGGTTTGGGCGAGAAACCGTCATTCCAACCTTGAGCCGGGCAGCAACCGGCCGCCTCCACCTGCTGCCAAATATTATAATTATTGATTTATTGGTCTAATGAACTTATTATATTTTTAAATTTTTAACTAATTTTAAAATAATTTTTAAATTAATTTGTAAAAATTTTTAATAATTTTAAATATTTTTCAATAATTTTTAAATTTAAATTTTTAAATTATTTGTCTATCTTTTTTCTGTGGTTTTTTTATTATTACTATTTTTTACTGTTTATTTTTATTAATATAATAATTGTTGTTATAATTATTACTAATTATTATTAATTAATTAATCGTTCGAGGCTTTTACCTCTGTTTCTGCGGTTATTTATTCTATCTATAATTAATTTATTTCTCTTATAGACTTTATTTCTGTGGTTATTTATTATATCTATTTTTTTCTTCATTTGTCTTATCGACTTAATTTCTGAGATTATTTATTATATCTATAATTAATTTATTTGTCTTATCAACTTTTTATTTCTGTGGTTGTTTATTCGATCTATAATTAATTTATTTGTCTTACGGACTTTTATCTTTATTTCGGCGGTTATTTATTATATCTGTCATTAATTAATTTGTCTTATTGACTTTTATCATTATTTCTGCGGTATTTATTATCGATATAATTTATTTATTTATCTTATAGACTTATTTATTTCGTTGGTTATTTATTTATAAAAATACTCTTAATGGATATAAAATATATTTATATAAAAATTTACAGCAAAAAATGAGCTAATTGCTCCACCCCCCGTTCCCACGTTTTAATTAACATTGAATAATTAATATTCAGATTAATAACCTGTAATTTAATAATTAATAATTCCTAATAACGGCCGCTGCATAGATTAAGGTGGCAGCAACAATACGGCGCCACATCAGAGTAACACGCTTGTTACTGCATTAATAAACGCATTAATTAAGGTGCTAATTAATGGGTATTGGGCCACATCACCTGTCGACAGCTCGTTTGTCGGCCTCCAGTAAAAAAATACATCTTTATAGAAATATGTATTTTATAAAGATATCTCATGCATTTTATAGAGACTTTTTGTCAGAATATAGAAGAGTTTAATACAAATACCTATTTTTAAGGGAATGTATTATATATATTTTTATAAATATGTTTTTAATAAAAATATATAAAAGTTTTTATATAAATATATCTTTTTATAGAAACATAATACATTTTATATAGATTTTTAATAAAAATATATAATACTTTTTATATAAGTATATATTATTAAAAAGTCATATAACACATTTTTATATAAATTCATTTTTATAAAAATATATAATAGTTTTATATAAATATATATTTATAGAAACATATAATACTTTTTTCTATAGATTTTTAAAAGAAAAATATATATTTTAATATAAATTTGTATTTTTATAGAAACATAGAACACATTGCCATATAAATAGATATTTTTATAAAAATATAGAATAGTTTTTATATCAATACATATTTTTGTAGAAACATTATTTATAAACAGATTTTTTAACGAAAATATATACTATTAATATAAATATATATATTTATAGAAACATAGAACACATTTTTATATAGATTTTTTAAATAAAAATATATACTACTTTTTATATAAATATGTTTTTATAAAGACATATATTTTTATAAAAATCAAGCATATATATTTTTATAAAATATATCTATTTATAGAAAAATCGAGTATATATATTTATATAAACACAAAATATATATTTTTTAATAAAAATAGACTATATCTATTTAAATCCCCATAAACCCTGTCTTTCAAAATCGATCTATCACATTTCTATAAAAATCTCTTTACACTCTCTCTATAAATCCATTTTTTTTGCCAAATCATTTGGCGCTGACGGTGTTTGACGTCCCCGTCTCCAGCCTGACCTTCCGCTGCCAAAATTTTCCAAAATCCCCGTGGATTTGGGGACGCTCCAATGAGCATCTCTATTATTTCCCTTGAAAATCACTTTTTTAGGGGAAATCGGGGTTTTTCCCATCCTTTTTTTCCCTTTTTTATATTTTTCCCCGCCTCGTCGCACTCATTTTTCCAGGCACCGAAGCCGTTCTTGCAGCCTGCCCCGAAATCTGGCCAGATCGCGACTCAAAAAAAATAATATAATAATAAAAAATAATTTTAAACAATACTAAAAAATAATAAAAGAATTAAAAGAATAAAAATAAAATAATAAAACTAATAATTAGAAAATAAGAAAATAAGAAAATGATTAACTAACAAAATTACAAAAATAATAATAAAAATAATAAATTACTAAAATAATAAAATAATTAAAAATAAGAAAAATAAATAAAAATAATTAAATAATGGTAAACTAATAAAATAATAAAAATTATGAAAGTAATAATAAAAATAATTAAAATAATAAAATACTAATTAAAATATTCAAACAATAAAATTGTTAATAAATAATATAAAAATAATAAAATAATAAATCTGCGTTGGCCTCCCCAAAAAATAAGAAAAAATAAAGTAAAATAATGACAAATAATTCCAAACGGTCCCAAGAGGCAAGAGGCTGCTCCGACAGGGGATGCTGCAGGGGAGGAAGGCAAAAATGCAGCAAAAAAATGACTTTATGGGGAGTAGGTGGGGATGGGAAAGGGGGAAAAGGGCTGGATTTGGGAAAAAAAAAAAAATCCCCTTTTTTTTTCAACGTGCAAAGATTGTTGTAGGAAGGAAAAAAAAGTTTAAAGATCGATGGAAAAAGATTCTTTCACGAAAAAATTTTAAATGTACAAAATGTACCAAAAAAAGATGAAAAAAATGTAACAGGTGTGTTCGAAATTAGGTAAATTGGGTCAAAATGTCAAATAATGGCATGAAAATGTGTAAAAATGTGTTTGAACATACATAAAAATGTAAACAAATTTTAAAATTACAAGAAAATGCATAAAAGCCTGTTTGAAAATACGTAAAAATGTGAAAAACATTTAAGAACGCATTTAAAAATGTTTAAAAACATGTAAATGATGTACAAAATAGGTCAAATAATCAGATAAAAATATGTAAAACATTTGAAAATACGTAAAAATGTAAAAAAAAAAATAGTTAAAAATATGTTAAAAAAACATGAAAAAATATTTGTAAAGTGAAAAAAGGTTCAAAAATACGTGGAATAATTATGGAAAATTCTCTTAAAATATGAAAAATACCTGAAAATATGCCCAAAATACCTTTAAAATTGATTAAAAATATGAAAAAATGTAAAATTATATTAAAATTTTTTTACAACACCTACAAAATTTTATTTCACTTTATTTTAGATTTTTG